>JAKUAQ010000040.1:0-68309 GCA_030562965.1 Starmerella ratchasimensis
GGAGTAGTCAATTCAGTGTAAAAGCTCATTGTAGAATTATGACGGTCTTAGTGAGGAAGAGTGGCTTTATATATACTCCATATCGCGGCGATCGATATGTTTACGGCGGTTTGCTCGCCCATTATCCAGGGTGGCGTGGCGGCTTCGGCGGCCGCGGCGGCTTCGGCGGCGGCCGCGGCGGCGGCTTCAACGACATCCCGATGGGCCCCGTCGGCCCCCTGCAGCCCATTGACTGGCAGGCCGTCGAGCTGAAGCCGTTCCGCAAGGACTTCTACGAGGAGAGCCCGACGGTGGCTGCGCGCAGCGACGAGGAGGTGCGCGAGTTCCGCAAGGCGAACGAGATGACGCTGAGCGGCCGCGACATCCCCAAGCCGCTGCAGGCGTTCGACGAGCTGAACTTCCCGCCCGAGCTTCCTGTGCTCGCCGAGATCCAGAAGCTCGGCTTCCCCTCGCCCACGCCGATCCAGTGCCAGGGCTGGCCGATGGCGCTGAGCGGTCGCGACATGATCGGCATTGCGTCGACCGGCTCCGGAAAGACGCTGTCGTTCTGCCTGCCGGCGATCCGGCACATTGCGGCGCAGGACCCGCTGCAGCGCGGCGACGGCCCGATTGCGCTTGTGCTGGCGCCCACGCGCGAGCTGGCCGTGCAGATCCAGCAGGAGTGCGACAAGTTCGCGCGCCCGTGCGGCATGAACAGCACGTGCGTCTACGGCGGCGCGTCGAAGGGCCCGCAGATCCGCGACCTGCAGCGCGGCGTGGAGATCCTGATTGCGACTCCCGGTCGCCTGATCGATCTGCTCGAGCTGGGCAAGACGAACCTGCAGCGCATCACGTACCTTGTGATGGACGAGGCGGACCGCATGCTGGACATGGGTTTTGAGGACCAGATCCGCAAGATCATGAGCCAGATCCGCCCCGACCGCCAGACGCTGCTGTGGAGCGCGACGTGGCCCAAGGAGGTGCAGCGCCTGGCGCGCGACTTCCTAAACGACGAGATCCAGGTCACCGTGGGCTCGCTCGAGCTCGCGGCGTCGCACACGATCACGCAGATCGTCGAGGTCGTCGAGCCGTACGACAAGAAGGACAAGCTCATCGCCAAGGTCGGCGAGCTGCACAACGTCGACAGCACCCAGCGCATCATCGTGTTCACCTCGATGAAGCGCACGGCCGACTCCGTCACCAAGATGCTGCGCGAGGCGGGCTTCGGCGCGCTGGCGCTGCACGGCGACAAGGAGCAGAGCGAGCGCGACTGGGTGCTGCGCTCGTTCAAGGAGGGCAAGTCGCCCATTATGGTCGCCACCGACGTGGCGGCCCGAGGAATTGGTAAGTACACACACGGCAGGCCACAGGGCGTGTCGTGTCTTTTTTTTTTAGCTCAACCGAGTTGAGCATATTTTGCGCACACTGTAAAGTGTCAGTTACTTGGAAGCTTGCTTCCGCTGGTGTCTTGAGAAAGTCGCGTAGCGACGGTGAATGCCTGCTCTCGCTGCGGCGAGAAGATGCAGAGTGGCATGTTCCACGTTGGATGCATGTTGCAGAAGCTATTCGGGGTCCCAACGCGGGTGCGGTGGTGCCTCGAATTGCTTCTTGTAAACATGCCGGCAATCGTGGCGCATGCATTGTATGGCGCGAGCCAGCGATTTTACCACGTCAGCGGAGTAGTAGAGTAGCGTTGAGCTAGCAGCCGAGCCAGCGGAAGCGGGGTCGGTTGGCTAGCCTGATCTAGCTGGTATAGCTGGTCTATACTGGTCTAGCCTGACCTAGTCTGGTCTTGTCTGACCTAGTCTGACCTAGTCTGACCTAGTCTCGTTTAGCAGGCTGGTTTAGCAGCTAGGCTCAGCTAGCCTAGCAGCATGGCCAAAAGCCTTGCGTCGCTTGGCTACACTCTCAACTTCCCAACCTCAGAGGCTTACTCTGAGGCCACTTTCAATGCGTTACTGAACAGAAACTAACCCCCCCCAGATGTCAAAGGCGTTGCCTGTGTAATCAACTTCGACTACCCCAACAACTCCGAGGACTACATCCACCGTATCGGCCGAACCGGCCGTGGCGGCGCCAAGGGCGAGGCCTACACGCTGTTCACCAGCGAGGACTCGAACAAGGCGCGCGACCTGGTAAATGTGCTCACGGAGGCGAAGCAGGAGATCGACCCCAAGCTGGCCGAGATGGGCCGCCCGCGTGGCGGTTTCCGCGGCGGCAACGGCGGCGGTCGCGGTGGCCGCGGCTTCGGTGGCCGCGGACGTGGTCGTGGCGGCTTCGGCGGCCGCGGTGGCGGCCGTGGCGGTCGTGGCGGCAGCTACGGCAACCGTGACGGCGGCTACGGCGGCAGCAGCTACGGCGGCAGCAGCTACGGCGGCAGCAGCGGCGGCAGCGGCGGCTACAGCAATGGCGGCGGCTTCAACCGCTCGTCGGGCACCAAAACCACTTTTTAATTTATAGACTTTCCGTAATCACGCTTTAATCGTCCCATCCCCAGGCGTCCTCGACGTCCTGCGCGTCCGCGTCCACGTCGTCGTCGTCGTCGTCCGCATTGTCCTGTGCCACGTTCTGTGCCATGTTTTGTGCCACGTTTTGTGAACTCACTGTGTGTGCACTCACTGCGCTGCCTGGCTGTGCGCTCACTGCCTCGTCCTCGTCCTCGTCCCAGCCCCACGCTGCGGTGGCGCCGAACTTCGCGGGTTTCGGCGACATCGGCGCGTGCGAGACGCTGCTCAGGCTGCTGAGCGTCGCCTCGGGCTCGGCGACCGGCGACGCCGGCGCGGCGGGCGTGCGCGCAGACCCTGCGACGGGCGCGGCGGCCTGGATGCGCGCGAGCAGGGCGTTCGTGACGCGCCACGCCTCGGCGGCCACGCGCGGGTCCGTGTCGAGCATGCTGACGGCCGCGGGACCCAGCAGCTTCTCGCCGATCTCGCGCGGCGGCGCGTCAATCTCCAGCACGCTCTGCAGCGCGACCTCGCGGCACCGCGCCACGGGGTCCTTGAGCGCGCGGCCCAGCGCCGTGGAGATGACGCCTTTGTTGGACAAGGACGGCGCGAGGCGGCACAGCACCGCCGTCGTCAGCGCGCGCACGTCCGGGTCCGCGTCGGCGTGCGTCTTGGCGAGCAGCCGCAGCAGGTCCGTGTTGAGCTGGCGCGAGCTCAGCTTCGGCGCGAGGATGTCGACGCTCACGACACTCGCCTTGCGCATCACGACCTCTGCGTCGCCGAAGCTCGACGCCAGGCGCGGCATCACCTTGGTCTGCACGAACGCAGGTGGCACGAGCTCGATGTACTGTGGCAAAGTGCGCAGCACCTCGAGACGCACCGCGCGGTCCATGCTCTGCCACTGCTGCGCGATATACGCCGTTGTGGCCTCGTCCAGCGCCGCCACGCTGGCATTGGTGCTGGCATTGGTGCTGGCTGGCGTCGAGCTTCGCGTCGCGCTGGGGCTTGGCGTCGCATTGGGCGTCGCACTCTGTGTACTTGGCGCACTCTGCGCGCTTGGCGCACTCTGTGGGGACGGCAGCGTGCCCAGCAGGGCAAATACCGTTTTGAGGATCTCCGGCTTCCCGGTCTTGATGAGCTGCGGGAGCACGCTGCCCACGACGAGCTGCGGCCACAGGTCGTGGCGACACGCCTCGAGCTGCTCGCACAGCGTGCTGAGCTCGTGCGCCGGCAGCAGCTGTGCGCGGTCGAGCTGCTCGACCAGCGCCTCGAGCGGCGTGCGCAGCGCCTTGCGGTACCGCGCGAGCTCGGCCGCGCCCAGGCCGCCGCGTTTCGCAAAGGTCGCGGCGTTGCGCGCCAGGCTGGCGTGGCCGGCGAACACGGCGTTCGTGAGCGACAGAAACTCGTCGGCGCTCAGCAGCGACGCCGCGCCCGCTCCCGTCGCACCACCAGCACCACCAGCACCACCAGCACCAAACTGCGCGTACTCGAAGCCGGTGAGCACGGGCCGGCCGCCCAGCGTCTGCAGCAGCGGCACAAACGGCTGGTGGTACACACACTGCGCGGCCTCGCCCATGGTGGTGACCGTCTGCAGCACGAGCGATGCCACGTACTTGCACGCGTCCGCACTCATGTGCTCGAACTCCAGCGGCACGCAGCGCTCGACCACAATGTACAGCGCGTCCAGCGTCTCGACGCTGTCTATGAACCGGCCGATTCCGGGAAGCCGCAGCTTGCGCAAGATGCCGAGTGCGTGTTTTCCATGCGCCAGGCGAGCCTCGGAGTACTCGAAAACAGTCACGGGCGAGCCGTCTTTTTTCCACGTCGCCTGGTGCACGCCTTCCCTGAGGGCCTCATGGGCCGTGAACGGCAGCCCGATCTTCAGCGAGCCGAGCGCTTTGTTGAAGTAGTCCATCCCGTAGCGGTCGCAGTGGGAAGCAGGAAGCAGTGATCCACTGGCGAAGGACTGGCTGGACGGGTGGGATTGGTTGGGCTGGTAAGTATGGTGCTGCTTACGGCTGCTATTGGAATCCCTAGCACGCGCGTGTGGTTTTGTGTGGTTCTCGTGTGGTCGTGGGTGTGGGGTATGCCGAGGGCGTACCCTAAATGTGGTTTCTACGGAGGTAAGGGCGGGTTATCATGAAATCAACACTGAAAAACGTGCTGAGCGACGATCTAGAGCTCGAGGTTCCGGACATTGACGACGCCGAGCCGGAAATCGACGCCGCAAACTGCGTCGAGTGCGGCGACCAGCCGAAAGAGCTGCTGTGCGTGCAGTGCGATGAGAGTTTCTGCTCCGTCTGTTTCGAGTACCTCCATCGCACCGGCAAACGAAGGCAGCACCGGACGAAGGCAGAGACGAAGGAGTCGGATGTAGCACAAGAAACAGCAACTGAAGCAGCTCAGGAAGTAGGACAGGAAGCAGCTCAGGAAGCAGGACAGGACGCAGCTCAGGACAGCCAGGAGAGTACCCAGCTAGACGAAGATCTCAGCGATGTGAGCGACATGAGCGACGTTAGTGACGTCACCGAGGTCGACGCCAGTTTCATTCCTATGCGTCTGACCATGGAGGAGCGCAAGCTGTTCCGGCTGCTTGTGGCGGCGCTAGAGGTGAGCGAGTACACGGACAAGGTGGACGTCTACCTATTCGCGTCCAAAGCGAAACGCATTGTGCGCGAGCTCAAAGAGATCTGCACGGTGCTCACTGGTCTGGTGGTGGCGAACGGCATGGACGTGGGCAAGCTGCTTGTGGAAGACGGCGACTTTGCCCAGCACGCCGAGTGGTTCCAGACGGTGTTCGAGATCGGCCGACGCTACAAAATCATGAACCCCGAGCGCATGCGCTCGAGCTACGGCAAGCTCGTGTACATGATCATGGACTCACGCCTGCCGGAGGTGCGCCAGGTCATGGACTTCGACCTGTACAAGCCCGTGCTTACTGTTGAATCGTACCTGGCCGACCACAACATGAGCGGCGTGCTGCGCGACCCGCGCCTCGAGCTCGCCACGGCGAGTATCGACGCCACGGGCAAGAGCCGCGCGACGGTCAAAAACGAGATCCGGCTGAAGGAGCGCGCGATCGAGCAGCTCGTGCGTGTCTACGGCGAGGACGTGCGCCAGGCGCTGTACTCGCTCGGCGACTTCAACGTGTACCTTGCGGCGAACAAGGTGCCCGTGCAGATGATGCGGGCGAAGCTGCTGGGGAACTACGACCCGCAGAACCACCAAGGCGACCCGCAGTACAGCCTCGGCATCAGCAGCGGGCGACACGGCGCGCGGCTCACGCACGACCACGCGCGGCAGTTCCAGTACGTGCTGCAGTCGCTGACGCTGTGGGAGGAGATCATGCACGAGATGTACCGCCTGTGGAAGCTAGCGGACGACGACCTGCTCGCGGCCGGCGTGCGGTACCGCCTCGAGGACACGGGCCAGGGCCTGCAGCGCGTGAAGGCCAGCCCGCAGGTCGGGCGCCGCATGCATACGATCATCTCGCGCGCGCAGCAGCGCACGGGGCGCTGGGTCGGCTCGTCTGTCGTGCACCTCGGCGACCGCGCCGTGCCAAATTCCCTGTTCTTCCTCGACAAGTACCTCCAGGTGCCGCGCATCCTCACGCCGGTCAACAACACGCTCAAGCTCGTGCCCGAGGTGCTGGACAGCGACAAGTACGCCATGCAGTGGGCAGTCAGCCAGTACGGCAGCGTGGACGCGCTCGAGCTCGCGATCCTCACCGATTTCTTCCGCTACGCCTTTGACGGCTCCGGCGCGGACAACTTCTACGATGCCGGATCCTGCATCGACGGCCGCCTCACGTCTGCGTGGAACTGGGCCAACCAGCTGCCGAAAAAGCCGTACCACAAGTTCTTCTTGGTGACGGGCTTCATCGGGTTCGACGGTGAAGAGGGATTCTAACTTATTTATAGAATAGATTAACAATTTTGACACGGGGAAAGAAATAACTACACTGAGAGATAAGTACACAGATAGAAAAAGCACATCACGGAGAGAAGGAAGCCATATTGGATGATGCAGAAGCTGGTAGTGCAAAAATGGAATAGTGCATCAAAAAGATGAGTTCAGGACACCGCCTTACATCTCTTCTAATACCTGGCAACTAAAGGTGAGGTAGGTCATTTTGATTCTCAGGGGTTCCGAATTAACCATAACGTAATCCCCATAGGTCCTTTTAATTATTGGAGGTTCCGAATTTACCATTACGTACTCCTCGAATGCCTCGCTGCGTTGGCAACTATCGGCAAAGGCATCTTAGCTGGTAACTCTTCGAGTTCGAACTCAAGACCCTTAAGGACTGGGCTCTTTGGCCACTTACTCTTCCTTGGGAATACAGTAAAATATTAATAATATGGGGGAGCTATATAACATTGATCACTTAATTCACTTCGATGAGTCCATATAATACAGTTTATTAAATTATATATTTCATTATTCGTAACTTCTCCCTTCAGATTAGGGGGTTATGAGCTCTGGCATACAGGCATGGGCTTTGTGGACGCGAGCTTCAAGTAGTCGGGGACGAGCTTCCGGGCGCCAAGAGAGGTCGGCCGCCGTTTAGTGATGGGGTGTTTTGCGTAGACGGGAACAGCCTTTTTCTTCCTGATTTGTTTCCTGGTGGGACGTCTACGCTTCTTGACAGGCTTAGGAGTAGTGGCGGGGATGACACTAGTATTAGTATTCTCAACTGCTTTTGTCTTCAGCTCCCCATACAACTCGGTCATCCCCGGAAACTTTTGGTCGATATCCATCTGCGAGCGTGCGACCCAAGCTTGCAGTCCTGTCACCTCGTGTTTCAAGGTTATCAGTTTCGTTCGGTAGAAGCTGAGGATCAGGAGTTCGGGATGCAGCAGTTCATTGTGTTTGAAGCTCTTCCGTCTCATGGATGTTGCGTGGGCCGCCGACTTATAAAGCATATCCGTAATGCTGGCAGCCACATCTCTGAGGCGGTCCTTGATCTCTCCGTAGATGATATAACTTTTCATGTTTTCTTTCTTCGAGTTGGGCCGAGCAAACGAGCAGATGGTGGCAGCCTCCTCAGTTTCTTCCAGCATGGCGAGGTACGACTGCTGGCTGTCCCACAGCATGAGGTCGTTTTGGACGTTATGTTGATGGGAGGCAAAGGTTCGTGCCAGCTTGGCGCAGTTGTGATTGAGAAGAGTCTCGATCTCTCGTCGGACATCTTTGATGTCTGACTCCGGCAGACGTGTGTTACGGAGAATTATGTCGGCCGGGAACTCGTCAATGCATTGGGCGAAGAGCGTGCTGTTTTGAGGAGTCCATTCTTGCATTGTGAATGGAAGTGGGCGAGTGTGAGAAAGGAGCGAGAAGAGGAAGGAAGCGAGAAAAGAAAGGAAGCGAGTGGGAGAAAGGAGCGAGAAGAGGAAGGAAGCGAGAAAAGAAAGGAAGCGAGTGGGAGAAAAGAGCGAGTGTGAGAAAACGAAAACGAACAGGACAAAGAAGGGCACTTATATAGACGCTGGTGTCATGTGCATGACTGCACGGTTTAAAACTGCACTGGCGGTTCAGGCAGCATACTTCCCACTTTATTCTGGGGGGCTTGTGCGGGGTCAGCGGTCATGCAGATATAGTGCAGTTACAAATGCAGGAAGTGTCGTCAGCAGTGACATCATCATATTAGCAGTTCAGTGTGTGATCTGCAAGCATTGCTAGTGTAACGGTGTAGTGGCTAGCAGATCGGCTTAGCGGATCGGAATTGATAGAGATCAATTTATGCATTTTGAAATCGGTAGTACAGAGAAATCAAGCCCAGACTAAATAACGGTGGTAAAACGGTGGATAAAACGGTGGTATTAATATAACAGTGGTAAATCCCGGCAGTACCAATAGGCCGTTAGGTGGTGTGGGTTGGCAATCCCTACACCCACTACCTACACCCCCTACCTACTACCTCCGCCCACTTCAGCTTATCGCCCAGCCCCAGTCCACTGACCAGCCAAGATGTCTGGCAAGCAGCAGCGCGAGGCGGTGTTCCCCACGCAGATGACGCTGAACACGATGAAGACGAAGCTGCGCGGCGCGTCGCAAGGCCACACGCTGCTCAAGCGCAAGTCCGAGGCGCTGACGAAGCGGTTCCGCGACATCACGCGCCAGATCGACGAGGCCAAGCTCAAGATGGGCGAAATCATGCAGGCCGCCGCGTTCTCACTGGCCGAGGTGACCTATGCCACCGGCACAAACATCGCGATCCAGGTCCAGGAGAGCGCGAAGCAGCCGCGGTTTGTGGTGGCTGCCCGGCAAGAGAACGTCAGTGGTGTGATGCTGCCGAGTTTCGAGGCCGTGACAAACCAGGAGGTCGACGATTTCCGCATGACCGGTTTGGGCCGAGGTGGCCAGCAGGTCAACAAAGCCAAGGTCGTGTACTCGCACGCCGTAGAGGCGTTGGTGGGCCTAGCCTCGCTCCAAACGGCGTTCGTGATTCTGGACGAGGTCATCAAGGTCACGAACCGGCGCGTGAACGCCATTGAACACGTGATTATCCCGCGCACGGAGAACACAATCAAATACATCCAGTCCGAGCTCGAGGAGGTCGAGCGTGAGGAGTTCTTCCGCCTCAAGAAGATCCAGAAGCTCAAGCAGCGCGAGGCCGAGATCCAGCAGGCTGCGTACGACCTGCGCAAGCAGCAGGAGCTCGAGGAGCGTGCCAGCAAGAAGGCTGCCGCAGGGGGTGCCTCAGGAGAGGCCTCAGGAGAGGCCACCGAGGCTGAGGCCGAGGCCGAGAAGGAGGACGATAAGACAGAGGGAGAAGAGAAGAAAGACATTCTGGGTGGCGATGAGGACGACGATGTGGTGTTTTAGTAGAGTATGTAGTATGATTGGCATATTAGTTGTGATTGGCGTATTAGTTAGTTAGCCACTTAGCTGGCTAATTAGTGATGGGATCAGCTGGCAGTTGGGTAGTCACTAGGCCATTGGTGCTCAATTGCTAGCTCCTCGCTAAGCTCGCAGCTAGGTTCGTTCGAAATCGAGCCACTGCGCCGAGCTCATCTGCTTCAAGCGCGACAAGGCCCGGGCAAACGCAAACATCTCCTCGTGTCCTGCAAAGTTCGTCAGGTCCACCTTGACGCCCTTGTCGGCGCCCTGCAGCTCGACCTGGTTCGTCTTGGGGTTGATTCGCAGCTCCTGCGTGTTGAACAGCCGCTCGAACGGCTTGGCCGCCGTCACGGCCATCTTGAGGTGCGAGTCGTAGGCGGCGTCCAGGAACGTGATGAACCTTCGGATCAGGTCGCGCTGCTCGAGCGAGATCGGCGGGATGTCGGTGACCACGGCGCTCTCGAACGTCTGGCACATCTCGAGGTAATCGTTCGCCGACCGCGGCGTCCCGCACAGCTCCATGAACGTCAGGCGCATGACGTGGTCGCCGGCAGACACCGGAATCGGCACCTCGCGGCCCCAGATCGTGAGCGCGCGGTCGTTCACGGGTTTGCTGCCTTGGCTGAAATGATTGAACCAGTGGTCGGCGTGTGCGGCGGCGCCGGCCTCGCTGTGGCCCGCCTCGTCCACGAAATAGTACGTGCCTGAGGCTGGTCGCGGCAGCTTGCGGTAATCGGTCGGCGAGTCCAAGAAAATCACATGGTTGCTCGCCTCGATAAGCTCAATGGCCGGCACAAACGACTGGCGCTGCACACCGTTCTTGTACAGGTCCTGCGGACACCGGTTCGACGTCATGAACGTGACCACGCCGTCCGCATACAGCACCTCCCACACGTGGCGCAGAATCATCGCGTCGGCCACGTCGATCACCGCGACCTCGTCCAGGCACAGCACGTCGACATCCAGCGCCACGCGGTGCGCCGCCGCCTTGATCGCGTCCTCCTTGTTGCCGCGCTGCCCCTGCGCCAGCTGGTGGATCAGCTTGTGCATATCGCGCATGAACGCGTGGAAGTGCAGCCGCCGCTTGCCGAGGTGTTGAGGAACCGTGTCGTAGAACATATCCATAAGCATCGTCTTGCCACTGCCTACGTCGCCGTAGATATAAATCCCCTTTGGTCCGGGTTTCGGGGCCTGGCCAAACAGGCGGTCAAACAGGCCACCGGACCGCCCGCCCGCACCGGCTGCTGCACCAGCTTTCGCTGCGGACTTGTTGGGATGGTAATCAACGAGCTCGCGCCACACGGCGTCGAGATCACCGAGCTGGCGGCGCTGGTGCTCATCGCTGCGGATCCGGCCGGACGCGCAGTTGCGGTCGTACTGCTCCAGCGGCGACACCGGCGTGCTGTAATGGCGCCGTGCGCACAGCACAGGAGCGGACTGCCGCGCGCCGAGTCCGCCGAGCCGCGCCAGCGTGCGGACGGCGCTCGGTAGGAGGAAGTGCATCCTTTTTGGTTATCGCGTCGCAGGTCAAGGGCACGGATGGAAATTACGCCGTGCATGCGGCCCGAGGGTATTTCTCTCTCCGTAACCTGCTGCCCACACAATTTCGGAGCTCGGGCCCTATCTTACGCACTAAATGTGCCTCACGTACTACCGCCGAGTGCGCACGCGCGCTAAAGGCCGGTGGTTCGGCAAACCACTGCGTGAAATCGCCGAGGAGTTCGGCTCGGCGCGGCTGATCGGCGACCCGGAGCACGTGGTCTCCAACAAAGACTTCGTCGAGTACGAAATCCACGTCCACGAGCCGCCGATCCGGCCCCTGAACATTCCTGCTTCCGTGATCCACGACGGGCCGGAGTTTGTCGTGCTCAACAAACCCAGCGGAATCCCGGTCCACCCAACCGTTAACTACTTCCACCACTCCATCACCGAGCTGCTGAAACCCGTATATGGCACACTGCTCCCGTGCTACCGTCTCGACCGCCTGACGTCTGGCGTGCTGGTGCTGGCGAAAACGCCGGCGTTTGTCAACATTTTCAAGGAGCTGCCCAAATCGAAACGGTACCTGGCTCGCGTACACAAAGAATCCCTGCACCCGAGCCTCAGTCAAAATAACGAGGAGCTGATTGTTACGGACCCCATAGTGACTTTCAATGCCAAACGCGGCTTCAAATGGTTCATGCATGCCCACACGAACGCCAAGCCCGCCGAGACCCACATCAAGCTGCACAGTTTAGGAGCTGATCAGGACAGTGCTGATCCGGACGTCTCTGATCCGGGCGGGTCCGATCGGGGTCTAGCTACGCTGGAAGTAGTGCCGATCACGGGCAAAACGCACCAAATCCGCAAACACCTGGCGCTCCATGATATGCCGATCCACAACGACGACGTGTATTTCGACGCTGGCCGCTTCAAACGGCTGTGCCAGCAACCGTCTCAAGCCGCGTTCGACGAGCTATGGCAGGCAGCCGAGGCGAACCGCGAGGCGAAGCTAATCGGCAAACAGTGTGTGGAGTGTGGCATTGAGCTGTACAACGAGCAGATCGGACAGCTGGATCTGCACTGCGAGATGTACCGCTTCGGGGAGTACGAGTTTCACGCCGATCCACCGTTCAATGCCTGAACGAAGAACGTGAGATGAAGCAATGCAGCTGGATCTGCACTGTTTGGTTTTTCGCTGTCTATTGTTAGCTATTTATCGTTATTTATTGGTCGCTATTTATTAACACTTATTTATTCACGCAATTCGTCGCTATTCATCGCTAATTTATTCACGCTATTCACGCGATCAAAAATATATTACACATGAACGCTATAAAACGCGATAACGCTAAATAACGCACATGATGGGTGGGTTAAATGCTGGGAGGGTTAACGTCCGGGCGGTGTGTCCTTGGGCTAGGACAAAACGTCCCAGGTGGTCTCGGCAAAAGGGTAAGCTCTCAAAACAAACGTTACTTCCTCCCATATGGATAGCGACAGCGAAAGCGAGCACAACAGCGTCGTCGAGCCGAAGAAGGAGAAGACGCACCGTCCCCCCAACTCTGCGTTCCGGCAGCAGCGCCTGAAGGCGTGGCAGCCGATCCTGACGCCGCGGACGGTCCTGCCGCTCTTCTTCTCGGTGGCGGCCCTGTTCGCTCTATTTGGCGGTCTGCTCATCTACGCGAGCAACGGCGTGCATGAGGTGATGCTGGACTACACGCATTGCGGCACCGACGCGCCGGTCGGTCACTACGAGGCGATTCCGAGCGATGGCGTGGAGTACCACTTCAAGGACAAGGCGCAGCCCAGCGTGCAGCCGCAGTGGCAGCGCACAGAGGACGGCAAGCAGTGCACGCTGCAGTTCGAGGTGGCGTCCGATATGAAGGGCCCGATCTACTTCTTCTACCGCCTCACGAACTTCTACCAAAACCACCGTCGTTATGTCCTGAGCTTCAACGAGGACCAGATCGAGGGCAAGGCCAAGAGCTACCAGGACCTCAAGAACAAGGACGACTGCAAGCCGTTGATCGGCAACAGCGAGCACAAGCCGTACTACCCGTGCGGCCTTATCGCGAACTCGATGTTCAACGACACGTTCGCCCACGCGTTGAGCGGCGCGAACGGCACGACCTCGACGGTCAACATGACGAACAAGAAGATCGCGTGGGGCTCGGACCGCCACCGGTTCGGCAAGACGAAGTACAACGCCAGCGACGTCGTGCCGCCGCCGAACTGGGTGCACATGTTCCCCGACGGCTACACCGAGGAGAACATGCCCGATTTGCAGACGTGGGAGGAGTTCCAGAACTGGATGCGCACGGCCGGCCTGCCGACGTTCGCGAAGCTGGCGCTGCGCAACGACACGGCCACGCTGAAGAAGGGCGTGTACGAGACCACGATCGGCCTGAACTTCCCCACCACGGAGTACAAGGGCAAGAAGTACGTGTTGATCTCGACGCGGTCCGTGATTGGCGGCCGCAACATCTTTTTGGGCGTCGCGTACTGCATCGTGGCGGGCATTGCCGCGATCTTGGGCGTGGCGTTCCTCACGCAGCATCTGATCAAGCCGCGCCGTCTCGGCGACCACTCGTACCTGAGCTGGAACCAGAACTAGCATTTACATACATAATCACACTGCTTTCAATAATTCCCAGTGCCTCTACGCAGGCTCTAGATGATACTGCTGTGCTATTACTTTGGCAGACCCAATAGCAGACTTCCAATAGCTAGTACTGTCAGCTTCTATCAATTACCACCTTCAATTACCAAACTTCAATTACCAGCTCCAAAAACCAACTTCAATTACCAACTTCTATCAATTACAATAATTACAAACTTCAATCACTCACTTTTTCAATTCACTCGCCCACTTGCTCACTTTTCCCCACTACGAGCGTTTTGGGAGATCGGCCGGCTTGGTGGGCGGCGGCAGCATCCGGAAGTAGTCCGACACCAGAGCCTGCTCCGACGTCGTGCGTTTCAGCGGATCCATCACAATCATGCCACACAGCAGATCCAAGGCCTTGTCGTTGGCTGCCGAGAATAGCGCCTGGATCTGTGTTCGGGTGGGTGCTGGGTGCCGTACCTTGAACGCGCCCGACTTGTGATAACCCGGCAGGCTCTCTACACGCGGCCACTGGCCCACGGACGGCGTGCCGAGCGCCTTAAACGTGATATCGAGCTGGTCTGCATCAGAGCTGCCGGCCAGGTACGGCACCCGCAGCATGAGTTCCGCAAAGATCATGCCCACGGCCCACATGTCGATGGCGCCCGTATAGTGTCGCGCGCCCAGCAGCAGCTCGGGGGCGCGGTACCACCGCGTAACTACGGTGGGTGTGAGTCTTTCTTGTGGGGAGAAGGACATAGCCCTTCCCAGGCCGAAATCGGCGATCTTGAGCTGCCCGTCCGGCGCTATGAGCAAATTCGACGGCTTAAGATCGCGATGCAGCACGAAATTGCGGTGGCAGTGGTGGACACCGCGACACGTCATGAGCAGCCACGACTTGACGTTGGCCTCGCTGAATATCAGCGCCTTGTCCTTGATCATGACCTCCAAGTCGGACGGCAGGAACTCAAGTACCAGATTGATGTTCCCCTCTTCCGACACAAACACGTCGAGCAGCTCAATGATGTTCACGTGGCGCATTTCCTGCAGGAACTTGACTTCTCGAATGGCCGACATATCGAGCCCGTCCTTGAACTCGGTCACCTTGATCATTTTGACAGCGACTTTGGCCTGCGTTGTGGCATTCTTGCCGAGGTACACCTCGGCATACGTGCCTTCGCCGACCTTGCGCTCCTTTGTGTACTTCACGCTGGACTCCATGACTTAAGGTGACATGAACCCACGCATGAACCCTACGCCGGTGAATAAATCACGGAGATAGTTGAAGGAACGTATACGTGTTGTGACGGTAGTTAATAATCATCGAATTTTTGAAGCAGCTATGTTTCCGCAAGCAACTTATGTAGAATATGTTTCAGCAAGTAACTTATGTAGAATATGAAGGTAGCTTATATGAAGGTAGCGTATGTCAATTCTATCTGGTTCTCCAGTTGGTCTATCGGACTGCTCTAGATCAGCTTACTCCTGGCCATCAAGCAGAGTGAAGACCGGCGCATTGAGCTTATCGCGGCCCTTGAGGAAAAGCAGCTCCATCAGGAACACGTACTCCAGCACCTTGCCGCCCGCCATGTCGACGAGCTGTCCCGCAGCCGCCGCAGAGCCGCCGGTCGCAATAATGTCGTCAATAATAATCACGCGGTCCTCCTTCGTGATCGCCGACTTCTGCAGCGCAAACACATCCGCGCCGTACTCCTTCTCGAAGGACACGGTGTACAGCTCACCGGGCAGTTTGCTGGCTTTGCGCACAGGAACGAAGCCAATATCGAGCTCAAGCGCGAGCTGGGGACCGAACAGGAAGCCGCGGGCGTCCAGACCCACAATAACGGTCGGCTTGAGCGGCTCGACGTGGGCCTTGAGGGCGGCGATAAGCATGCGGAACAACTTGGGCTGGCGGAAGATCGGCATGATATCCTCGAACATGATTCCCGGCTTGGGGAAGTCCGGGTACTGCGCCAAAGCAGCGCGCAATTGCTTCTTGTATTCGGCCTGAGTGTCGGACATTGTGCTGTGATTGTATTGAAATTTTCTTAATCCAACGAAGAGGTGGTAGATCCGCTGCCCTGCCCTGATAGGGAGTGGAGATAAGGTCAGGTCGCCGCGGTGACCTGCCGTGGCCCGGTATATTCGTGTGTGTACTTAGGCACACAACTAGGTGTACAATCGGGTATTGCGAAAGCTATACATTCTGTTAAGTACTCTACAGTTCGTCACGCTAAGCTGGTCAGAATAATTCATCGTGACGTTGGCTCAGTGTGGAGTACCCTTGCCTTGTCTATATGCGTATAATACATAAATACCTGTAATAATACCATACTGTCTCTATCATAATTACTGTGTAGATTTTATGAACTGCGCAGGTAGATCGAGAAATCGATCTAAGGCCAGCTCATAGCTTCCTTTATCGGGTGACGTAGGGTACCTGATCTGCTATGTAGGGTATCTAGGTTAGCGGGCCGAAGGGCGGCTCGGGCCAACGTAGTTTAAGTAGGCGACAAGCTCAGTAGAAGCGCAATTAGTAGGGGCTCTGAATACTGGGTTGAAGCACTAGGGAAGTGCCTGGTAAGTCAGTGAAGCCTTGAAGCCTTAAAGCTGTGACGCAGTGAACACTGTGACGTAGTGAACCTGTGTGCCAGCGACTCGCCAAGGATTGTTAATACTCGATTGTAAATAAGCAACGCCGAATCCGCTAATACATCAGTAAATACCACGGTTGCACCAAGGTCCAACGTAGTTTATCTACTCCACACAACCTCACCACAACCCATGTTCTTGTGGCGTCGGGACCCCCCAGAACCCGCACGCTCGACGCTTCCGGCGCCGCACGCACCCGAATCGAACATGGGAGACAGCACGGCCGTGCCGGAGTTCAGCACTGCGCGTCCGTCGGCCGAATCGCTGAGGAAGTTCGTCCCCGCTGGTCCACCACCCGAATCCAGCGAACCAAGCGAACCCAATGCATCTATTGAGCCCATTGAGCCACGTGGCGACGCCAGCGACGCCAGAGATGCCCGCAAACCCTCGATCTGGTCGTTTTTCCGCTCGGAGCACGGCGTGGGTGGCGTTTCTGACGAGGCCCGTGGAACCGCCGAAGAGGTCGCCGAAACGCCGATTCCCGCCGCTACCAACGGATCGGCCGCCTCCCATGCCGATCCCAGCGCTCTAGGTGGCGTGGAGAGCGACGTGGTGCCCGACTTCAGCAGCGTCGCGTGGCCGGCGGCGCGCGACCGGCTCGCGCGGCTGCTGTGGACGTCGGCTGCTCCCCTCGGCCAGGCGCGCCGCGCACCGCCGCGGCCACGCCGTGCCGTCGTTGTGGGCGTACACGGCTACTTTCCTACACGTCTCGCGCGCGCCGTGCTCGGCGAGCCCACGGGAACGTCGCGGAAGTTCGCCAACGAGGCCGAGGCGCGGTTCCGCCGGTGGTACGCGGACCGGTGGAGCGACGAGCCCGAGGTGCATGCCGTTGCGTTGGAAGGCGAAGGCAAGGTCGGCGCGCGCATTGACGTGCTGTACGCTTTGCTGATGGAGTGGCGCGACGCGCTGCAGAACGCCGACGTTGTGTTCTTTGCGGCGCATTCCCAAGGCGCCGTGGTATCTGCGAGCCTCGTGGCGCGGCTCGTGGCGGACGGCGTGGTGGATGGCACGAAAATCACGCTGCTCGCGATGGCTGGGACGTGGCTCGGGCCGATGCCGGGCATGGACCAGCGCCTCGTGATGAAGGCCGTGCAGCGCCTCGAGCACGACTCGCTGCTCGAGCTGTTCGAGCTGCAGGACGCCCGGCGGCCCGTGAGCGTGGCGCTGCACGCGGCGCTGCGCGTGGCGCTCGGCAGCGGCGTGCGGCTCGTGCTGGTGGCCAGTGCCGACGACCAGCTCGTTCCCGTCTACTCCGCGCTGGCGACGCACGTCGAGCACCCCAACGTGTTCCGCGCGGTCTACGTCGATGAGCCCGTCGTCGCGCCGCTGCTGGAGCTCGCGTGCCGCGAGCGCAACGCCGGACACAGCGACAAGGGTGTCCTTGTCGAGCTGAGTGCGCCGCTCGCCGGAGCGCTCACGGGCAAGGGCCACTCGAGCCTGTACAGCAGCGACGGCGTCTACGACCTTGCGTGGCACATCGCGCTCGAAACGACGCCGGCCGCGGGCGTGCCGGAGGTCGACACGTCGTTCCGCGTGCCAGGCCGGCCGAACCCGTACAGGCTGCCGTGGGCCGTGCAGGCGCTCGTGGCGGCTGCCGCGCCGCATTCGCTCGTTGAGAGCCTTGTGCAGCAGTTCGCGGCATGGAAACCGTCGACGAAGGCGATGAAGGAGCTGAAGTGGCGGCTGGTGGGGCTGGCCAGTAAGTTGTAGCGTAGCATTGAATGACCATTATTTATGATTAGAAAAGGATTGATAGTGAATTGATAGTGAATTGACAGTATAGTAGGAACATATGATGGTAGTGTGGTATAGTGGCTATACTATGATGGGTATAGTAGGTAGTTGGTAGTTGGTAGTGGGTAGCAGGCATATATGGATTTCATCGACAGTATATCGTCAGTATGTCGACAGTTTATCGACAGTATATCGACAATATATTAACAATATATACGCAGTACATTAACAATATATTCACAACGTATTAACAGCATTCATAGTACGGCCCATGGCACTCGATCCGTTCCGTTGCTTGCGTACCCTATGGCACTGGGCTCGCACCCTCGCCTTGATCTCGTGCCCTCTTGTATACGCTATTTATTTATTTTCGGCGACCCCATGGAGCTCAATTCGAATCCCAACGCGATCATCTCGTACTTCACGCCGACGCACACGAAGCCCGAGATCTCGTGTTTCGTGTGCGGCAACACCGTGCAGGCCAACCCGCTCGGGAAGTGCGCGGAATGCATTGCCACCACGGTGGACATCACGAAGGACGCCCCCAAAGAAGGCTCGCTGGTCTTCTGCAAAGACTGCGGCCGCGTGCACGTGCCGCCCGGCCAGTGGATCGTGGCAGAGCGCGAGAGCCGCGAGCTGCTGGCGCTGCTCCTGAAGCGTCTGGACGTGGGCAAAGAGGTGAAGCTCAGCGACGCAGAGTTTTTGTGGACAGAGCCGCACTCGCGGCGCACGAAGATCAGGGTGACGGTGCAGAAGGACGAGGCTGGCGTGCTGCTCGAGCAGAAGTTCGACGTCGAGTACGTCGAGTCGACGCAACAGTGCCCGCAGTGTGCGAAGGCGTACACGCACAACAAGTGGGTGGCGAACGTCCAGCTGCGGCAGCACGTCGCGCACAAGAAGACGGTGCTGTGGCTCGAGCAGCTGATCCTGAAGCTGGGCGCGCAGCGCCACGTGAGCTCGATCGAGGAGAGCCGCGAGGGCATCGACCTGCACTTCGCGTACCAGCGCGACGCAGAGAAAATGGTGCAGTTCGTGCAGCTCAATGCGCCTGCCAAGCTCACGCGTAGCTCGCAGCTCGTGAGCCAGGACACGCATTCGGGCAAATCGACGCACAAGTTTACGTACTCGCTCGAGCTTGCGCCGATCTGCCGCGACGACCTCGTCGTGCTGCCCAAGAAGTTCGCGCAGAGCAAAGGCGGCGTGCCGCGGCTCGTGCTGTGCTCGCGCATCAACAACAGCATCCACTTCGTGGACCCCAACAGCACGCGCAGCACGCAGATCTACGCGCCGGAGTACTTCAAGCAGCCGTTCGGCTCCGTCGCGGCCGCGCGCGGCCTCACAGAGTTCATCGTGCTCGACGTCGAGCTCTCGGGAACGATCAACGGCAAGTTCGTGCTCGCCGACCTCACCGTCGCGCGCAGCAGCGACATGGCGACGGAGATCCTCGTGCGCACGCACCTCGGCGCGATCCTGCACGAGGGCGACACCGTGCTCGGCTACGACCTGCGCACGGCGCAATACAACCACGCGGAGTGGGAGACGCTCGCCGAGCACGAGATCCCGGAGGTCGTCGTCGTCAAGAAGGTCTACCCGGACAAGAAGCCGAAGAACAACCACAAGCGCCGCCTGCAGCGCATGGCGCAGGAGTACAACGACGGCACGGTCGAGGACAAGCGCACGGACTACGACGAGTTCGCGCGCGAGATGGCCGAGATGAGCGACTTCGCGAGCGACGCAGAGGACATCGAGGACGACGAGGCAATGGACGCCGAGCTGGGTGAGCTCGAGGAGGGCGTCATGGTCGAGAGCGACGTGGAGGAGGCTCTGTAAACGAACACGAGATTGAGCTTCACAGCATAGACTCTGGCCTTGGGCTGGCTGGCCTTATCGAACATGGAAGAAAGGGCTGTGAATTTCCCTTTGATTTCACCATGACCTATTTAATTTACAGTTAAACATGCTGTGCTACCTATATATATTTATGTAATAGTGCCTACGAATATTTAAAATAATCGATCATTCTCCAACTACCGCCTTCTAGGATGGGTGATGGCTGGTGGCCAATGTCTGTGGCTTTGGTCGTAAGGGTCCCCCTCTACGATTTTGCATTGATCAGACCAAAAACTACTCAACTTTGAAGGGTAGATACTGTGTGCTGCGGATATTTTTGTTCCAATATCACGAGTGTATTTACTCATATGCACGCAGTACTAGTTGAATATCTTTCAAACTGGTCACTTTATGACCGTCTATGGCCTTTTTTGATTTGCGCTCGGGATCACACTAGTTTGAGCCGCCCTAGTGGTTAGGGGCGTCCCAATACGGCAAAGAACCACAAAATACCCGTGATACTGATAGTACTAGCGGTATCATGTACACCAACTATTTTGTTTTTAAAAAATGGAGATAATACCATATTCGATGCTTCCAGAGTCGCAACTCACTAGAATGCCTGGTCGATTCGCCGTTGATGGACGGTTTGCCGAGTTATTGCGTTTAGCCCTTTTAGTTTAGTCAATCGGCTCTTTAGTTACTTATATACTCTTAATTTGATGAGTTTAACTATTTGCCTAGTTCATAGAGCCTGTATTGGCCGGGAATAGTGAATAAAAATTGTGTGATGCTAACTGTCCGAGAAAGGTTCCAAATCGCTAATTATTTTGATATTATTTAAGACTATGTGTATAGGGTCAAAACTAGCAATTTAGAGCGTGCTATCTGAGGTATTTGGGAGTTTAGCAAAAATGGCTTATATCTCGTCTAGCAGGCCAGTACGCGCCAACATTTATGATTAAAACATATTTAAATGTCTATGTGATTCAATTGAATCAGATTTAGTGCACTCAACTTCAAGAAAACATGCTGATATGCATGAATTTTGGCTTTACAGAATTTTTCTGGCCTCGTCCACATGTAGGTACCATAACTCACCGAAACCACCCGCATTGCTATAATTCCCGCCACTTCCTTACGCTTCTATTATCACACTACTCTGGGTGCTCTCCGATCCACAGTAGCTTGCGTTTATTGGGTATTTATCGAGTGCCCTAAGAAATGTTTCACCTACGATATCTCGACAACCCAATGAGGCACCACCATATAAAAGTACTTGAATAAGATAGACTCGAATACGTTGTTTAAAATAAATGTGTTAATTGTTGCGTGGGACATGCGCGTACCTAACATCCAAATATATGCAAATGGATCATATCAAACGATCTTCCATTACGTTTTCAGCTCATTGTCTTACAGTCGGCACAGCTAATTTGATGTTTAAAAAAATGTTCAAAAAAGGACGCAAGACTGACTGAGTTATAGCGCATCAAAAATTGGGTCAAACTCAAACGCCTCTCACACATCCAAATCCCAACGGACATTGCGCCCCAGCCTGAGAAAATACATTTCAAACGTGACTACATATTTATATCTTTAAAAGCAACTAAAAAGCCGTGCTCATAGAAATATGGGACAATGAAGGTTGAATTTCTGGTGGGTGCCACAACCCAATTGGGAAGTCTTTCATTTCGCCAAACAGAGATATTTATATGAAATGCTTAACCTCGACCTTTTAATTCCGAAAGTCTCCAAACTCACGAGTAATGATCGAAAATGTCGAAATTTTCAAGTTTTTTTAAGCTTTCGACAAAAAACTGAAGGGGTACACCTTCAGTTTTTGTCAATTTTCGAAATTGTTTTTAAGGCTCTACCCTGCAATGAGAAATTCAACTACGATCTGGCAATTCTATAGGATGATAGCGCGTAAATAGGACTTAAATTCTTAAATAGAGAATATTTGAATTGGGTTAGAACTAAGCGAGTCAGGAGGTAGTAAAGTTCAACGCGAAAATGAATATCTAGTGAACCAGATACATGGCGCCCCCTGATGTTTCGTCATTCTCTGGTCACCATTGGAGCTGATTTAAATAATTTAAATATATTCCGATTAATCCCGGAGAGAAATAATTTATTTCTCTCCAAAGATAATAGCTTTACAGGGCAATTTTTCATCTTTGTTGGCAGTGATTGGATAAAATACTTATATCAGCATGTTTTTAATGCTCGCTGAAATCTCTTCATCGAATTTTAAAGCTTTTCATTTTCAAAATGGCGACTTATAACCAAATATATTTTTCCACAACCACCGAGGTTTTTTGATCACATAAATTTACCCGAAATCCTCTGAAGTCATATGTTACATTGGGAAACGGAATACCTACCTCTCAGTGTCTCATAATTTGAATATCTTTGCATTTGTGGCACATTTCGGACGTACCGGAGGGATCAGAGTAAACAGCGCAATATTGATTGTTTATTCCTGCTGATGTATATTCAAAAATACTATTCCCCCTCCAGTGGCATTTAGTGAATTAAGAACGACTTTTGTGACCATTGGGCCACCGTAAGGCCACTAAGTTGACAACCCAGTCGTCAGGGCTTTGAACGCTGACTGAGCTCGTAATGACGCCCGCAGGAAGCTATTGTTTCTTTTTGCACGATGTGGAAGCTCTGTTTGTTTGTGAATGCGTTGGGAGTGATTCATTTGAGTTCCATCAGAATAAATAACTATCCATGATCTGTACTATCTGTGGCCGCATAGGTCGCGGTCGGTACGTAGAGCGTTAAGCAGCCGCTATGTAGAACGTAGTCTGATCTGATTGTAATGTACTTAATAAATATTAGAGCTTGTAATTGGACGCGGCCACCACTCTGTCTTTGACCTTCTCGCCGCGCATGTCGCGCCGCTCGCCGCGGCCGTCCAGCATTGTGACGTTGCCGCGTTTGAGCGTGTCGAACATCGCCTCCTGGCGCGCCTTCTTCGCGCCCTTCCCTGCCTGCTTGGCGTCCGCATGCTTGGCATCCGCGTGCTTGGCCTGTTTCGGGTCTTTCGCGTGCTTGTGGCTGGCCTTCTCGCGCCGCCGCTTGCGCTTGAGCGACGCCGTCATCTCGGACGCGTCCATCGGCGTTTCCTGGCCGCGGAACACCTCCTGCGGCGCGAGCTGCGCGTTGTGGCCGAGCGTGCCGGGCTGCGCCTCCTCCATCGCGATCGACGGGCCCTCCGCGACCACGGCCAGCGTCGGCGCGGCCTTCTTCGGCGTGTACGCCCACGAGCTCAGCGCGTCGAGGCGGCGGCTGACAACCGCGTAGAGCGCGACGATCTCGGCGTGCGCCGCTGTGGTCGCCGCCGCGTCCTGGTTCGCGAAGTAGTCCGGGTTCTCGCTGCGCAGACGGTCCTCCTCGTACTGCTCGGCGAGGCTGCGCTCGGACTTGCGGTCGCTGAGCTCGCCGAGCTCGCGCTTGGTTGGCGCGTCGGGCAGCTCCGAGCGGCGCGGCAGGTCGTCGAAACGCTGCTTGCGCACACGCTCGCGGATCAGGTCCTCGATGCTCGCCGTCGACTCCTCGGTGACCACCGGCGCGGGCTTGGCGCCGCGCTCGAACTGCAGCCCGAACACCGAGTCCTCGGGCCGGTCCTTGGCCTTGGCCTCGCCGCGCATGCCCCAGTCCTTCTCGCCCATGTTCTCGGCCTCGAGCTCCTCGATCTGCTTCGCCAGCTCGAGCTGCTGCTGCTCGAACCGCGAGAGCGGCGCGTCGTCGCCTGCATCTGCATCGTCCTCGCTATCAAACAAGTCTTTCTGCGTGATCGCGTGGACGTCGACTTCCTCGTCGTCCGCCTCCTCGCCTGCCTCGCCTGCCTCGCCTGCCTCACCTTCTTCGGCCTCCTCGCCGTCTTCGTTTTCACTCCATAGATCAGCATCACCAAACGTCGCCTTCTTCTTCGGCTTCGGCTCCTTCATCGGCTCAGCCTTCTTTGCTTTCGGCGCAGAGCCGAAGAAGTCGCTGTAATGCATGTCCTCGTCGTCGCTCGGCAGCTCGGCGTTATAGTCGACGTCCTCGTCGTCTTCGCTGCCGTCCTGCTCGAGCCGCAGCACGTGCTGCTGGAACTCCGCGAGATCGAACTGCTCCTCGCGGTCCGAGCCTTCCTGGGCGCTCAGGTACTCCGTACTGCCGTCCCGGTGCGAGCGGTCTTCGCTGGCGTCGCTGGCGTCGTCCAAGTTCTCGCCCAAGTTCTCACTGTCACTGACGTTCTCGTCGTCACTGACGTTCTCAAAGTTCCCGTTATCGCTGAGTTCGGCCTCGCTGAGTTCCTCTTCGCTGAGTTCGTTGGCGTCACTAAATTCCGGCCCACTCTCGCCCAGCTCTCCCACTTCACTCTCGTCGTCCTCGCTGCCGTCCTCGCTGCTCCCGCCACGGCCGTCGATCTTCGCGCTAATTGCGGCCGCTACGCCGTCCAGCACCATCTGGGCCTGCACCCAGACCTGGTCGACTTTCAGGCCGTCCACGAACACCTCGTCCAGGGGCGAGTAGGCGGGCGCAACGCCGTCGAGCGCCGCTTTGAGGTGCTGCAACGCATCGCTCTGGACTCCATTATGCGGAACCAGCAGGTCTTCGGGCTTTTTGGCCAGAATGTCCCGAATTGACATGGATTGCGTCAACAGTCACTTCGTGGTCGAGGCGATCGAAATATATTTTTCGTACCCTACCCACTCCCCAGCCGGAAAACCACAGCTTGACAAAACCACAAAACCACACCCGCCAGCTCCCACCACCACGACGCCATTGTGGCCGCTGAGGTGCAGATCGCCCTCCGTTTTTGTGTGGCCGCGCAGCTAGCCGAGCGGTTGCTCGGTCTCGCCGCCTTCTGCCGCCTTCTGCCACCTCGCTCTGGGGATAAGATGTCAACCCTACATCCGCGTTCTATCACCACAAATCCGCAGAACCACCTCGCACCCCACTGGAAGACGAACTCCACTACGAGACGAACTAGCCATACACGGACTTGGGCCGCGGTTCACCTCGAGCGGTTCGTCTCGGGTCGCGATTGGCGTGATTGCGTCCTTCACAGCATATCTTTGACCATCTGCGTCAATAAGCGGCAGATCGAGCTTTGCCAAGCCACGACCTAATGGCCTTCTGATGATTGGATGAACGCACGCGTTGTCTCCGAGTGTGTGGGAAGCGGTAGCGGTAATACGTGTCACGGACGTATTACGTATTACGTATTACTTGTGTTCTTTCACTAGGTTAATGCTCCTCATTCTTTACGGGGTGCCTATAGACAGCGCCCAAAAACTTTTGGAAGCGCGCCGCCTTTCTCAATTGGTGGTTTATACTCCCCGGCACCTGAAACTCGCTGGTAAGCAGGCTTCGTGGCTTTTATCTTCCGCTCGCAATCTCTGGAATTTAAGCCGTGGAGTGCACTGGGTGGATGTTTCGTAACTGTCTTTGGCTTCTCACGGCTGGCGGCCTTTAATTTCGAGGAGAGGTAGAGGTAGAAGTGCGATGAAGTCGACCGGTGAATCGACTGTTGTTCAGCTTTTGCTGTAGCTCGTCTGCGGTGGCACCTGTAGATATGTCTTTGAGGCACCCTCGCTCGTAGGGGAGACTCTAATATACTGGACAATTAAGCTTCGCTTTCCTGGTTAAAAGAATCTCTTCACCGTCGCAGTTGAAATTCGTAGCTTCATCGGGTGTGGGTCCTGTAGTAGTCCCTGTAGTAGTCTCCTCGAGGGTACGTCTATGCTCAGCTTCACATGAACCATCTTGCGGTAATGAGTATTGCCGGGAATTCAGCTCTTCCACTTTCCTGATGAGTTTTCAGCCCATGCCGCTTATCCGGGCAGAGATGCCCGCATTTGAATCTCCCCTATCAACGTGATCATATTGCCAGAACCATATATGGTGCGGACCGTACTGCGAATAGAAGTTAGAATCGCTTGGTCAAAGATAGTGCCCCGCCCCGGTGAATACTACCTTTTAACCTTGAACCTACGCGTAATATATATAAATAATCACATATCTAATGCCGGTTACCGTCTTGGGTTGGGGGTGACCACATATAAGAGACATCAACAGAGTATAGTAAGTAAGCATAACCGAAGGATCAACTCCGTGAAAGTAGTACTAGATAGTTTGACGAAAAAAAACATTCACTTGAGCCGGAGAAGCTCATCCTTGAATCAAGTACTCAGTCTTGGTCTAGTCTATCATATATAGCCTACGCTACGCCGAGCGCCAATTCGTCGCTTCTTGGTAGCTAAGTTGTCTAAGAGGCGGCTACTTGACAGTTTCTGGTGCTGGGTTCGCTTTGTGGCTGCCTCGATGTGATTTGATCTGGTCAGCTTAATCGGGCCGCCCTGATCGGGCCAGATCGCAAGATCTGATCAGATCGCTGGATCGGGTCAGTAGAACCGGTGCTTCTTTAGTCCCAGCGCTTATTTAGATTCTATGGCCTTGGGCTTGTCGGCATGGTCCACGTAGTGGTACTTCACGAAACGGTATCCCTGCGCCATCTGGGCGCCTTCGTTCACGGCGTGGCACAAAAAGAGCAGCGGGTTCCACGGCCTCACCTGCGTGGCGTAGCGCATGAACACTGCCGAATAAATAATGAGACTGCCCGTCATCGGGCCGCTGATCAGATCAGGGTCTTTTTTGAGATCAGCGATGGCTGCCAGCGGGATGCCGAAATTGGACACCGGGCCCCAGAAATGTGTGGACGTGACATATTTCAGGAACTGCTTGCTGAATATGAAGTCGGTAGCTTTCTTGAACGGTGACATTTGGGTGGTGTTGCGGGTGCTGGGGTGCTGGTGCTAACCGGTTGGTTTTGTTTAAATGTAGTCGATCAAGGTGAGGGACCGACGGGCTTGACGAACAAGTGGTGGGCCCGTAAAATGATGTAGTACTGCTTCGGAGGGTTCCAGGTCACGTGTTCGCGGCGAATAATTCACCGGGATCCTCACACACGCCATTGGGAGATATAAGTTTGGGCATTGGTAGCAGCAGCAGTGCACGATAGTAATACCGGTACGCTATTAACGAATTGAATTTTATACGGAGGGTGATTAGTATTTCGTTCTAGATACCTCTGGTGTCCCTAGGCATGATCCCCTTTTCCAGGTGGAAGTGACCCAGAGAAAACCACCATATAATTTGATCCTTTAATTAGTACTTAAACCCAAGCTTACCCCACTTATATAGGCATATAACGGCGATATGAGATCAGAGATTATGGCACTAACACCACTACCATCCTATTTAATGCACATCCTAACCAAGTGCTCCACCTTACACTCACGCCGAAGGCACCTTAGTTCCCCACACTATCAACACCGTAAGTTATTTCTCCCCGGGTTCTTTTTTTACAATATATGTTACATATAACTAATGTCTTTTGTTATCGGTGCTCTATTCATCATGCATCGGTTCTAGTTGCTTCCTCTGTACCTTCGAGGTCCGAGTAACTCGGTAGCGTAGCATTTGAACTGGGATTATGAGGGATGGTGCTGTACGTCGGAACCGGCGCTCTCCAAGTCTCCTTTCTCTTTGTGAGCATCTCAGTGATCCCAGAATTTTCGGCATACTCATGCCCCCAATTATGAGGAGCTTGTGTGGCACCATCAATTTAGGCGACGTCGAGCTCACCCAAGGCATACTCAGCTCTGTCTTTAGAGAATTTGATGATTTCTTCGAGGATACGACTATCGCTTACAGCATTGCAGTGTTGGAGCAATGGCACAATCTCACGTATAATCACAGGGTTTGCCATGTCTGCAAGCTGAAGAGCATATTGCAATATATCATCGATCAAGTCCTCAGCCGAGGAATCTTCGATCATTTCCGGACAAAAGGATGCGACCGCAGCGGCAACATTCCGGGAAATGTCCCTGTAACTAAAGCTAGCCATTCTAGACTGGCAAGTCCCGACGGGCGCAGCCTCACGAGAGCCAAAAGCAATCTCAGCAGCAGCATTGTTGATGCTCGATTCACGGTAAATGGCCTTGATTTCTGCCTTGGAGTCGCTGTCATTTATTATTCCACTCTCTGAGTATTGGATATTGTAGGAGGCCACGGCAAGTTGACTGACTATGCTCGCCAAAGATGCGGGGGTAATGACGCCAGGCGTAAGTTCAATGATACGGCAGATGATGTCTCTTGCAATCTCAACTCGAGCATACATTTGAGAAGGAGGCTTGAGCAGCAAGTGAGTATCAACGTTTTTTTGAGGAAATATTGAGGGGTTATTAACCACGAAGTTCGAAAACAGTGTGAGCTTATAACTAAGTTCAATAACTCGAGGTAGGAGCCAACATCTCTTGAAAGATCTTTGTCAAGAAAAGCTTTCATTGGTTGGTCGAGATAAAGATGGTGCAGTAGCATTACAGAACAAAGAGCTAAGCATTGGGGTCAGGAGGACTAGAAGGTATAGACCAGACTTTTCTCTAGTTATGAAAGAAGTCTTCACACCACTTGCTTCCACCATGAATCAGCTTCAGCGTCGCTGCAGTATCGCTAGTGCTTATTCTCGGCTGCCACAGCCTCGTGGTTATGGATACCGTCCGAAACATGCGGCGAAATAAGTGGGTCATACGCTTATCCGCGGCTGATCCAGTTCAAATCGTTGTTTCCCTGATGCTCATTCGCGGCGTATCCAGCATCATCGTCGCTCCCCAGGTCCTTACTCTCATCTGACCAGCCACCATCATCGTTGCCGTGGCTTCCCTTACGAGGCGGAATCGATGAGCCCCACCAGCCTGTGCCTAGCCGTGGCCGCTGAAAAGCCGATACGCCTCTTCATAGACCGCGACAGGAAGCTTAGTTGTTCAAGCCATTCGTCCCTATCATTACTCCCTGCCATTACTCTCTGCCATTAATCCCAGCAACCCATGCCATTACCCGCCTCAAAAGGATAACAAATATGCGATCAACGGTCAGTGAATGAATAATTAATGTATCTTATTTAAAAACACCAGAATATCCGTGAGTATAGAGGACGTTTCATCGACCGCATCTCTTTGCTAACTAGTAGAGATCGAGTTTAGTCTGGTTCGACCACTAGCCCCTGAGCATTGGCCCCAGCCATTAGGAGATTGATGTGTGGCCAGGCGAAATCTACACGAAGCAAAACTAAAACAGTGGTAAAAACAAATATTTGTAAAAATAATTTATATACATACGTACATTTGCTAATCCTAAGGCTCAGGTTCGGCTGGTGGAGTAGGCATTGGGCGATCTAAATGTCACTACATACTGCCAAGTCAGTTGATCGAGTCAGTTGATTGTTGAGCAGAGTGCTGTTTGATAATTTAGCAGCAAGCCTCCGAGTCTCACTGATTAGCTGCTCTGTAGAGTCTGCTACTACTGCCTGAGAATTATGGAAACGCTTGATGTTGTTGCGAAAATCAGCAGATCGATTATTCAACGACTGCTTGAATATACATATAGTCATGTACTCGTCTCCAAAATGATAAGTGCTACTCACTTCTGTGGTCGCCCCTAGGTCATCGGCATTGATGCTAAACGATGACGATGCACACGAAATCGCGGGGCGTTTTGGCAAATCCAAATTTAAGCAGTCGAGGGCAAGCCCTTGTGCCACCACCTGCAAGGGCTTGCCCTGGAGCCTCTTGCAGTTCAGGGTGGCCTGCGACATTGCATCCATTACCGGAAACACCTGTCACATGACAATATTTATGCGTTGACACAGCCTCATTCTCACAGCCATCTGCCGCTGCCAGAAAATCGGGGGTAAAACGGCCCAGCAGCAAAGAATTGAAAAACAGTGTGGCAGTCAGCACCAATAGTGACTGTTATTTTCGACGATCTCGTACACCCCCAGATGTGGTCTGGAATGTAACGAGTACCCCCCCTGGTCGTCATCCAGATGCACGAGCAAGCACCGTTTATCCCGCAAACCGCAGCGGTCGCGTTTGCGTTTCGGGGAAAGGCACCCACAACCCAGGGTTCGAAATAATCTATAAGCACCAGCTTAAAGTACCAGCTTAAATTATTTTACGTTGAACTGTATCTTCCGCGCCGTTGTGGTCAGTCATAGTTAACTTGGACGGGCGTGTGGTTCTTTAAGGAAGGACTATTCTACTGACACGAGTGACAGAGTAGTAGCAAATGTTCAAGATTTTCCAGTTATGGCAGCTGCCGCTGGCATCGGCCATCATCTGGTGGGGCATGTTGATCGCGTTGCTCGCATGCTGGGCCGCTCAGGGCCACCCCGTTTACGACTGGATGCAGCCGACGCGTCAGAAGATTATGTACATTTCTGATATCTCGGCATCCAACCTACAGCCGATTTTCATTGCTTGTTCAGGAGCCCAAGGCCTGCTTTTCGTGATCTCGCTGTGTGTGGAGCTTTATTTGCGCAGCACAGACCGCCTTCAGAAAGGCCAGGCAAACCCACTCGGCGTTAAGATTTCGCTCGGTATTGCGATTTTGTTTGCGATCGTGGGTGAGTTGGGTATTCTGTTCGTATCTATTTTCAACACCCGCCACTTCCACAGCGCCCACACCGATCTCCTTGTTGTGTTCATCGTGTTTGTGGGTGTATCTGCCCTCTCGTCAATCGCCGAGTACAGTGTTCTGCAGAACGATTATCCCGGCAAGCGCCATGTTTGGGTTTCCCTGGTGGGCCGCGTGGTTTGGTTCTGCATCGAGCTGGCGCTCGCCATTGGCTTCGCTGCGTGCCGCAACAAGCACCCGGATGCCTCGGCGGTTTGTGAGTGGGTGATCTCGTTCGTGTACCCGTTCTACCAGCTCATCATGGTGTGGGACCTTTGGCCTGCGTACAACAAGAAGAAGGGCCACTACGCCCAGAATGGCAAGTATCCTTTGGTTACCGACTATGGCTACACCAGCCAGTACCCGAACCAGGACACTTCCTCGAACCCGGAGATGTATCCTCCTTCCAGCAAGAGCAAGGACAGCGAGGCGCACTACGCGACTCAGGGCACGAACTTTTAATTTATTGTATATCTACGTTTCTAATTACTCTTTATTCACCATTCGATCCACTGGGAACTTTTGTATTTAGTAGTGGTAATAGTATTCGTTGTATAGGTATATGGTGGTAAATCATACCCCGCATGGCCATGTACATATAAATGTATGGGCCTTTACAATAACGAGAAATTTGCCCTAGATCAAGCGGTGCATATAGAGCGGATTCCAACGCCACTCAATTGGCCGAAAATGGATGAGCCGGCCCCGAAACGAGTAAAACATGATGGAAGTATCTCACTAGTGGACAATAATATCCTCCTGGCCGCCCAAGATCCCGAGGCGTGGATTGCGGCCCGCAGGAAGAACTGGCCGACCAAAGCGCGCATTGCCCAGAAAGAAGCCGAGAAATCGGAGAAACCAGTTGAGGAAACACCGAAAGCTCCCCCAAATCGACAGGATACACGGAAAAAACCGGTATGTAAGTTTTTTTTGAAGGGTAGATGCACCAACGGCTCGAAATGCCGGTTCAGCCACGAGAAACCCGAATCATCCCATCAGCAGGAGAAGAAACCTCAGCATGAAACAGTATACAAACGATTCGAGGCACCTACACAGCAGAGCCTGTTTGTGAAGTTGAGACAGAACGACCAGTCTATAGAAAACGAGCAATTTCTGGAGTTCCTCAAGTATCTGGCCAAGAAAGAGCGAATATGACCAGCATACATGGATCAGCGCGTGGATCCGCACGTGGATCCGCATGTGTAATTAGTACGCGAATCAAGCATTTAGAGATCAGCGTGAAGCATGTGGGAAAAGAGGGCATGTAAACAAGAATATATATACCAACACACCATGTAGTTCGTTATTAGTTAGGCAGGCTGATACAAAATGGATAAATACATTCACGTGGTTATTTGCGGACCGGGTCAAAATACGGGTGCTCCATGGCCTGTTTGGCCGTAGGACGGTCCTGGTGGTCATATCGTAGCAGCTTGTCGATGAGATCGATGGCCTCCGGGGTGGCGAGATGCTTGTTGTCCGCCTTGATGAACGAGGACCACTGCTTGCGGGGGAACGTGCCAATGACTTCATCGAGCTCACGGCTCAGCTTGAGATCGTACTTATCCAAGTACTCAAACAAGCCCTCGGTGCCGAGCACACGCGCTATTTTGACGAGCTGGTCGGTGTTCGACGACGCCTGGAAGAACGGATCCTTGCGGAAGATCAACGCAGCCAGGACCGTGCCGAACGACCACAGGTCCAGCGAATAGTCGTAGTAGCGCATGTCTACGAGCAGCTCAGGGCCCTTGAAGCTGCGAGACGCCACACGGACGTTGTACTGCATTCCCGGGTGATAGAACTCGGCCAGGCCCCAATCTATGAGGCGAAGCGTCTTATTCTCGTGGTCAATCATCACGTTGTGCGGCTTCACGTCACGATGCATGATTCCTTTCGAGTGACAGTAGTCCAGTGCCTTCAGGAGCTCCAGCATGTAGTAGCGGATCTCGAGATCGGTCAGCTTGGGGTACAGCACGCGGAAATCTGTGTTGTTGACGTATTCGAACACCAAGCTCGGGGTTTTGGCGAGCGGATCGCGCACGACGTCCAGCAGCGCCACCACATTGACGCCGCCCGACAGGTTCTGCAAAATCTTCAGCTCACGCTTGATCTTCTTCTTCTTCACGGGTTTTAGAACCTTGACCACGCATTGGGCGTTGTTCTTGATATTCACGGCCTCAAATGCCTCGCAATATTTGCCGCGGCCGATCTTTCGCATGACTTCGTAGTCGGCCTGGTTTCCCCACAGAATCGTCACGTTATCGTAGTCCCAGTAGCTGCTGGGCATCTTGCGGTTGTAGTCCGCGAAGACGCTAGCAATGCTCTCCTTCATTGTGGAGACAGTTGGATCCTGGTAGTGGGATCCTGGTAAGTCTCGGTGGAGGAAAGACGAGCGGAGTCGCTTGTTGGCTGAGTATAAAGTCTGCTGGGTTTAACTGGGTAAGAGAAGACTTCACAGATAGTAGTTAGTGTGGTGGGAAGGGCAGAAAGCATGGCGTTATTAATAAGCTGTCGAACTCCCAAAGTGGCGGAAAGTTGGGCGTTACTACGTGCTTCTAGCACGAGATAAACCGTTCCATTTAGTTCCATTGGCAGAGATTGCCATCAATTGATATCTGAATAAGGAATTTTCGTTGTTGTTGGATGCCATTGACGGAATGAGTCGATAAGCGATCTTTCGGTAGCTCTACTTATAGATCAATCATACATTAGTTTGATGCTGATAAGTCGAGATCGCCGAGGTAATACAAGCTGAAATGATAAAAGTAAGATCTTATATGTGAAATTGTATACGTGAAATTATATAAATGGAGCCTGTGCTAAGATTTTTTTTTTTTTCATGAATCGTTAGTTCTACTGCCGTCGGATCAAATACGCGTTATGGGGCAAGGGGCAGCACGCGCTTTCGTATGGCCTCGACTCGGAGTCGATGAATTGTTGGTGGCAGGGACCGCTATTCGACGTCTACTGGCCAAAACAGGATCCCCCAAATCATGATCTCCAAGTTGAGTTATGGGGGATGGAAGGCACGTCGGCGGAGCCGAGGTTAGAGGGATCCCGACTGGGGTTTCGGGAGTATGTGTGGCTTCATGAACTGCCGTTGTATCGTTTTTACGGTCCGAAGCTGCAGCTGTACGCTACAGAACCCAGCAGTGAGCAGTATTTCCGAGAGATGGCTGGGACAGAGGGCATTGGGCTGCGGATCGGTCTTGATCCGCTCTCAACGTCGCTTGATTTCGACGAGCTGATTGTATTTGCCGAGACTGACGAAGATATTACACGGCTAGTGGCACGGCCAGTACGATCGAAGTACAGTTTGGACCAGATCGAGGAGGTAAACAATGAAGTGACTAAGAATGAGGTGGTAAACGATGAGGTGAGAAACGATGAGGTGAGAAACGATGTGGGACACAATGAGTTGAGACACAATGAGGTGAGAACCGATGACGCAGTCAATTTTGAGGCGAAAAAAGCTGGAATAATAAAGAATTCTGGTGTTATAAACAATGCCGAGGTATCTGGCGCACCACCGACTGAAGAGATCAATCACGACATTGCCTCTGCTTTACCAAGACCGAAAGATCCCAAGAAAGTTTTGCAACAGACCGTTATGGCTGCATTAAGGTTACGTGGTATAAGAAGTCAGCACCCCAATTTTAAAAGACTCTACCACGGAACGTATAATTTGGTTAGTGTGGTATTGGACAACGCAGATCAAGAGCCACTCACGTCCAATGATATTCGAGAGAAAGTAGAGGCTATTCTAAGTATAATCGACTAACCAATTTTCGTACACGTGATGATAATGTTATATGCATGGTGATTTCCTTCCCTGTTCACCCCCACACAGTGACCGAATTAGCTTCATCGGAACGCGAGATTCGCTTCCGAAATGAATCACATGATCGCCTTATCCCTGCCCTCGCCCCCGCTGGAGCCCTCATATCTCCGGCCTCACCAAACACATACACACACACCTATCTCCAGTTCAACGGATTCGGTATCACCAATACTAACTGAGCTACTATGTCGGAATCTGCTGCCCCCGTAAACCCTGTGGTTGGAAAAGTGATTCCATTGACTGAGATCGCCAAGCACACCTCTGCGGAGGACTGCTGGATGGCGATCAACGGCAAGGTCTACAATGTCACCAGCTTCATTGATCAGCACCCTGGCGGAGAGGAGGTTATCCTGGAGCACGCCGGGACTGACGCCACTGGTGCTTTCGAGGATGTCGGTCACTCTGAGCAGGCCGTTGAGATGCTGGACGATCTTTACGTTGGTGAGGGTAATGCCGAGGAGCTGAAGATTGTTCCCAAGAAGGCCTCGGTGGCTTTCAACTCGGAGGAGAGCTCTAGCAGCAAGTTGCCGCTGATCCTGGCGCTCATTGCAGTGGGTGCTGCCTATTTCTACTTCAAGGCCATGAAGGACTAGATGGACCAATGAGATCGATCCTAATATAAGCTTGGCTTACGAGCCGGCAGATCGTGACTCGCACACACCAGAATGGGTTAACTTCTTCGCATTCCCTATCTAAATTCATGTATTTAATCATATCAACTATTGTTAATTGTAATAGGCCACTGTAAAATCGACTGCTTTAATGCGACCGCTGGAAACTCGGCCATTGAAATTTCCAGTTCTAACGCTTATTCTATGAGCAGTAATGATTTTCCATTGTTTAAATATAAATTAAGTGCAGCGATCCAATAGCACGATACCTAATTCACATAATCCAGATCAGTCGCATCATTCGGGGCAGCCGTTGATTAACATCAAAACCTCCCCGCGAATATGTACGTTACCGTGCCTCACGTGCGTAGGGACTTTATACGGCGCTCAAACCCCTCCTCAGGCCAGCGCGGTTATGTCCCAGTGCTGTGATCTGGTCTGCCGAGGATTGAAAAATTAGGGCATAGGCCAGGAATTTCACAGAAGTCTTGGAGCGGGTTTGTGAGATGGCTGATATCGGGGCTGGGCCCAGCTCGGGGACCTGGCCCTAGACCTGGGATATTATGGGGCGACAGTGGGCGGTTGCGAGGGTAAGGTCGGCCTCCTCGGCCGCATTGAGCCGAAAACCCCGGGTCATTTTGAGATATGATACGCTGGAGCGTTGGAGGGCAGGGTCTCAGCGGGCTTACTTTGCAGGTTGCCTATCGTCCGCGGAGCAGTCGAGATGACAAATGGCGAACCAGTGTCAAGGCTAGATTGAGCTTTGCAGGTATTGATCTAGTGAGATTTTACGATATATGCAGATCGGCTATTTCTTGAAGGCTGCTAAAACATTTTTAGAACATTAACTGTGGCTACAGAACCACCTTGATATATATTACCACAAGTCTTAGGCACGCAAGATAAGATGGGTGACTCCCGCGTTGATGAGTCAAAGTGCTCTCCTAATCGATAGGGCGGCTAAATCCTGCGCCATCACCTGTAGGTCAAGGGTGACGCAACTCTGGGCTCCAGATTAGCGCCGTTGATGTGAAAAATTTCAGATCAGATTGATCTGAATTGTGAAATTTCTCGTGGAAATTTATGTAGAATTGATATAGCGATCAGATGTCATATGTACTTTTACACAATTTATCCGGCATTATCAGTATGACCCCACGTGCTGATCCTGGGACCGCAATTGGATCTCGCCGATCTCGGGGCTTATTAGCCCGTTTCACAGCGAAATTTCAGGGCACTGATCACCCTAACCTTTGAATTTGCTGAGTGGTGTATATATTGACTCATACCGCCCCCGATCTAGGGGCTCCGTAAATTTATTCACTTTGACCCTTTTAGACCAGCACCACAGAACAGATAACACTTGATTTGAACAATGCAGGCCTAAACGCTTTATACGTCACTTGAATATACAATATGAAATCCTCCCCACGATGAACAGAAGGAACTAAGAGATAGCTTTCTGAAGAACCACACATTTCCCCACCATGATTACACCACTCTGAACCACCCAAAACAGCAATTCCACTATCAATCTAACAAATATGGAATCCATGATGTCATCCGAAACGAACAACAACATTGAACTTATGCCGTCTCGCTACTCCAAGCACCAGACCATCTTTGGCAAGTTTGCCGCCTCTCAGGCGGCGTGCCAGGATGCTTGGTCGCCCGCTTGCAACAACGGTTTCCCTGCGACTCCCATTACTCCGAGTATGGGTATGTCTGGCCTCGAGATGGCCAGCATGGGCATCGCATCCGACTCCCTGAACCCGCAGACTGAGCTCCTTACGCCGGACTCGCTGCAAAACTACTATCCCGGTGACATGTCACAAACAGCGGGGAACTCCCCACTTTTCGACGGCATTGATGCCGGTGACATGCAGTCGTGGGAGTCCTTGTTTATGGACGAGGACTTGCAGCAGGTCAGCCAGATCGGCGCCACGACTGATATCGTCACGCCTGAGATTGCCACATCACAGACCGGAATGATCGAAGATGAGGCCAACTTTGTTGACCACTTCTTCATGCAAGATGCTCTTCAGCCGTCCCAACACCTGCTGGCGGAGAACCAGCTGGGAGAGGTTCCTTCGGGAGAACCTCAGTTGGGAGAGACTCAATTGCCTGAGACCCTTTCGCTACCGGAGATTAAGGCTGAGCTGCCGGACTTCGACTTGGACGCGTCCCCGGTCTCTTCTCCAATGGACGCCCTTGCCTCGCCGAGTATGCGAGCATCTGAGCAAATGATCAAGGCTGGTGGCGTATGCAAAGGCACACCGAAACGCCGAACGAAGGTCGACGACCTCGGTATCACGGTCTACCAGCGCAAGCCTCGTGCTGCGCCGCTGAAACCCGTGGAGATTCCGGAGGACGCGGACGACGCGAGCGCCAAACGTGCCAAGAACACTGAAGCTGCTCGCCGGTCTCGTGCCCGTAAGCTGGAACGTATGTCCCAGCTCGAGGACCGTATCCGACTTCTCATGGAGGAGAACGATGCTCTCCGCTCTGAGATCAAGGATCTCAAGAACAACAAGGCTTAGAGCCTCACTACTACAACATAAAGTGTCTATCGCTTAACTAATCGTTCAATTGTTTCACTAACGTGGCTGTTATTCTATGTAGAGCTGAGCTGAATATAGGTAAGGCTGGATATTAGATGTGTAAGGCGGGTTTAAGTCCTTCATAGGGCTGTGGCTCGTTTTCCCAAAAACTGGTCTCACTGAGTTGGATGCCAGCCAGGCTGCCACAACGGGCTTTTGTCAATTTTGGTATTACTGCAGATCGTTTGCGGCGATTATTAATCGGATCGTGCATCGGCGCTGCGCCGCTTGAGCTACCGCCAAGCGGCAGCTATGCATAGGTACGACGCTCTAGCTGGTTTGGGCATGCAAGACCAAGCGTTGTTAGCAAGAGATACCGGATCAATCGCTATATTTAGCCTTGGTTGTGTTCTTGGCTATACTAAGCGGCGGAATCTTACATAAGGGGCGTAGTTCTTGAATGCAACTGTGACGAAACCCTGTGACGAAACCCTTGTGAACACCGGCGAAACTGCCACGAAAACAGAGTATAACCCCTCTGCCCCCGCGCGGTAATACAGAGATCACTCATGTGACCGGATAGGGTAGGGCACAACTGGCACGTACATATAACAACTGCTGACGCGACCTGGTATATTAGGGTACTGTGGCGAAAATCTACCGCCGGCTAAGGAATCACGGCTGCAAGCGAGGAGTTTGTTGATCCGATGAAAATGCAGGCCCTCCCCCCCTGCCAGAAATGGGCTAGGCCGACCCACACTGAGATATTTGGGCGAATGCAGCGACGCTGACAGCCAAAGCCACACGTAGGCACGGTGTCCTAGGCACGTTAAGCACCGGTCCAAAGTAGTGTATTTAATCAAAGGGGAACGCGTCTTCTAATCGGGTATTAAAGTTATATAAGTCTCTATTTTCCTTCTTTGCCATGGTGTTGACACCTTGCTCTCTAGATTGCACTTTCGTTTTGCGTCCCTTTACCCCCTCCTTCGCAGGGTGGCCGGTGCTTGGCGGGGGAGAGATGCTTCATTGTTGTGGATATTATGTGCAGCGCGTCTAGCCGGCCTTGCATATGTAATTAGAAAAGCGTGATTAGGACCTAACCCCATCACCCCTGAGTCTGACATACATTGTCAAGCCCATGCCATCGTTGGAGAGCGTTTGTCATTATTGGGGAGCGAGTCTCTGATCTGCATTATTCTCGGGATCGCCAAGCGTTCTTTTTCATTATTATTTTTATTTGCATTCAGATCCCGTGGAAACCGAATCTACGAGTTCCATTGGTATCCACTGCAGCTTGTCTTTTGCGCTTGCGATTCCCTGCAAACTAGGCCGATCTGGTAGTGCGTTTCACTGCGTGATTCATTTGTGGCACCCAACGCAGTGCACGCAACTCTAAACCTGGTACGTCGGAATTTGCCTTTAAGCATAATTATTGCTCGAGGCATTCCCGGTTCGAATTTCAGCGGCCGGCGCACATTTGGAACACCAAAAAATATACCCCAGAAAACCGACACACTCGTCCAGCATTCCGCTAATAGGAAACGGCACGCAACGAAAATTCCGTCTGCCCGAAGTTTCATTGAGCCCGAATCACCTGTGAATCACCTGTGAATTTTCGCTTGTTAGTAGGAGCCTGTGAATTTTGTCAGTCCGGATCACCGAATTCCTTGCCGGTTCTCCAATCTTTTCCGGCACCCCAAATCGTGGCAGCTACACCCGCAGCCACATATATACCAGCAGCTGACCTTGTTGCTGACTCCGCTGTCTCCAATTCTAGCGCCCGAGGCTCTGGACCTACCCACCTGTTCCATTCTTTTCTGTCCAGACTTCAATGCTATTGCCAGCGTCAATGCTAGCGCCGCTACTACTACTGCTGCCTCTAGCCTCGGCCGATCCACTACCGGACGCCTCCCCAGACGCTGTGGAGGCCCCGCTGACCCCCACATCGCTAACAAGTGCCGAGCCCGAGCCCACCCTACTAGGCTGGATCGGCCAGCAAATCCTTGAACGGCGAGCCCAGATCGTCAAGACTGAGCACCGCCCGTTCCTCATGCGCGACGCCTACGGCAACAACGCGCGCCAAAACACGTCCACGCCGGCCCAGCCCTCGACATCGTCTGTGGACTGGTGGGCCGGCCTGGAGTCCCAAATATCGACACAGTTTGCCCCGCAAACGACGGACACGCCAACGACGCCAGTCGAGGCGACTCCCAACGAGCCAATGACGACCCAGGCAGCGACGACTCAGGCAGTGACGGTCCAGCCACAGACGACCTCAAGCCAGGTCCCATGGAACCCGTTTGCGTTAACGCGAACGTCGTCGTCCACGCCTGCCACAACGCCCGAAACGCCGGCTACTCCCAGCTCAACGTCAGAGGCCGCCCTGCCGACCACACCAGCCACCACTCCGAGTGCACCCGCCGCCACGTCCACGACTTCTAATTGGGGCAGCGCCACGAGCTCGACCACGTCGCTGTGGTTCTGGGAGCCGCTGACCACGTCGTCGCCGGTCCCGACCATCCAGCTGCCGCAGTCGACGTCCAGTAGCACCACGCCCAGCGTGGTGTTCAACCCGTTCAGAACGACCCAGAGTGGAGCCACTAACAACGTCCCAACAACGATGGAAACGAGCGCAGCGGATGTCCCAACGACCAGCGTCCCAACGATGAGCGTGCCAACCACCAGTGTGCCAACGACCAGCGTGCCAACAATCAGCGTGTCGTCTGAACCCAACACTGATCTGGCACCCACTTCGTCAGCACCTTCGTCGATCTTCTGGAACCCGGCGGGTATTTTTGGCTCTCAGAGTTCGACTCAGGTGGCAGAAACGACACCAGTGACGCCGGAAACGACGCTGGCCACTCAAGCTGTGGACACACCAACTTCGGTGGCTATTGCGTTGACACCAACTTCGGTGGCTACTCAGCCGACCACAGCTGCTCCGGTGACTCAGCCTGCAGCCACCACTGAGGCCACACCGGTGACAACCGATGCCACACCTCTGACGACTGGTGCCGCGCCTTTGACGGCTACAACGCCTGCCATTGAGACCACACCTCTGACCACACCTCTGACCACGCCTCTGACCACGCCTCTGACGGAAGCTACCCCCCTGACGCCCATACCCCTGACGGGTGCACCCCTGACGGAAGCTACGCCTGCTACTCAAACGGGACTAACTACGTTGGAACAAACTACGTTGGCTACATCTGTACCGGTCACACCTGCGACGGCAGCAACGCCAGCTACACCTGCGACTGCTGCTACGCCTGCTACGCCAGCAACAGCAGCCACACCGGCCACCTACCCGGCCGATACCACGACAGGAGTCCCTGCTGGCGTTTCTAGTGCGAGCGTTGGTGCCACTGATGCTTCGAGTGCTTTTGTTTCGAGTGCTGATGTTTCTGGCGTCTCGACTGCTCCCCCTGGGGTTTCCACGGCTGCTGTCTCCAGTGCCTATGGACTTCTCAGTGACACGAGTGCTGCTGTTCCCACTACAGGAGTTCCCACTACAGGAGTTCCCACTAGTGCCAGCGTGGGAGTTCCCACTAGTACAGCTGGCGTCTCTACAGCTGGCGTCTCTACAGCTGGCGTCTCTAGTGCGGGGGTTCCCACTGACGCGTCTACTGGCGTAATACCGACGTCTACACCCAACACGGTGGATACGAACCTGATTCCGTCGTCAGATAACACGCCGTCTTCGTTTGCACCCACCATGGCACCCACCTCGGTTCCTGATACGGTGAACCCGACCTCGGTTCCCACTCTGAGCAGTGCTATGCCTCTGAGCAGTGAAGCGCCTTTGAGTAGTGTTCCTTTGAGTAGTGCGTTGCCTCTGAGCAGTGCGTTGCCTCTGAGCAGTGCTTCTCTGAGTAGTGTACTGCCTTTGACTAGTGCGCCTTTGACTAGTGCTCTGCCGTTCAGCAGTGCTGCACCTCTAAGCAGTGCTCTGCCTTTGACTAGTGCTCTGCCTTTGACTAGTGCTCCTCAAAGTGCTCCTCTAAGTGCACCTCAGAGCGGACCTCAGAGCGCACCGCTAAGCGCCCCACTGAGCGCCCCTAGCAGTGCCCTGCCTCTGACCCAGGCCTCGAGTTCAGCCGAGCTCACTCAGAGCGCACAGTCTCTGTCACCGAGCCCGCCTCCTGCGCCGGTTTTCTCACAGACGCTGCCGATTTCGCAGAGTTCGCCTGTGCAGTCGCTGCCACCTGTCTCTTCACAGCCTTTGCAGTCGCCTGTGCAGTCTTCGTTGCCAGTGCCGTCTTCACTACCAGTGCCGTCTTCGCTGCCTGCGCAGTCGTATCCTTCGCAGCCATATCCTGTGCAGTCGTCAGTGCAGCCTTCAGTGCAGCCTTCAGTGCAGTCTTCAGTGCAGTCGCTCCAGCCGTCCTCCGTGCCTCCGGCTCCCCTCTCCGCCTCTTCTTTCGACGCGTCGTCACTCCCTGCCTCGCTGGTTCCATCCAGCGCGCCCGCGTCGTCGCTTTCGTTCACGGCCATGCCGTCGATTCCCTCGCCTTCCTCGGCAATTCAGACTTCGGCAATTCAGACAACTTCTATTGAGACAACTTCCGCAATTCAGACAAGTTCGGCAACCTTGCCAATTCAGACGGCGTCAATTCAGACTACAGAGACGCCGCAAACCACGCCGGTTCAGACCACGCCGGTTCCGCTTCAGACGGACACGGCTGCGCCCAGCTCGGTCGTGCTTTCCTCGAGTGAGGTGGGCAGCAGCGTTAGTGCCAGCAGTGATGCCATTCTTAGTAGTGCTAGCGGCGCTAGCAGTGCTACTCCAAGTGCTAGCGGTGTTAACAGTGCTAGTGCTACTCCCAGCAGCGCTAGCGGTGCTACCAGTGGTAGTGCCATTGCCAGCAGTGCTGATGCGGCTAGCAACACAGCCAGTGCCAACACAGCCAGTGCCAGCAGTGCTGACACCAACACAGCCAGTGCCACGGGAACTGCTCTGCCTAGCACGGCACCTCCCAGCACGGCGAACTCAGCACCTCCCAGCACACCTCTGCCTAGCACAGCTCCTAACACCGCTCCCAACACCGCTCCCAACACCGCTCCCACCGCTCTGCCCAGCACAGCGCCCCCCTCAGCCCCACCGAGCTCAGGTCTGCCGAGCTCGGTTCTGCCCAGCACAAACACGCAGTTCCTCCCCACGCAGCTCCAAACGCAAGGCCCCGCGTCAACCTCCTCGTTCTCCTCGCCGCACACGACCGCCTCGACCACGTCCTCGGCGCCCGCGCTGCCGTACCAGATCGCGCCGCAAGGCACGCCGCACCCGGACAAGTCGAAGCGCCAGGTCCAGCTCGGGTTTAAGTACCCCCTGAACTACCCGTTTGTGGCGCAGCACCCCACGGCCGCGGCGCAGATTTTCAACTACGTCCCGCAGGGCCTCGCTCAGGCGCTGAACCTCGACGAGGGCGACATCGTGATGGCCGAGCTCGATCCGTACGCGAACACCAAGGCCTCGCCGCAGTTCATGCAGACCATCGCGAAGTTCTACATGCCGCGCCGCGACATCGACGAGCTGCAGGCGCAGGTCTCGAACGCCAGCTCCCCGCTGTACACGCAGCAGGACGACCCGACGGTTAGCTCGCTCATGCAGCTGATCGACTACAACGTGCCTGTAGACGCCGACTGGGGGAGTGACGGTCAGAACTCCGGCAGCGGCTCGGGCAGCGGCTCGGGCAGCGGCAGTGGCTCGAACTCCGGCAGTGGCTCGAGCTCAGGCGGCAGCGCCAACCCCAAGGGCAACTGGGGCTCGCTCGACCAGGCCGTGCAGCCGAACATGAAGCAGACGACAAGCGGCAAGGTCGCCGGCATCGCCGTCGGCACGATCGTCGGCGCAGGCGTGCTCGGAAGCGGCCTGTTCATCGTCAGCCTGCTGCTGCGCGCGCGGATGCGCCGCCGGCGCGAGTTGGATCCGAGCATCGGCCAGGACGTCGAGTCGTTCCACGACGACTCGAGCTCGCTTGCCAGCCGATGGAGCCAGCTCCCCGAAAAACCGCCCAGCGTCGCCAACGCGCCGGCTGCCGCAGCTCCTGCCGCAGCAGCAGCAGCGGCGGCCCAAACGCCGTCATCCGGCTCGCCGGCGATCAGCTACCCGATCGTTACCGAAAACTCGCTGGGGTGGCAGTAATCGACTTAATTTGTATTTTATTATTTAATTTTCATGCATAACCCAACGTTCAGTCTGTATGGCAGTACGCCGTATGTCAGTGTGCTGTAAGTCAGTGTTCTGTATGTCAGTATACTACTGTATGTATTTATCTCTGTTATTGCATATTCTGTTCTGAATCTCTTCTGAGTGTATGTCAGATTCATTATACTCTTATGCTCTGTTCACGTTCTATTCATGCACAGTACATTTACGCTGCGTTGGGTGCTACTGGGGGCGTGACCCGGCGTGATCTTATCTCGCAGGGTTCAGGGTAGCCGTTGACAACACCACATCGCTCCCCACCCCACACTGAGTCACAACCACCCCACAGGATGTACAACCTCGACACGGAGCTCGTGAACGTCGAGTCCGAGGACCAGTACCACGCGGCCGTCGCGCCGCTCTACCTCTCGGCGACGTTCCACCAGACGGGCGTCTCGGCGCCCAGCAGCTACGACTACACCCGCAGCGGCAACCCCACGCGCACCGTCCTGGAGCGCCACCTCGCGAAGCTCATGGGCCATGCCGCGCGCGTCTTCGCCGTGAACTCCGGCATGGGCGCGCTTGACGCCCTGAGCCGGCTGCTGGTCCCCGGTGACGAGGTTATTGCGGGCGACGATCTATACGGCGGCTCGAGCCGGCTGCTGACGTATCTCGCGAAGCAAGGAATTGTGACGCACCACGTCGACACGTCGAGCGTTGAGGCCGTTGTGGCGCGCCTCAGCAGCAAAACACGCATCGTGCTGCTCGAGAGCCCGACGAACCCGCAATTCAAGGTGTGCGACATCCCGGCCGTGGCCCAGGCCGTGAAGGCCCACCAGAAAGAACACGCGGACCGCACGATCGTCGTTGTGGACAACACGATGATGAGCCCGCTGAACGCGAACCCGTTCGAGATGGGCGCGGACGTGTGGTACGAGAGCGCGACGAAGTACCTCAGCGGCCACCACGACCTCATGGGCGGCGTCATTGCGGTGCAGCGCCCGGACCTCGTGCAGGACGTGGGGTTTGTCGTGAACATGAACGGCAGCGGCCTCGCGCCGTTCGACTCGTGGCTGCTGCTGCGCGGCATCAAGACGCTGGGCGTGCGGTTCGAGAAGCAGCAGCAGAACGCCGTAGAGGTCGCCCAGTGGCTCAAGAAAACCGGCCCCACCTTGCGCGTGCCGAAGTTCGAGCTGCTGTTCCCGGGCGACCGCGACTTCCCGAACTACGACGTCCACGCGCGCACAACCCGCGGGCCCGGCTCGGTCATGGCCATTCGCACGCACGACCCGGCGCTGTCGGAGCGCATTGTGGACGCGACGCGCCTATTCAAGATCAGCGTGAGCTTCGGCACGGTGAACTCGCTGATTTCGCTGCCGTGCAAGATGTCGCACGCCTCGATCGACGAGAAGACACGCGCCGAGCGCGGCTTCCCGAACGACATCATTCGCCTGTGCATGGGCATCGAGAACCCGGCGGATCTGATCAAAGATCTCGAGGCCGCGTTCAAGGCCGTCGATGTGCTTTAGGTTCTAGCACTAGCACTGGTTCAGGTATGACGTGCCATAGTGCAGATAAATAACAAAATATCGAGTTACTTCAACAGCTCTACGCAGAGCCTGTCTAACGATAAATCATCACAACTACCCGATTTCTTAATACTAGTGCCTCATAGTTATCTGATCTGCGTGGCTCAACTGGATTGGGTATTTTCCCACCACAAGGACGTACGCAACTTGAAGTTAATATAATTAGTTTATTTAGTGTTTTATGAATGCTACTGAGTTGAATATGGAGAAGTGCATGTGGTATCACTGGACATAAGACACCACGGCTGGGCCGGTGGGAGGCCGGTGGGAGGTGGGAGTAACACTAACGCCGAGCATGCTCCGATACTGTCATACTAACGTGCTTTGAATTATATAACTAAATGAATGAATGTAATGCCCTAGCGGAGGTACGAGCGCAGCATCTTGCCGAGCTGGTTCGCGCCGTCCTCCAGCGCGTTCTTGACGTCTTCCATGTCCATGTTCTGCGCGCGCTGCGCCAGATCGGCGGCCTGGGCCATGTAGTCGCCGTTGCCCGAGGCCGCGCGCGTCTTTTCCTCGCGCCCAAAGTAGCTCGACGACGAGATCGAGCCGGCGTTCGCAAAGCCCTGGAGGCGCGTTTTGTCGTCGCCCGCGCCGGTGTTGCGCCCGAACACATCGTCGCTCGAAATGCCCTTTGAGTTGCCGTACTTCTGCGCGATCTCACTGCGTGACGCGTCGTACGTGTCGACCTCCTTCTTCACGGCTTTCGGCGCTTCAGGCGCGTTCGTCGTTTGGCCGAACCCAATTTTCCGTACAGGCACGGGCTCCTCTTCGGCCGAGGTGGCCGTGCTGGAAGAGTTCATGGGTGTGCTGCCGAACGAGGAGCTGCCAAAGGAGGAGGAGCCGAACGAGGTGCTGCCGAAGCCAGTAGAGCTCGCGGGCGCCTGTGACGCCAGGTAAGCCGACTCCTTGGCCTTCTCGGCCTCTAGACCCAACGCCTTGCGCCGCTCCTCCTCTTCCTTGACCTCTTTCTCAATGGCATCGAAATCGAAGTCAGCCTCGTTGCCTCGCTGGCGCCGCGCTGGCCGTGCGCGCGACTTGGATTTCGCGAGAATCGAGCTCTTCGGCTTGGCGGATTCGCTGGCACCACTTCCCACCTTGGCAGGAGTTGTGCTGGCAGAGGTGGTGGAAGAGGTGGTGGTGCTCGTGGGAGTGGCGCCGTTCTTTAGCGGCACCTTGGTGGTGGTGGTCGTAGTGGTAGTTTTGGTGACGACATGCGGCTTCGTTTCTTTCGCGACTGTGTCGAAGAAGTCGTCCTTGCCCGCAGGCTTGGATTTCGCCGCCTCGCTGGTGGCCACGTCAATCACTTTGACGCCGGGGAACTCGGCCGCGTCGGCCGCAGCGAGACGCGTGAGCTCTTTGAGGTACTGCTGGGCCGGATTCGACTCGTATTTCGCTTTGAAGCTCGTGCCGGGAGCCAGCAGCGGAGCGCCGCGATGCTTCTCGAAAAACAGGCGCGCGTGTTTGTTGCCGCCGACTTTCACTTTGCGCAGGTGGCCAATGTTCCAGTTGTCGAGCGTGGTGGAGCGCACGAACGAAAGGTGGACGCCCATGTTGCGGTGGTGCGCCGAGCAGTCGTAGCAAATGAGCGTGCCGAAGGTTGCCGAGGCCCAGGTCGGGCCGCGGGCCTTGCAGTCGAAGCACTCGTTGTTCTCGGGCTCCTCGCGGACCCACGCGAAGAACGGCACGAGGTCATCCTTCAGGATCTGGTCTGTCTCCGCCATATCCTTGCTCTCAATTCTAGCGCGTAGCTGTGACTTGGCTGCTTGTGGGGGAAAAGAGACTGTTTGGATCAGGACGGGGTTTTCGTGGGACAAAGGGTCGTGGTGGAGAGGTCAGGGTGGGACGCGTCTGCCCTGCACGCCGCTAATTTATGTCGGGCTGGATAATTAATCAATTAGATCGCACCTACACAGTTAGGGGGCAGAGCTAGTTAGGCTCGCGCCTCGATCTTTTCTACGCTTGGGTGTGGAAGCGATTGGCTCAGGTGGTTACCCGGCTCTAACTGGAGAACCTGGTTCTATGCGTGGATCCCAGGGCCCTGGATCCAGCCTTAAGGACCCTGATCCAGCCATAGCTGATCCAGCCATAAGCTAAGCTGATCCAGCCATAGCTGATCCAGCCTTAAGGGTGGTTCAGCTGGGAGATGGGTAAGTGAAATTTGGCACTCGGCCGAGTGCCGTAAGCAGCAAGCCAGGGGCCAGCATTACCAACACGGATAGAGTGAAATATTAACAAAATAGTAAATAAATGAATTTTTCGTCGGAGCATATCACCACCTAGCGAGCCCTGAAACTTTCCTCCGAGTGCTACCCATATTTCTCCTACACACTGTTTGGACACTCCCGGGTGAGTGATGGAATAGCCGGCCGAGGGTTTGGGCGGGCGGCCCGTCTGCCACTCACAGCGCGCCCTGAATCGTGAATTCTCCCCCCCACCCCATCTTCATGCTGAGCCGTGTTTCTGTGTTTGCCCGCCAGGCCACCCGCGTCTCGGCGTCCCGTGCTGCGCCCCGCTTTGCCCGCGGTTACGCTGCCGAGGCCGCCGAGCCCAAGCTGCCGCTCGAGCTCTACGGCATCGAGGGCACCTACGCCAGCGCCCTCTACACGGCCGCGGCCAAAGACCAGGTCCTGCCCAAGACCTTCGACTCCGTGCAGAAGCTCCAGGAGCTGCTGAGCGCCGACAAGAAGACGCAGCTGATCCTCACTGATCCCAGCTTGAACGCTGAGGACAAGCACGCCGTGATCAAGCTCGTGAGCGAGTCGGTTGGCGGAGATAAGGTGTTCACCGGTTTCCTCGAGACTCTTGCCGCCAACAACCGTCTGGGCCTCGTGAACGAGGTGCTTACCGAGTACACCAAGCTGCAGAACGCTGGCAACGGCCTTGTGGAGGCCACCGTGACCTCGGCCAAGCCCCTGGACAACTCCACGATCAAGAAGCTGAACGCCGCGATCGCCGGCTCGAAGTACGTCGGCAAGGGTAAGACCCTCAAGCTCGAGAACGTCGTGGACCCCTCGATCAAGGGCGGCCTCGTGGTCTCGCTGGGCGACCGCACCGTCGATCTGTCGATCGCCAACAAGCTGACGAAGTACAACCAGCTGCTGTCCGAGTCGGTTTAAAACGTATACTTATATGACTAGTAACGATCAAAATAAGCGAGTGCTATGCGAAATGCCACTAAGTAAGTAAAGCGAGTGCTACTAAGTAAAGCAAAATTGAGTACTATGCTAATATTGAGCACTAAGCTAGTATTGAGTGCTAACAAGTATCGATCTAATTGGCGACGATTTTTTTTCGTGATACGGTTTATTTTAGCGTACATATGCAGCCTGTGATCTATATATATATATCAGCCGATCAGCCGATCAGTCAGTCCGATCAGCCCGATCAGCGACCAAAAGTCACCCACAGCCAGTCACCAACCGTCAACTACAGGTCAATAGACATCATCGAATTGAAAGTACCATAATTATTCAGTTGAAATAAGGTCTCAGATCTGATGCCCTCCCTGCTGCCTTTGTTTTGTGGTGCCCTAACCTGCTGAGCCTCAACGGTATTTCCACAAGCGGGCAGGCTGCTGCCAACGGTCCGGACGTCCTGCAAAATTGTGTTCGCAAATAAACTCGGTGACTCCCGCACTTCCAAAAACACCACCAACTACTAATCTAACTACTAATCGCCACCCACTGCCTGCTGATCCCCCTCAAACCAACCACACACCCCCACAGATCGGAGAATGGGAGCCATTGCACCGCCGATCCAGGAGCTTGCGGAGGACGCGGCCGTGGCCACGGAGCCCGCGACGCTGCCGAGCGAGAGCGACGACCCCACGTGGGAGCCATGGGGCCCGGCCGGCCCGTTGCTACGCGTCGAGTCGTTCACGGCGAAACTGCTGGCCACGCTGACGCCGCGGTCCGTGCACCTCGAGAGCCGCGGCGAGTTTCTCGGCGAGTTTCCGCCCGACTGGATCGAGAAAAACTGCCTGAGGTGGCACCGATCCGTCCAAGGCCACGCGGAGCGCGTGCGGCAGGAGGACAGCCATAGCGGCTATGCGCGCCAGCGCCAGCTCGCGGACCTGCGGCTGGCCGAGCAGATCGCGCAGGCCACGGGGACGCACGTGCAGTCGCACAAGTCGCGCAAGGCCCGTCTGCGGCGCGAGATGCGGCGGCGACGGCAGCAGTTCCGGAGAGACACGCTGCGGGGCCACGACGATCCCAGCGTGGCCGCGGCCGCCAACAGCGCGCCGAACGACGACTGCAATGTCCCAGTAGAGACGGTGAATGTCCCAGCCGAGCCGATCGCCCCGAACGATGACTGCACTGGGCCAAAGCCCAACGACGACTGTAGTGGGCCCAAACCTAATGACGACTGCATGCCCGAGGAGACCAACGACGACGCGGGGCCTAAGAGCGACTCTACTGGCGAGCGCGACTCGAGCGACTCGGAGTACGAGACGCCGAACACGTCGCAGAGTGAGGACGACAGGGAGGTCGACAGAGAGGGTAAAGAGGAAAAAGACCAAGAGGGATCGCCGCAAGGCAAGCACGGCGCCTCACCACGCGGTAAGCCACGCAATGAGGACGCCACGCAGCTGCAGGAGGTGGCGCCTGTGGGCGACGGCGTACCGACCCAGCCGGCCCCCAAAAAGCGCGTGCGCCTCGCCGTGCTCGACAACCTCGAGGAGGTCGGCAACGACGTGCGGCGCGGCGTGCGCAAGGAGGTGGAGTTCGGTCTCGGCAAGGAGATCGAGCAGACGATCGCGAACGAGGTCGAGGAGCTCGAGAGGGTGAATGGCGGGGTAGGCAGCAATGCCGAGGAAGAGGCGGCGGTAGCGGCTTCACTCGGCCGTCCCGCGAAACCTGGCGACGCCACAGGCCCTGCTGGCAATGAGTCGGACCACCCTCAGGGCCACCCTCAGGGCCACCCTCAGGGCCACAGCGACGCCGAACACACCGGCGTCGTGCTCGACCAGCCGGAGAACCCGACCGGCGGCATTGCCGAGAGCTTTGCACCCTCTGCGCCGACCCTCAAGACGCTGCGCTCGCGCTGGCACCGTATGCCGTTCACGCGCACGACGTCGAGCGGGCCCAAGGTGTACCAAGGCCAGTACCTCGTGCAGGAGCGGCGGTCCAAGGCGCTGTGCCCGAACGTCAACGAGTACGACGACCCGCTGGCGACGAACCTCGTGACGCGGTGGCAGGAGTGTGCGGTTCTGGCGCGGCGCACGGACGACGCCGAGCAGCCTTTGACGCTGTACTTCTACCGGAGCACGGGGAAGACGACAGTGGTGCCCGCGGAGGCCGAGCGGGCCGAGCGGGCCGAGCGGGCCGAGGAGGCCGAGATCGAGGAGGAGAACGAGGACTTTGAGAAGAAGCAGGCGTTTACGTCGCCCAGCAAGCCGCTCCGCCGCGGCCGCCTCGAGTACAAAGTCAAGCTCGACCGGACCTACATGGTGGCCTTCTTCTCGCCGCTCGACATGACGCTGGCGCTGTGGCGGCCGCGCACCAAAGCGCACCACCACCGGCACCGCGCGCCGCACCACCTCGGCAGCCGCCTGTGGCACCACCAGCGCCGGCGCCACGGCAACAGCAACACCGGCGACTACACGCAAGTCCTGGTGATCCACTCGCAGAGCGTCGCGGCGATCATGGACCTCGCGTACCTCATCAGCGCGGCCACCGGCGCCGCCACGCACCTGTACGGCGCGTCGAACTTCACGGTGGACCTGCCGGACCTCAACTTCAAGGCGGATATCTGCTCGACGCGCCACAAGCTCGACGCGCCGTACAAGCGCCGCCCGCTCGCGGGCAACGGCGCCGAGCTCATCAGCTACAAGGACGTGCTCAAGCCGGCCGTCAACCTGTCGCCCGCGGGCCGCAACCTGTTTGCGACGGTGTGGAAGATGGTGCAGCACCTGCCGCAGTGGTACGACGTGAGCCTGGCGTCGACGCAGCTGAAGTACGCTTTGGCGTGGATCCTCGACGACGTGTCGCACCGTCCGCTGTGGCTGCCGTCGATGTCGTCGACGATGTACCCCGTCAACCGCCTGGGGTTCCTGCTGTACGGCAAGGCGCAGCTCGTGGTCGCGCAGCCGATCCCGAAATGCTACTTCGGGGAGCACGAGGAGCCGCCGCCGGTCGAGGGCTACGTCGCGCGGTTCGAGGTGCAGATCAGCGCGTCGCAGCGCAAGCAGCTGAAGGGGCAGGCGCCGAACTACGTGTGCACGAGCGACTTCTATCTGTTGTTTGTGTCGGGCGACCAGGCGCTGCCGCCGATGCTGGCGGCGTCGCAGAACGGGTTGGTGAAGAGCATTGATCCGTTTCCGCTGGACGATGTGGACGCGGAGGGCGCGGAGGGCGCGGAGGCTGAGGGCGGCTTGCCGTCCGAAGATAGCAAGGGCAGAGACGAAGGCGCAGAAGCAGGCACTGTATCTACTGGCTCTGGTCGATCAGCCTCGGCTTCCGCCTCGACTCGATCGGCTCGGTCGGACAACATCAAATGGATCCAGAATTCCACGTGCCTTGCCGAGATCGACCGCCACGACGCGATGGCGCGCCTCGAGCTCGAGCGGCGCTCGCACGTCCTTTCGCGCGCGCACGGCCTCCTCAACCTGCTCTTCTACGAGCGCATCAGCGTGCTGAGCGACGAGCCGTGTGTCGTGTGGCTCACCAGCGCGTCGCACCCCAACGAGTACCGCCTCGTGCTGCCCACGCCGGAGCTCGCGCAGCTGTGGGCCGAGAAGCTTGCGGCGATCGTCGCGTTCTGGCGCCACAAGTTCCAGGCGTGGAGCGTCAAGCGCATGACGCGCCTCAACAACTGCGACTACACGATCACGCCGTACCTGCACAACCGCCCGATCCTGTTCAGCGGCTCGCTGTTCATGAAGCGGCACCGCCTCGCGACGTTCAAGGCCGTCCACGTCCTGCTCACGTGCAACGAGCTCGTGATCTTCCGCACGGCCCAGAGCCTGCGCCCGCCGGCCCACCCGCAGCAGGCCGTGCCGGCGGCCGCCAACAACCACCGCCGTATTGAGAACGTCCAGGTTCGAGGAACTTACGTCTACTCGGGCCAGGCCGCGTCGCACGTCCTGCTCAACAATGACCACTACATCGACCCCAGCAACCCGGGAGTCCACGCCCTGCCGCGGTCGTACGAGGACGGCTGGATCAGCACCGACACGGAGATGGAGCGGTGTTTCGTGATGCGCAAGCCGCGGCGCACGGGCTGGCGCTGGACGGTGGATCCGTACCTGGCGTTCCTGGCGCCGGAGAAGCACATGCGGGATAAGTGGGTGACGGCTATAAGGACGGTGCAGACGCAGCTGCGCGCGCAGGAGGTGGATCTGGATGCGGATTTGTATTTGGCGGATGACGAGGAGGAGCCGTTGCATGATGACGAAGAGTAGCGAGCGCAGCGAGCTACTCTGAGAAAACCGCGAAGAGCGCTAATCTGAGAAAACCACGAAGAGCGCTACTTGAGCATAAACGAGAGTTACCCAAGTATCCTGACACCACAAGTAACGACCACTATGATCTCTCTGCTCACTACTCCACGCAGCCCAAAACGAAGCACGCCAGTGCAGCCTTCGCTTGCTACTCTACACCAAGTGCGTACGAGGAGCTCAGAGCGAAACAAGTAAAAAAGCGTGACGAGTAGCACAGAGCGAGTAGCGAGCAAAGCGAGCTATTCTGCCACCTCGTGCTTAGCGAGTAGATCTTTACTCCGACCAAAAGCACAACGAGTAGCTCAATACTTTGAACACGCGAGCAGTTCGCTTCGCGCGCGCTGCTCGCTGCTCGCTGCTCGCTGCTCGCTGCTCGCTGCTCGCTGCTCGCTGCTCGCTGCTCGCTGCTCGCTGCTCGCTGCTCGCTGCTCGCTGCTCGCTAACCCAATTTAAGCTGACACCAGCATATTTATTTATTTATTCTTCCTAGTGTATGCTATTATCAGGCCTGCCTGCTATGCCTGAGTGAACGCTGTTCGACTCCTCTGGCTGGCCTGTCAGTACAGGGAGCCTGTACTGTGACTTTCGGTGGGCGACTTGTACTGCTCCTGACTAGTCAGTTGGGCTGTGCTAGCATTTGTGCTGGCTATGCTCATGCAATAGTGCTGCGTACTAGTGCTGCATTGGGCTGGTTGTACTAAGCTCATGCCTAGTACCACTCATGCTGCGCATTTGTGCTAGACTCGGCTATGCTCATGCCTAGTGTTACGCAAATGCTGCGCACATGCTGCACATTCGTGCTGCGCAATCGTGCTGCACTAGGCAATCGTGCTGCACTAGGCAATCGTGCTGCACTAGGCAATCGTGCTGCACTAGGCAATCGTGCTGCACTAGGCAATCGTGCTGCACAAGGCAATCGTGACTCGCCACTCGTGCTGCGCACTCGTGGCTCGTGGCTCGTGGCTCGTCACGCGGCATACTCATACTCATCCCCCCTTTCCCCCACTCTCTTCAAATACTCCCTCTCCAGCAGCGTCTCCACCGCATACTTCACGTCCTTCACGCTGGGCCGGAACCGCACGACCGCCTGCTGCATCGCCTCCTCCACCAGCTGCGCGTGGTTCAGGTGCTGCCGCGCCTTCATCACGCGCACAATCACCGCCTGCAGGAACGTCTGGCGCTGCTCCTCGAGCTGTTTTTCGGAGTCCCCGGCGTCCGCGTACGCCGTCGTCTTGAGCGGCAGGTTCAGGTTGATGCGCATCCGCTTGCTCTTGAACTGCGCGTTGTACGCGTACGTTCCCGGCGCGGGCTCGGCCAGCACGCCGCTCTTCACGATGTACGCCAGCGAGCCGTCCAGCAGCTCCGCGGGCAGCCGCGTGTCGGCAAGCAGCTGCTGCCGCGTCAGCGTGTCGGCGTCGTTGAACGCCAGCAGAATCATCATCTGGTAGATGCTCACCTGCAGAAGCACCGTCTTGCCGTTGGCCAGGTTCAGCTTCATTTCTCCCTTGCCGAAATTCCACAGCCACTTGAGTTTCCGTCCGTTATGCGCGCGATCGTAGAAGTCCACGAAATGGTCGAACGTCGGCTTGAGTGGCTCCGGCAGCTCAAAGTCGGGCACTTCTCGGTACGGCAGAGGCCAGAACCCTTTGGCCAGCACAAACGGCAGGAAGTTGCTGGCGAGCGGCGACTCCTCCTCGCGCTTGAAGTCGAGCTGCAGCTTCTGGGAGGTCAGGACGTCCTGGAACATGCGCTGCAGCTTGTTCGTGTACTCGAACCCGCAGATCTCGCCCAGCCGCTTCACCAGCTTGAGCTCGAGCTCCTGGCTGGAGCTCGCCTGCAGCACGAGGCGCCGCGACAGCAGCCGCGAGTAGTGCTTCTCGAACACGTCCTTCTCCTCCGTGTAGTGCAGCAGGCCCAGCATGCCGTCGATGCCGTCCTGCACCTGCGTCTGGTCCGCCACGCGCGCGCTCTTCTTGAGCAGCGAATCCGCGTAGCGCGAGAGCAGCTCCGGCGTGCGGCTCTCGACGGCGCTGTTCGGCTTGGCCACGGCGTTGTAGTTGATGAACTTCGCGAAGCCGGCGTCGATCGCCTCCTTCATCGCGGGCCACATGTCGAAGGAGTCGCGCAGGAGGGTTTCGAATTTTTTGGACACCTCGAGCAGCGCTTCGACGTACTGTTTTGGTTCGACGTTGGTGGCTGTGCTCGCTGTGCTGGTGGTGGCTGCTGCTGACGTGGCACCTCCGCTTGCTCCGCTCGCGGCTCCGCTCGCGGCGGTGCCCTCCACCAGCAACTTAATCCTGTCCATGCCGCTCTGCTCGACAAACGACTCCAGGTTCTTCTTAATGGGGTCCAGCCCGAACGGAATCTTGTGCAGCAAAGTGAACATCGTGTGCAGGTCCTCGCGGCGGTCCAGCACCAGCAGCCCCAGGAACTCGCTCTGGATCTGCGCGGCGTGGTCCTGGATCAGGATCTGCTCGCACTCGCTCATCAAAATGTCCTCGGAGCTCGCGTGCAGGTACCGCGTCACGCGCTCGCGCTCGCGCGCCAGGCGCTGCACGATCCGCCGCATGTACGTCACCACGCCCTGCGTGCTCAGCAGCTCCTCGGACTCGCGGTAGTAGTAGCGCGACGTGTCCTCGATGAACGCGCGCTCGAAGTGCTCGGTGTAGAAGAGCAGGTTCGTGCGTTTCGAGTTCTGGTCGTCAAAGCCTACACTCACCATCGACTGAATCGCGTTCTGCAAATCTTTGTGGTTCACGGGCTTGCTGTCGCGGTCCCGTCGGATCGCGCCCAGCAGCACGGGGATCAGCACGTCTTCGAGCGGCAAAAACATCCAGTCGCGCCACATCACCAGACACAGCGTGTGCACCTCGTAGATGCCGCGGTTGCGGCCGCCCTCGTCGCGCTCCTGCTTGACCCAGTGCCGGTTGAGGTACGAGAAGATGTGGTCGAGGTACTTCGCGCCCACGACGTAGCGCGCCCAGCTGCGGTTGTAGAAGTCGAGCACCGAGTCCTGCCACGCCTCGCTGCTCTGGCCGGCGGCCTGCTCGGGCGCCTCGCGGCGCAGCTGGACGAGGTACGCGCGCAGGTGCTCGACGAGGCGCGCGTAGAGGTCGCCGCCCAGCAGCTTCGTGTGGTGCGAGCGCGCGCCGCGCTGGGCGGCGTACTGCTTCGAGGAGACGGGATGCGTCGAGACGCAGAAGTTGTGGATCGCCGTGTACATGTTCATGTACACCTCGGGCGTCAGGCCGAGGTTCGCCAGCTCGCGCGTCATCAGCGCGTCCACGCCTTGCGAGATGTACTTCCACGACGTGTCGATGTCGCCGGACCGCAGAAAGGACATCGCGCTGAGTTAGAGGCCGGCGGTGGACGGTGTGGTCTTACCAAGTGGGCGTGTGGCGGCTGGGTGTGGATGTGGTTCGTAGGGTCACGTGGGGGCAACGATAATACCACCCGCCTAGGCCCGCGCTACTTAACGCTGGCGTAGGTAGCAGCACCAGAGAGAAATAAATAAATATATCGCGGTACACCAGAGAAGTATCGCAGTAGCTGGCTAAGAATATTACGGAGATAATTGATTTAGATTGGATTCAATCTAGTGCTACCCTCTGTTACCTCACTAGGGCACAGATCTTGTGCTTGCTCTGTATACTGCTTGTGGTTCTGTCTTGGGTCCTATCTTGGGTCCTATCTTGGGGTGTAGTGGTCATTAGTTATAGTCATCTTAGAGTCATCTTATAGTCATAGTATTATCGTTAAAGCCCACTCGAATACTTGTAGTTCTCGAGAAACCCGCGCGGGTCTACCATGCTCTCGTACAGCATCCGCCGCGCAATACCCACCAGCGCGTTGAGCGGCCGGGCCATCTCGTTATAAAATGTTTCCGTCATGTTGTAGATCGTCTCTTCCGGGTGGCCAGGGTGCAGGATCAGCCAGATCACGAGGGCCAGGCGCTCGTGGGCCAGGATGTGCGAGGGGTCGACGTACGGCACGCCGAGGGGCCACATCCCCAGAGGCGCGACGCCCGAGGAGTACGGGAAGGACATGCGGCGCTGGGGGTAGCATGCGGCGATCAGCTGCGTCGCGAGCACTTTGAGCTCGGCGCTCTTGCGCCGCGACAGCGTGCTGTAGAGCGTCTCAATGGCCGCGCTCAGCCGCCCCGTCATCACGATCCGCCACGCCGTGAAGTTCATGTCCAGCAGTCTCTTCACGGACTCTTTGCGCTGGGACAGACGCAGGTTTTGCGTGGCCCGCGTGAGCTGGCGTTGGGAAGGCTGTGGGTTACTGTTGGTGGCTTCAACGAGTCCTTCGAGCTTCAGCGGCTTTATGTCGTGCGTTAGAAGCGCAGGATCAATAGCAGATTGGTCGCGGATCGGTGTTGAGTGCTGGGTGGGCGTGTAGATGGGTGGGTCCACTGGCTGGTCCACTGGCTGGCCCACTGGCTGGATGGGGGGCTGGCTCAGTTCACTAGTAATGGGAGACGGCTCGCGCTTGACGTAGCGCTCTTGTAGAGGCGATCCCAGTGCCGGCAATTCCACCACAGGCTGGTCGTATGTAGGGTAGTCCACGCCGGAAATACCAAGACCAAACAAACGGCGGTTTTTGGGCGAATCCGGCGACATTTCCTCCTCGAGCTCATCAAAACTTGAAGGCGGGTGGGGCGCCGAGTTGAGCACAGTAGACGCCCGGCTCACGGGCAGGTCCGCCGGTGAACCGGCCAGGCGGCCAACCGTGACGGGCTCGCCGTTCTGCATGAAAGTGAGTGAGAAGTCGCCCAGTGAGTGCTGCAGCAGCTCCTGTAAGCTGACGTTCGGCAGGTTGCGGCCCACCGACGCCGAGCTCACGGAACTGTTGATGTCGCTGACCGCATCAGCCGCTGCCCGGCGACAGGCCTCGGTGAACCCATCTGAACTGGTGGGAGACGAGGAGATGTGGCTGAACGTCTGGTCGCCCGCACTGTACGGAGCCCGTCGGAGCGGCGATTTGTGGACGCGCGAGGTAGCCGAGAGCTTGGATTTCAGCAGTTTAGAGGCTCGACTGATTTTGTCGGTGTAGGCCGTAGAGCTGTGAGCAAAGGTGGGAGTAGCATAGGTGGGAGTAGAGCTGCGAGCAGCAGAGTGAGCCGCAGAGCTAGAAGAGTGAGAAGAGTGTCGAGCAGGCATTAGAGAAAAGAGCGGACGAGTGATGCCTCACTCCGATGAGCTACGGAGCCGTACTTATACCTGTGATGCTCACATTATCCGCACTCATGCCGCTCCAGCTCGCGTGCTGAGGTATGCAACTCATATGCAGAGTTCACACGATCATGGCTGAAATCGCCATACCAATGCATCCAGCAGCTCTGAAGGACTTTGGGACACATAAACCGTTAGTATAGGCCATATTATACCATATATGTCTTTTTTTTGGGTTGTTTTATGCCATTTTCAAAGAGTTAGCAAAACGGGGTCTCAAAATATTACCGGATTAGGAAACACCCGCCATATCCTGCTAATCTGGATAACTGCTCCCAAACCGGTAATTCTCCATAGCTTTCTCAGCCGTATCGTAAGCTACGTTAATTTACCAAATCCGAAATGGGGTCCTAAGCCCCGTTGTAATGGCGGGCACTGGGGACCCGGTGGTTTATGTCACCTAACCCAATGCACGACGGCGAGCTTCTATGCACCCTAAAAAGAGCGCCCCGAGTGAGCGTCGCGTGAGGCGTCTTAGCGACGCGACGCGACACGTTATCAGAGCGCTGAGACCGCACGTGAAGGCGAACGAGCACCCAGCTGAGCATACACCGCACACCACTGTACCATAGACAACTCTACACTATCACTATATGCACACCACTGTACCACTATATACACACCGTATAAACACGACTATACACTCTACACTCTACACTCTACACTCTGCACTCTGCACCATCTGTAAACACTATCTATACATGAATCAATAAGTTATATCTCTGCACTACGCTATTAGGGTATCATTATATCGGCGTCAGTGTGAGGCTCTGTCGATCATGCGGAACGTGCTCACCAAAAACGTGAGGAACCACGTCACCACGCACACCAGCGAGAAACTGATCACGCCCTTGTGGAGACGACACACAATGCGGTTCTGGACGGCCGGACAGATGTAGTCGCGCGAGATCATCTGCTCGAACGAAACCGCAACCGTCGACGTCATGAGGCACAACAACGCCATGTCGATCGCCACCGAGTTCATCTTGCTGCGTGCGCGACGCAGACCTAGCGGCTGGCCGAACGTCTCGTCCCACAGGGCGTACCACAGGTACACAATGGAGATCGTGGACATGATGATCACGAAGTAGGTCGAGGAAACGGGAGAGTAGCTCTGCAGCATATCCCCGCCAATGGGATAGTACTCCTTCTTGGTTTGTTTATACTCAGCAGCGGCCAGTCCCAGCGTGATGGTGGCGTACATGCTGGACGTTCCGCGCAACAGAATGGGAACGAGGGGGTTCGACTGGAACGTCTTGGTGACGGAGTCTTTGAGCTTGTCGAGATTGATGATCACGCCGCTGGGCGCTATGTCGTCGTCCATGCGGTTCTCCCACTTCTTGTCGAGATCGTACTGGTCGAGCATTGCCGGATCAACGGTCGGCTCCGTTTTGCGGCGGTCCTGGCTGGGCTGAATGTACTGCGGCGTGGCCTCCATCATCATGTCTGGGGACATGAACACCTCTTCTTTGAGCAGGTAGTTCGGCAGCGCCTCCAAATCGACCTGGATCGGCTTGCGATTGGGCGTCGCCCATACCGGGACCGGCGTCTGGCCTAATTGGTAGGCCATTTACACACCTCGATCTACGCTACCTTGCGGAGGGAGGGAGTGTCTTAATTAGGGGGCAGGCCTTGGCGGAAAAGAAGCAAAAAATGTGGTTTCACGGTCGATCGCAAGGGCCTTAGGGTGGTGATAGCAGCGGGTGCGCCTAGGTCACTCTCCCTACCGCCTTCCCATCCTTCTACAACATTTACCCGCCTTAAGAAGCCGCAGGGTCGGCGTCGGCTAGGGTGAACCCTACAGCAGGATACTCAAATGGAGACGCTGTCGGCATGCTCCCAAGCCATAGCGCCAGCCATTGGGGCCTCGCCTACCCTCCTCTTTAGTCCCAAAACATCCACTATGCATATAAACAACGCTCAAACGGTCGCCGCGGACCCGCTGCCCTAGCCTTGCGGATCCAAAACCATCGTCGATTTTTTTTGAGCGAGTTTTTTAGCGCGGTCATGCACGCTTTAAGCGCAGATAGTATGTGGGGGTGAAGTGCCACCGTAGGTAGTACCAGTAGATGTTGTGAAACAAACTTCGATCCATGCTAAATTAATCGCGATCCGCCGACTGCATACCTACTTCGTGCACCACCGCCCCAGGTACACCTCGATTTTCGCCAATGACCGCCAATATGTTTTTCTACTAGTAACGACTATCTACCCCTCTAACCGATCTACATTATCTCGATCAAACTTAGTGATAACTACACTGTGCATTGAATCTTAAGCTTAACCCCCCCTGCCCTGTTTTCCGGCAAACTCGGTATCCATGAGTAGCGTTGAGGAGAAGCTTGCGACGCAGCTCGACCGGTTTGACGACGATATTGCGGCCGTTGAGGCCGAAATCAACGACATTTTCGCGCCACGCAGTTTAGATGCGCTGAGCACCGAGCAGGACGGCGATAACAAGGCGAGGCCGTATGCTATGGGCGCCTATACTTTGAGCTCGCTGCTTTTCGCGTACCTAAAAAGCGAAGGACAGGAAACGAATTTCCTGATGCCGGAATTGGGCCGCGTGAAGTCAATTATGGACAAGCTGGATAACCCCCCGAAGAACAAGGTTAGTAAGGCGAAGAAACCCGCGAGTAAGCCGGCCGTGGTGCGCAGCCATATCCGTTTTGATGATGCTACGAAACCGAAGACCAAGAAGCCGAAACACTGAGTGAGCGAACGACGTGAGCGAACCCAGTGATGTCAGGAGGGACAGTAGAGACAGTACGGACAGTACGGACAGTACGGATAGTAGAGACAGTATAGATCAGGGACAGTAGAGAGTAGGACTATTTATTTATTTATAAATACATTGATACAACAGAGAATGATCCATTCAGTAAACACGGGATGACGGTAACTACGATGATCCACCCTATCGATAACCAGTGGTCAGTGGTAGGGTGGATCATTGGTCTGTATCGGTGTATCACCGTCTGGATTGGTGGTCTGTATCAGAGGTCAACTAACTTAGGAAGCAAAATAAAAGCAATCGAACTAGAAATTAAACCTCCCAGTATTGTAATTTGGACTCCCAGCGGTGTTGGACTCCTCACAGCTGCGCTGTTCGGATTAGCTGGTCGGTATCACGTCACCTCGGGTACCCCGCTCGGACCTTACCCCCTTCCCCAGATCTGAGCGTCTTGATCTACGTGATGGGTCTGCTCGACTTTGCGAAACGCCACCGCCGGAAGCTGGCCGTCGCCCTCGGGCTGAGTGCCGGTTTGTACTGGGCGGTCGGCTATGTTGTCGAGACGGTGCGCTCGTTGCAGCAGCGCCTGCTGCTGGAGAAGCTGACCAGAGATGACTTGGCGCGCCGCTTCGAACAGAACCAGAAAGACGCGACGTTCACCACGCTCGCGCTATTGCCGACCGTCAGCACACAGGTGCTGGACCGCTATGATGTTGAGGCCACGCGGCGCCGGCTGCAGGAGCTGCGCAACGAAGGAATGGCCGACTCCACCCTGAGTTTAGACTCGTCGGCCGGCTCCGACGGCGCGACCGACACGGCCAATGGGCCGCTAGCGGCTTCGCTGAGCGCGTCGCTCGTCGAGGTCGCGCCGGTGCCGTCGAAAGCGGCGCTGTGGAACCAGTTCAAGCTGGAAGGCCTGACCCGCGCGTTTGTGCTTATTTACGTGAGTGCGCTGCTTACGGTGCTCACGCGGATCCAGCTGAATATTTTGGGGAGACGGGCGTATGCTGAGAGCATGACGCGGAGTTTGGATGAGGATAGCGACCTGCCCGGCGGTTTACCCGGTCTAGGTAATCCTCTAGGTAACCCATTGGGCAATCCTTTGGGCAATCATTTGGGCGACCCCCTGGGCAGTGGACTAGATGACCCACTCAGTGCCTCGTTGGGTGCGTCACTCGGCGCCTCGCCCGATGACGACAAAGTGAACCGGCAGTATCTCACCTTCAGCTGGTGGCTGCTGCACCGCGGCTGGGAGCTGCTGGCGCAGCGCGTCGGCACTGCCGTGGCCACGGCGACGGCTGCAGTTGAGCCGCCGCAGCGCCTGAACTTCACGGAGCTGCTCAAGCTGTTTGGCGAGATCCACCAGAGCGTCGACAGCGACGGCAATTTCGCGGCCGCGCTGATGCCGCCGCCCGAGCTCGAGACATACGTGCTGAGCCAGATCCCGGGCGATGTGCCGGAGGTCAGCGCGGACTTGCGGCCGCTGCTCGACGAGACGAATGAGATCATCGGCAGCGTGGCGGCCAGCGACGTCGTGCAGAAACTCGTGCACAACGGCATCTCCGTGCTCAGCGCGAAGCTCGCGACGGTGTTTGCGACGCCGTCGGGCGACGCGCGGCTCGCGCAGGCGCTCGTGCAGACGGCAAAGCAGGCGCCGCGCATGGCGGCAGGCAGCCCGCTCACGAACGAGTACATTGACGCGATGATCGCTGTTCCGGAGCTGGACGCGCTGAGCGCGGCGATCTACTCGAATTTTTAATGCCAGCGAAACTTACTCTAGAGAAATAAGTTAGTTACTAGGTTGAGTAAGCTATATGATGCTATGGTGAGGCACTGTGTACTGCTGGTATGCTATTGTAGAGTATGTATAGCGTGATTATAGAATACTATTTCGTTATATAGAACGTTATGTCGTATGTTACTGTGTTACTGTCTCTCTAGTATGCTTGTGGCTACGCTACTGTGCCTGGTGGTATGCTATTGTAGTATGCTAGACCATGTCTATGTCCTGTGCCCTGTAGTATGCTCTTGTGTAGCGTTATATAGTTTCTGTAGTATCTATTGTACTGATGTAGTATGTTGTTGCTATTGTTAAATGCTGTAGTGTGCTGAAGTAGTACTCTGCTGGTATGCATGGTGTACTCTGCTGGTATGCATGGTGTACTGTGCTACTATCGTGGTACGCTAGGCTACTCGGGTATTTCATGGCGCCTTCGTACTGATGAGAACCTTACCCCTCGCCTGCATGCTCTCTAACCGGTCCCAAGCCGCTTGGAACTCGTCCCAAGGATACACACTGTCGATGCGCACCTTTAAGGGAAAGTGCTGCAAGAAATCGTGCGCTTGAGGCACCCATTTAGCGTTGGCTGCTACGAGCTGGTAGTTTATACCCAACCAACGCCCGAAAAGCAGGCGAGTAGCTGCATAGGGCAACGTCATAAGTGTGGGGTAAACCAACGCCTCTTTGTACGAACCGCTGGGCGCCACATCACCAGCATTTGTGACGTACACACCTCCTTCACTAAATGGCTTGAGAATGGCGGGCCACACCCGCAACGCATCGTAGCCGCCAACTGTGTCTACAATCCGGTCAAACTTGATGCCTAAATCCACCAGCTGGCCGCTCACGTCGCCAGCTGTATAGTCGACGGTCTCATCAGCACCAATTGAGCGTACATAGCCTGCCGAGGCGGCTGAGCATGTAGCCACGACCGTATCACTGCCGTACAAATGCTTGGCCAGTTGGATCGCATAAGTTCCTACATTCGACGCCCCACCGAGCACGAGGACTTTACCGCCACCTTTGCGTAGTGACGCAAGCATGTCCCACGCCGTGCCGAACGTTAGAGGGAACGCCGCGGCCTCCTGGTCGTCCATATGTGGTGGAGGACGCAGGACGGCATTGGTGCGTACATCCAGCACTGCCTGCGTGCCCAGTGTGCCTACTGGACTCAGCGATCCGCCACATACGCGATCCCCTGGAGCCCAAACTCCCTTAAGTTCGTTGCCACGGTCTACAATCGTGCCTGAGAAGTCTTTCCCCACCTGCCAGCCGATAGGAACCATAGCCACGCTTTTCAGCTTGATATCGAGCGGGTTGAGACCGAGGTAGTTCACATCCACCAACACCTCCCACGGTTTCAAGGATTTCGGGAGTTTATAGTCGCGGAGGCCCACAGCGCCCCAGCGCGTGGAGTAGCCGATATATTTCATTTGCTGTGGTGGATTGCGATGCGGGGTTGGGTAAAGTGGATCAGGACTTGCATATGAGGTTGGGCAGGGTGTGTTTTCTGATAAATAGCTGGTTGAAATGTTCACCGCCAAAGCAGCGCACTGGGGCGCGCGGTCCGGCGTGCTGGCCGCGAACGGCAAGGAAATTGCCACGCCGGCGTTTATGGTCGCTACTACGCGCGGTGCCGTGCCCCACATCACGCCAGACCACGCGATGCGGCCACCAGTCGCCGGCGTCTATGCCGAGGAGTTGTGGGACATTAACGGCCTTGCCGAGGCGGCCGTGGACCGTGATTCACTGCCTCTGGCCACTGAACTCGTGCTCGCGTCCGCGCGGGCGCCAGGATCGCGCGATATCACGAATAAACCCAACACCGTGGACATGATGGCTATTGATACCGTCCAAGGCTCACGCCTCGCGCCACTCGCCACGATCAACCAGTTCATGCGCTTGGTGAGGCCGGACGTCATGCTCGTGCCGTACGACGCACCTGCGCAGAGTCCTGGGACGCAGGTGGGTAAGAACAGAGTGAAGAAAATGGAGGCGCGGTCACTGGCGTGGCTAAAACAGTTTGCCACTGAAGCGCAAAACACTGATTCTCTCCGTAATGCACTGGTCGTAGCACCGATACCCTCGGCACTGTGTTTTCCCAGCTATGTGGATGATATGAACCCTCTATGCGCGGGCTACGCTTTTGTAGACCAGGACGCGCCCAAAAAGATGTTGGAACTTGGCGATCCGACTAAACTCCGATTAAGTGAACGGCCGACGGCTAATTGGGCTGACGTGCTGGCCGAAATCGCCGCAGGTGCTGATTTGGTTTATGTCCCACTTACACCGTTCGCCGATGCCGGCCAGGCGCTGATGCTGGACTTCAGCGCCTCTGAGCCTTTGTTTATTGATTTGACTAGCACGGAATACGCAGTAGATACAGCCATTGTTGGAAAAACAGGACACAGCAGGGCGTATATCCACCACTTGCTGCAGGCCGAGGAAATGACGGCCCAGGTGCTGCTGCAGCTGCACAACCACGCGATGGTAGAGCAATTGTTCCGGGATATCCGCTCGTCTATCGAGAGGGGGGCGTTCGAGGCGGATTCCCAACAGTTTTTGAAGAAGTACTACCCTTAAACTAACTATTTATGTACATAGAGTATTGGAGTTGCAAGTAGCTCGAAATACAAACAGATGGTGAAACTTCTCTTCTCTTCTCTTCTGTTTGTCTCGCTCAGATTGGCACTGCTAATGTGACGCAGGTTGAAACGCAGGCAATATATGTCCTGCAGCATGCACCGCCGGTTAGTGTCTCTGCCCAGTCTCTATGGCAAGCAGCATGCGCCTTACCCTCGTTTGCTGGTAGAGCGGTTATAATTGCCCATGGTCTAAACCACCAAACGACTCGCGGGAAATCGCTAGCACCAGCTAGTAGAACTCAGTATAATATTTTACGATTTTTAGTGTCATCAGTGACCCACTTTGTGTTGTACGCAATTCTGATCTATGGATCAAGGGTTTCCGCCGCCACGAACTGTTGCAACGCCATTCTGCATTCCCCTGAGGCCCACAATCATGGAACCCTCGCCGCTGGCAGTGCCGAGCAGTGTGGGGAAACCTCCTCAGTTCCGAATGAAAATGCGGGGACTCGATTATTCTTGCGGCATTCTATCTAAGAAGCTGCCAGAATTGCCTACCGATCGGGTTTTCTGGCTGCCAAGTCTGACACAAGGACGGACAAGGGTGTGTAGATGCTTTTTCGGCGGCTGCACCGTTGGCGATCTGTAAGCTCGATCGATCGTGCATGCATCGAGCCGCCGCCGGCCTGCTTCTATATACTATGTGAGTCGATTCTTTTTTTTTTCGGTTGGGACACCTCGTGGTGTGGGGTACGGGTTTGGGGATCAAGTGCTTGGCGGACTAATAGCAGGCTAATAGCAGGCTAGCCGCATGTTAAGAGCTGGAGGGTACGGGCAAAAGTAACGAGAACAAAGAGAAATTTGAGACCGGAGGTTAGGGCCGTGCAGGGCACGGGCAGTGAGGTCGTGGGTGACCCCGTTAGATAGCGTCAGATTAGCCCTGCGCCCCCGTCCCTGCCCTTGCTCTACCCCAGCCCGCTAAGGTCTCACGCATTGGCTCACCAGCCCCCAATCCCCTGAAGCTATAAGGTATACCCCTGCCCCAAGTCACCTCGATTAGGTCTACACGGTTGGATGTACACACACACATAGCATGTGAGTCGAACGTTAGGGTTACGCCCGCCCCGGTACGGTACCGTCCATACAACTCCAAGTCCGCCCGTAACGCGGGTCGTAAGGCGTCAAGAAATCAGCAGCCCCAGGGCAGTGGGAATTGGAGGACGCGGGTTATCATATTTCTTCTAGCACGGTCCACCTAGCTTCTGCGAGTCATTCGATCAACTCTAAAAAAGCGCGGCACAGCAAGGTTACGCGACTGGCTTTACCCCTCAGACTTCCTGGACTCTAGGCTCAATTGCACAAACCAGTGCAGGAGAACGGCAAAAGGAGTGGCAAGTAAAGCAGCGAGTAAATTGTACATCCTGTCCTGACAGGTGGCTCTACGGATCCACGGATCAAGCAACTTCCCATAGCGAAGCGAAGAGCGGCGGGAATTAAACCGAGAAGGAGAAGGAACGAGACGAGACGAAACGAAAACTACGATTACATTGTTAAAGCGATATGAGTGCTGCACTGGGACTGGTATCGAAAATTGTGACGACCCCCGCCGATCACCTGAGAAGCAACAACGGCCTGAGCTCTGGTGACGAGGTGGCGTCGCCCACGAGTGACAACGACGGCGAGAGTTTCCTTAGCGCGACGAACTCGCAGACGTCGCTGGTCGACGACGACCAGGACGACGGATCGAGCGGCGTAGACAGCGATTCCGATGTGGAGGGTGCTGGTTTAGAGGACAGCATGTACTCTGATGCGGATGGTGGCACGACCGATGCGAACTCAGAGTACGGCGACTCGATGGAGGTGGCGAGCGACCACACGCAGCGCGAGTTCCGCAAGATCTTCTCGAACTCGGACGTCCCTGGGGCTGAGAAAGTGATTAAAGCTTATGTTTGTGCCCAAAGCAAAGAGATTCTGTACCACGGCAAGATGTTTGTGACGGCCCACTACGTGTGCTTCCACTCGCGCCTGTTTGTGGTCCAAAAACTCGTGATCCCGTTTGCGGATATTACGAAAATCGAGCCGAAAATGACGATGACGTTTATTCCCAATGCCATTGCGATCCGCACGCGCAGCGGCGATCGGTACACGTTTGCGTCTTTTTCGAATCGTAACCGGTCGATCGGCGTTCTGCGCCAGCTGCGCAATTCGCCGCCGCACACGGGAACCGACACGAGCGATGCGCGATCGGCGGCCTCGCGGGCTGGCTCGCCAATGAGTGTCAACGGTGATGCAGCTGCAGGTGGTGGTGCCAACGGGGCTGAATTGGGAGGAGACGCACAAGGGTCAGGTAGCGCGAACCCTGCGTCCTCGCGTCTTAGGTCATTGACCGGTCTGAGTGGACGAGCAAGATCAAGCAGTGGAGTGTCAGACGGCGAATCGGGTAACCACACCTCCTCCGCCCTATCACCGTCCGCCACCAACACCGGTACTGCTGCTGATATGTCTGCTCCCGCACCTTCTGCTGCTGCTGGCGGCTCTGCTGCTGCTGCTGGCGGTTCTAAATGGCCTGTGGAAAACCTGGGCCCGGCTGAGCACGCCAAAACGTCGGCTCCGGAGGAAGAAGAGAACGAACGCAATATCGGTGACGAAACGATCAAGGCGCCCATGGGCGTCGTGGCGAACCTCATGTTTGGCAAAGACACGACGTGGTATAAACACTTTTTGCTGGATATAGAGAAGAACCGCGATCTTTCGCAATTGCCTGCCTTCCCTGATCTCAAGCAAGGAAGCCAGCGTACGTTCTCGTACGTCAAGCCGCTGAACGGCCCCGTGGGCCCTAAACAAACGACATGCAACTCCACCGAAAAAATTGAGCATTGGGACTTCAATTCGTACATCGAGGTGATTACCACGACGGCCACGCCTGACGTTCCTTCCGGTTCGAGTTTCACGACTCTGACCCGCACGGTGCTTTCGTGGGGCGACAACAACTCGACGAACATCCGCATGGGCACTTGGCTCGTGTGGACTGCGAAGTCGTGGCTGAAGGGTCCCATCGAGAAGGGTGCGTTTGACGGCCAAGTCTCGTACGGCAAGTCGTTCAATGCCGAGCTGATCCGCAAACTGAGCGGCTCGGCCGGTGGACGCGGCCGCACGGCCAGCACCGGCGCCAGCGGCTCGAAATCGGCGGCTGCGTCGAGCACTTCAAGCTCGGCTGCTCCCGAAAAGGTCAAGCGCTCGAGCGCCGACAAGCACTCGGCCCAGGCCATCAAGGAGTGGCAGCAGCTGTGCACGATCCTCGGTGGAGTGGCCGGTGTCTTGTTCTTGCTGCTCGTGTGGGTCTGGGCGCGCTCAGGTCGCCGTGTGGCTCATACCCGCCAGGAGGAGCAGAACCTGCTGCGCATCCAGGAGGAGCTCGACTTGTGGGAGTGGATCGACAACCGCCGCGTCGCGGGAGTCCGCAAGCACCAGAGTTTGTCGGATGCGAACATCGAGGAGGCCATTGCGGCCACCGAGAAGAAGCTGGCCAATCTCAAGGCGGGGTTGATTCTGTAAGCATCCCCTCTGCTCTGCTCTGCATTGCACTGCTCTGCGCTGCTCTACACCGCAACGCCACCCAACCGAAATTGAATCATTTTGCTTAGGCATATAATCATACGTTCATTACATATTATACTATACATCGACTTAGAAGCGTTCATACTGTCTATATGTTAGGC
>JAKUAQ010000041.1:0-67867 GCA_030562965.1 Starmerella ratchasimensis
CGGCGGCGGCGATGCGGCGCCAGCCGGCGGCGCTCGACGAGCACATGGGCGCGGCGATCAAGGCGCTGACAAGGATGGCGAAGGAGTCGATCGAGCCGAAGAAGAAGGCCGCGAGCGGCGCCACAAGCACAGCGAGCGGCGGCGCCAACGCCGGGCCTGCCGCGACCGCCAGCGCGACGCCCAGCGCGACGCCTCTGCCCGCATCGGCCGCCCCTAAAGAAGCCAAGGATGCCAAGGAGAAAGAGGCTAAGGAGAAGGAGAAGGAGAAGGAACCCAAGGAGGCGAGCGCAGCGCCGGCGCCCCCGCCGGCGTCGGCGGCGACGCTCGTCAAGGCGCTCAAGCTCGTGGCGTCGCGCGTGTCGCACCTCGGCGACCAGCGGCGGCCGTTCCTCTCGTTCGTGACGCACGTCATCGAGCGCCTCTCGGACCCGCTCGTCGCGAACAGCGTGCTGGACCTCGTGCGCGGCTGGGTGTTCGGGTCCGAGCCGTTCCCCACGACCAAGGAGAAGTCCGTGCTGCTGTACAAGTTCCTGAGCTACACGGACCAGGCGCTCGTGGAGAAGTACTTCCGCATCATCACCGACATCTTCGAGGACCCGAAGCTTGGCCAGACGGAGCTGCCGACGCGCCTCGAGCAGCCGTTCATGGTTGGCTGCGTGAGTCCGTTCGCGAGCGTGCGCCGCAGCCTGATGCGCATTCTGAACGCAAGCATCGAGCACGCGATCGGGCGGCGGCTGCACTACGTCGTGGCCGAGCAGAACTGGGAGCCCATTGCGGACCGGCCGTGGCTGGGCCCCGCCCTGGAGCTCGTGCTCGACCCGCTGGCGGCCGCGCAGGCGCTCGAGGTCGACGCGACGGTGCGCTTCTCGCCGGTGAGCGTGCTGACGTACGTGCAGGGTGTGAAGAGTGAGCCAAGTGAGAAGCGAGAGGTAGGTGAGGCCATGGAAGGTGGTGAGGCCATGGAAGGTGGTGAGGCCATGGAAGGTGGTGAGGCTATGGAGGTAGGTGAGGCTATGGAGGTTGACGACGCCGCTGACGACGCCGCTGACGACGCCGCTGACGACGCAGCCTCAGCGGCCGCGGACGCCGCGCTGCTCAGCTTCATTGCGCGCCGCACGGCGTTCATGGCCACGCTGACCCCCCCTGCCCAGGACTTCCGCGACGCCCTGCTCGGCCTGCTGCCCATCGACCCCGAGCTCGCGAACACCGTGTGGCGCGACGTGTTCCCCGCCGTGTACGAGAGCGTGTACGCCGAGAAGGAGCGCCACATCCTCATGAAGGACGTGGTGTACCTCATGGCCAAGGACTTCAACCTGCGCCAGGCCGAGGCGCGCCCCAACGTCGTGCAAGGCCTGCTGGCCGGCGTGGCCGCCGCGCGCATCCAGATCCCGCCGCACGTCGCGAAGTACCTCGGCACGAACTTCGACGCGTGGTACACGGCGATCGAGATCTGCGAGGACATTCAGCTCGAGCCGCAGTCGACGACGCTGCGCGTGGGCGGCGTGAACATGGACGCCCTGACGGAGCTGTACGCCGCGCTCGGCGAGGAGGACCACTTCTACGGTCTGTGGCGCACGCGCTCGAAATTCCCGATCACGTCCGCCGCGCTGAGCTACGAGCAGTGCGGGATGTGGAACCGCGCGATGCAGCTGCACGAGACGGCGCAGGTGCGCGCGCGGTCCGGCGTGATTCCGTTCGGCGAGAGCGAGTACAACCTGTGGGAGGACCACTGGATCCACTGCGCGGAGAAGCTGCAGCACTGGGAGGTGCTGACGGACATCGCGAAGCACGAGGGCTTCACGGACCTGCTGCTGGAGTGCCAGTGGCGCCTGGCGGACTGGATGAGCGACCGCGACGCGCTCGCGGCCACGATCAAGTCGGCCATGGACGTCCCGACGCCGCGGCGCCAGGTGTTCGAGACGTTCTTGTCGCTGCAGGGCTTCGCGCAAAAGAGCGACACGCTGCAGCACCTCAGCCAGACGTGCGACGAGGGCATCCAGCTCGCGCTGCACAAGTGGCACAGCCTGCCCGCACGCTTCACGCAGGCGCACGCGCCGCTGCTGCACATCTTCCAGCAGTACGTCGAGTTCATGGAGGCCACGCAGGTGTACACGTCGCTCCAAGCCACGACGGCGCTCAACCTCGAGGCGAAGTCGCAGGAGCTGAAGGGCGTGATGCAGGCGTGGCACGACCGTCTGCCGAACACGTGGGACGACATCAACTGGTGGGGCGACCTCGCGGCGTGGCGGCAGCACGTGTTCGGCGTGATCAACCGCGTGTACCTCCCCTTGATCCCGCAGCTGCAGGCCGGCAACGCCGGCGGCGCCGCGAACCCCGCGGGGACCACGGGCGCCGGCGGAGGCAACGGCACGGCCGCGGGCAGCGCGGGAACGGCGGGCAGCGCGGGCATTGTGCCGAACGGCACGAGCAGCGGCAGCCAGTCGAGCAGCGGCAGCCAGTCGAGCTCGGCGGCGTACCGCGGCTACCACGAGATCGCGTGGACGATCAACCGGTTCGCGCACACCGCGCGCAAGCAGAACCTGCCGGACGTGTGCATCACGCAGCTGTCGAAGATCTACACGCTGCCGAACATCGAGATCCAGGAGGCGTTCCTCAAGCTGCGCGAGCAGGCGAAGTGCCACCTGCAGAACCCGAACGAGCTGGCGACGGGGCTGGACGTGATCTCGAACACGAACCTCGCGTTCTTCGGCAACCCGCAGAAAGCCGAGTTCTTCGCGCTCAAGGGCGAGTCGCTCGCGAAGCTGGGCCAGTACGAGCACGCGTACAACGTGCTGTCGGCCGCCGTGCAGGTGGACCTGCACCTGCCCAAGGCGTGGGCGGCGTGGGGCGAGTTCTCGGACCGAAGGTTCAAGGAGCAGCCCGACGACTACAGCGCCGGCGCGTCGGCCATCACGTGCTACCTGCACGCGATCTCGCTATACAAGAACGCGAAGAGCCGGCGGCTGATCGGGCGGCTACTGTGGCTGATCGGGCTCGAGGACCCGCACGGCGCGCTGGGCGAGGCGTACGAGAACTTCAAGGGCGAGACGCCGACGTGGTACTTCGTGACGTACATCCCGCAGCTGCTGACGAGCCTGTCGCAGCGCGAGGCGCGCTTCACGTCGCGCATCCTCATGCGCATCGCCAAGGCGTTCCCGCAGGCGCTGCACTTCCCGCTGCGCACGGCGCGCGAGGAGTACACCGTGATGCAGCGCGTGCAGCAGCGCCAGGAGAAGGCCAAGGCGATGAAGGAGAAGGCCAAGGCGGAGGGCGAGAAGAAGGACGAGAAGGAGACGGAGAGTGGGGAGAAGGAGAGCACGCCGGCAGCGGGTGCCAGTGCAGCTGGTGCAGGTGCAGCTGGTGCAGGTGCAGCTGGTGCAGGTGGTGCCAGTGCTGGTGCTGCTGGTGCCAGTGCACCACCTCCAGGTGGTAGTGCACCATCTGCTGGCGCCGCTAGCGCAGTTGGCGCAGTTGGCGCAGCTGGCGCCGCTGGCGCTGGCGCAGGCAAGAAAGAGCCCTGGGAATACACCGAAGAAATCATGGGCATGCTCAAAACGGCCTACCCCCTGCTTGCGCTCTCCCTCGAGACCCTCATCGACCAGCTCAACCACCGCTTCAAGTCGCCGCCAGACGAGGACATGTACCGCCTCATTGTCGCGCTGCTCAACGAGGGCCTCAGCTTCATGGGCCGCCAGCCCAGCACGCGCCCGGACCAGCGCCTGCCGCCCGCCACGGAGCAGAACGTCAGCCGCTTCGCGGAGGGCGTCATTCCCGAGGCCACGCGCCCGCAGTTCGAGGCGGACTTCGTCGACCCGCGGCCGACGCTCGACGTCTACATCCAGCGCCTGCGCAAGTGGCGCAACCGGCTGGAGGCGAAGCTGGACGCGCGCCCGTCGCGCGTGAACCTCGAGGCGCTGAGCCCGCCGCTCAGCGAGTTCCACTACCAGAAGTTCGAGGAGGTCGAGGTTCCGGGCCAGAACCAGGAACTTGTGGACGACAACCGGTTCTTCACGAAGATCAGCCGGTTTGTGCCGCACATCGACCTCGTGCGCAGCTACGGGATGTGCTACCGGCGCCTCACGATCGAGGCCACGGACGGCTCGCGGCACGCGTTTGCGGTGCAGTACCCGGCGCCGCGCAACGCGCGCCGCGAGGAGCGCGTGCACCAGGTGTTCAAGATCCTGAACAGCGTGATGCAGCGGCGCAGCGAGTCGCGGCGGCGCAACCTGCGCTTCACGCTGCCCAACGCCGTGCCGCTCAACACGCACATCCGCATGGTGCAGGACGACGCGCACTACGTCAGCATGCACCAGGTCTACGAGCGCTACTGCCGGCGCGCGGGGCAGTCGCGCGACCTGCCGTTCGATTACACGATCGACCAGCTGCGCGCGGCGTTCGACCCGCAGCTGCCCAAGCCCGAGGTCCAGAGCGTCAAGACGGAGGTCATGTCCGCCGTCCAGACGAAATACGTCCCGCCAACCATCATGCGCGACTTCGCGCTCGCGCAGTTCCACACCTACGAGGACTTCTGGCTCTTCCGCAAGCAGTTCGGGTACCAGTACGCGCTGGCCTCGTTCATCACCGTCATGATGAGCCTCAACAACCGCTACCCGCACAAGTTCCTCATGAACATGCATTCCGGAAACGTGTGGATGACCGACATGCTGCCTCTGGTCCTGCAGACCGCGCAGCAGCCGACGTACCTCAACGGCGAGCCCGTCGCGTTCCGCCTCACCCCGAATTTGCAAACGTTCATGGGCAGCCAGGTCATCGAGGGCGTGTTCGCACCCACGATGATGATCGTGGCCAAGGGCCTCATCGAGCCGGAGTTCGACCTGCCGCAGTTCCTGCCGCTGTTTGTGCGCGACGAGCTCGTCGGCTGGTTCGGGCACCAGCTCAACGCCGCGCAGCGCACGCCGCTCGGCATCTCCAGCGAGCAGCACATGATGTCGGTGATCAAGTCGAACGTCGACGCGATCGTGCGCCGCGTCGTCACGCTCGGCCAGCCGGGACACTCGAACTCGGCCGCGAACCAAACGGTGCTGGATCTCATCTCGCTGGCCGTCAACCCGCGCAGCCTCGCCGTCACGGATATTCTCTGGATGCCGTACTACTAATCGTGTTGTTCTATCGTACTAATTGTTGTTCTATCGTACTATTAATTGTTCTATCGTACTAATAAATGTTACTACTACCGTACTTCTAAATTTTAAGTCATTCTTCGTTTACCAATCGTAGTAATTTATATAATATTGGTTATCATTGCTTCGTTCACTATTGCCGTAGTACCGTACTATCGTGCGATGCTGCCGCACTAGGCTACTCGCGGACGCCTCGGCCCTTGTGGTCCTTGCGATTCTTCGTTTTGCTCGACTCGACCGCCAGGCCCTCAAGGCCCTGGTTCACCTTGGCCACAGGCGCATTCGCCTCAGGGGCCTCCGGGGCCTTCGCGGCCCTCTCAGCCGCGTCCATCTCGTCCTCGTCCTCCATATCACTGGCGAACATGGGCCCCATAGGGAATTCGTTGATGTTAGTCTTCGAGCCGACCAGCTCTCGTTTGAATTGGCGCATGAGGTACTCCTCGACGCGCGAGGCATAGATGTCGTCGTACTCTTTCTTGAGCCGCTTCGACTCTTCGCGCAGAGCGTCGCACTTCTTCTGCGTGTCCTCGGCCCGCTGCAGCGAGCGGCGCGTCGCTTCCACGAGCTGCTCCACCGCCAGGGGACTGGGCATCTCCTCCGTGATGCACTCGCAAACGTCGGGGAACCGCTTCTTGATGAGGCTCATCTCGAGGAACAGCGCGTGCATCATCAGACTCTCGCCGCGAGCCACAAACCGCAGCTTCTCGAGCTCCATCTCGGGCACGGGCTGGTTGTTGCTCCGCCGTATCAGCTCGCACAGATTGCGGTTCGCAATCGTCATCGTCTCGCGGTAGTTGCTGATCTGGTTCTCCATACACGCCTGGCCGTCCCGCAGCTCGCGGTTGTCGGCCTCAAGCTTCACAATGCCGGCAGCAAGTGCCTTGGGGTCCCTCATGTCGACGTCAATCTTCTTGCGCAGCGACATGGCAGATGAAATATGCTAAGGAAAGGATGTCGTTAATGTCGTATGAATAAAACAATGCGTGCCGATTTTGTTTCAGTCAGTAGAAAGAAAACGGGCAGCTCAGGGTGGGACCTGCCTGACTTATATATGCCGCCCTCCTGCACGATGGGCCTTTTCTGCACTATGGGCCTTTTCTGCACAATGGGGGCTGGGCTGTGCTAAACGTGGTTAATGGAGAATATCGGACCCTAAGGTGTTATTCCAAAAAGGGAAACGCATGGGACACTTATCGCCCGTTTTAGGCCTCTTAATCCCCGGATTTCCCACATGAAACTAGCTGCATTTGCAAGACCAGTGGTCTGACTATAGAACCAATTTTTTTTCAAGTCGCAAGCTCAACAGCAGTAGTGCGGGATGGCCTTCGGGGCGATCAGGAGTCTCAAATTAGTGGGTACGGCTACTGAAAAAAGGGTACAAACCCCGAAAAAGTGGGGGGCTTTTCCACATGTGCGCTCTGCATGTAGCGAGTAATTCTTCTGCGTTACCCTGGGCCCAAGTGGTGAACCCGAGATAATATCGAGCGCAAACTTCGCACCGGCTTGCGGTATTATCCTTAAGGGCCGCTCGCCCGCCTAAAGAATGTGTTCGAGGTGTATAGAAAGAAAATAATGGCCGTAGACGGTTAGAGCCTCCTGAATACCGGTTTTAAATTTTTTTGCGCTACTGTTTCGGAACCTCCCGGCATGCGCACCTGGGAACGGGTCTGCCGGTCCACCAATAGGGCGTGCCCAAGGGATGCCAATTAATCTAGGCTGCAGGGCGGACCCTCCCCTTATGGCGTGGGCTGCACCTCTTGCGGGCGGCTACGGGCGAAGATAGATTATGCGCGCAAAGAACTGACACACGTGAGTTCGGGGCTGCATACGGCAACGGGCGTCATTAAAGAGATGTTAGCAGCGTATTATTATCTCTAGATTGCTAAAAACAGACGCCCGAGTTACGGTACTCAGGGAAATGCGTTGAGAGGGCGGTGGTGGTGGATCTGTATGCTAATCTGAGAGTATGATTTCAATTAGGACGTTTACTGATTAGCTTTTAGCCGTTGAGCATAATCTGCTCAAATGCACATTGCACATCGAACCCAGATCCACATCATGCACTTCAGCGCGAGATCAGTTTTGGGAAAAAGAGCCGAGGGGCCAGAGTGCTTCCTTCCAAAGCAGATCAGCCGTAATGTGCCGAAGTAGCCATGTTGCGAAGTAGCCGCGTTGATCCAGCTTAGAAACCCAGGATGTTCCTCGATAAAATAATTGAGAGGAACATACTCGGGAATAAGCCCGCCGTTGACGGTGCCTGTCTCGTGCAGACAGCATACTCTAATCTCTGATTTGGTTTCAGCTGGCAGGAAACATAGTTGTCTTTTGGCTCCTGGTGTGCAACCAAAACCACCCGGTAGGATGTCCGGCCGACGGGATGTGGCTCCGTGCAGGGCCTTTTAAACCCGGCGCTTTGTGCTTGGTTCGGCGATCAACATTCGTTCGATTTTGTATAGAAGCCCCTCCACACCCATACAAGGAAGCCAACGCACTTGTATATTTTTGTATTCACCATGGTGGGAGTTTCTACGATCACCGGCAACCTGCCTCTCAGTTTGCTGACCCGTCGCAAACCGGCCGTCCAATGCAAGTCGACGTTCGCCGAGGATAAGGCGCTGGAGAAGCGCATGTTCAGCGAGATGGTTTCCAAAGACCACCGCGCGTTCGCTGTTGCTCTGCGCTGCGAGAAGCGGCTCGTGGCGTACATTCCCGATCCCGCGAAGGTGATGGACGCGGCCATCGAGACGATGGTGTACCAAGGCTGCCGGCAGTTTGTGCGGTACGTGGATGAGGCGATCTACGCGGAGAGCGGCACGGTCAAGATCTCCGGCCACCAGATCAGCGTGTTCACGGAGCCTCCGCCCGAGCGGGTGCTGCTGCGCAGCCACAGCAAGGTGCAGTTCCAGGGCGGGTCCAAGACGTGTGTGATTCTGGACACGTGGGACACGAAGAGCGGCCTGACAAAGTGGACGACGCTGCTGGAGCTCGCGCAGAAGCGCGGCCTGCGCACGATCGTGAACTTCACTGCGCCGCTCGACACGCTCGACCGGACGGTGTTCCGCGAGCTGCCCGACTTTGTGATTGCGGACACGAACCACTGGTCGTCGAACGGGTCTGCGGTGACGGCGTTCTACATGGACGCGCGCGTGCTGAGCGACTGCGTGCAGATCATGCAGAGCTACTCGTCGGACCCCAAACGGGACGGCCTCACGACCACGTTCCCTGAAACAGAAGAGGTGAACCTCGAGGTCGAGGTGAACATCGAGCGCCTGCTGACGACCGGCTGGCTGCACCAGGCGCGCGAGATGCTGCGGCCGCACAACCCCGTGTCCAAGGTGTACCTGCGCGTGCTAGCCGAGCTGGCGAGCTTGCACCTGCAGCGCGAGATGGGCCTCAGCCGCATGCGCGACCCGACGCCCGGAGTGGTGACGTTTGCGAGCCGGTTCCAGCCGCCGCACGGCACAGGCCGCCGTGCCATGGAGGCCGAGGCGCTGGCGATCAACCGCCTCGTCCAGAGTAGCCGCCGCTGCATGCCGAGCAGTATGTACAGCCCGAAGTGCAAGTACGGGCTGGAGCTGTGGCCCGGGTTCGCGGAGTGCGTGGTGTTCAAGAACCGCCTGGCGTGGCGCTTCAGCATTGCGGCGCACCGCTCGATGAAGGACTGGGAGCTGTCGTGTGCGCTGCTGGCCGGCACGTTCGAGGACGAGTTCTTCGCGCGGGAGCAGACGGTATACGACGATCCGGGCCGGTGCGAGCCCACTGCGCCTAAGAAGACAAAGCTGACGCCGACGGCGAAGCCTGTGAAGGCAGCAAAGACTGAGTCTATTGCGTCTAAGCCCACTACCAGAGCTGCCAGCAAATCCACGTCTAAGGCCACGTCCAGTCGCACGTCCAGACGCACGTTCAGCCGCACGTCCAGCCGCACGTCCAGCCGCACCCAAGCGAAAGCCACAACCAAGCAAGCATAGTTAAGTTATTCTATTTATCCAAGCATTTATATTTGTCGTTCACGCATTGCGCCACTGGTAGACCATGTTGGGCCAGCACGCGAGCGTTCCCAGCACGCCGACCCAGCCCTCGCTGAAGATGCCCGTCTCCGTCGACCAGTGGACGGTGAGCGGCGCCCACGCGAGGTTGACGACGACGGTGCGCAGGTCGAACTTGCCGTACTTCTGGTAGTAGTACGGCACGCGCAGCAGCTCGATGAGCACGTGCACGGCCCAGAACATGCACGACACGATCCACAGCCGCGTCTCCGTCGCGCCCGTCATCGGGATCACGCCCTTGCCGCCGAGGTACGCCAGGTCCTCGAGGATCTGGTACAGCGAGCCCGCCACGGCCTGGATGTAGTCGCCCCAGCGATCGAGCTTGTCCGGGTTCCGGTTGCTCAGCAGCAGGTCCAGCGTCCACTGCAGCGTGGCCGGAGTGGCGACCACGCGGCTGAACGTGCGGTAGTCGCTGATCAGCGCGCTCAGGCTGCTGAGCTGCTTGACGCCGGTGAGGTAGCCAAGCAGCTTCGCGGGGTAGCCCACCGAGGCTAGGAACCGATCCTGGGTCTTGGCAAGCTTGGGGTTCGCATAGGCCAGCGTCTGCTGCAGGCCGAGCAGCTGGCGGTAGAGCAGAATGGGCGAGCGGCGCGGCTTCTTCTCGTTCGAATCGGCCGAGGCAGGCGTCGCGTCTCCACTGACCGCACTTGAGTTGGCCGCACTTGCTCCGGCCGCTCCCGACGAGTTAGGAGTGGATTTCTCGTTGATTGCGTTAACCGGCAGGCCATTCAGCGCCTCCACGACGGCTTTGGCCTGGTCGTCGCTCAGCGTTTTCTCGACCTCCGTGGCGAGCTGGGCCTTATTATCCTTGGTGTTGCGTGCTCTGGCGTTCGAAGGCATTGGGGTGGACAAATTGAGGCCTAATTTCCGAGTCAAATTAAAACGGTAAGAACCACCGGATTGCTAATGAATTTCAGCTGAGCCCGCCGGGCCGCCAGGGCAGTGCATATATTTATGTACGCGGTGACATCTGGGGGAGCAGGGCACGGGCGCATGCTCCCCACACTTCCGAGGGCATTGCCGAAACGTCCGAATCACCGACTGCCGAAAATGAGGGTAGCTGTGGGCGCCCCTTCGAGAAAGACGAAACGCCCACACGAAAAGAGCGCAGCTGGGTAATTACCGTCAGGTAAATCACCGTCAGGTAAGTAAGAAACGTTAATGTGTGCTGAGGTGGTCAACATAGATCACACAGATCAGAACGGAGAACCACAGATCAGAGTGGGGTAATTAGTAGCCAATAGCCGATAGCAGTTGTTGCAATAGTCGTAACTAACTAATAGTTGTGGTAGCCGTAGTCATTTTCGTAAAGTAAGAAGAATTACCCAATCAGTTCAATAAATAAATAAGCTAAGATGCGGTCAAAATCCAAGGGTGCTGGAGCGCCTCGGCGGCGGTGATGCGTTCGGCCGGATCGGTCTTCATGAGCTTACTCACGAGGTCCAGGAACCCGCTCCAGAACTTGCGGTCACGGCTGTAGGGCGCGTAGAAGTGCACGAGCTCGCGGATCGTGCGCATGTGCTTGACGGACTCGTTCTTCGTCTCGTCCTTCAACGCCTTGAGTTCCGGCGGCCACTGGTTCACGAGCTGCGCACCAACGCCGGTGCGCGCCGCCTTGCTGAGCTGCACGGCACCGAAGCTCGTCTGCAGCGTGCGCTGCATGAGGTGGAGGTGCTCGAGGTCGTCGCGCGTCTCAAACAGCACCCGCCCCGTGCACAGCTCGACGAGCAGGCACCCGATCGACCACAGGTCGCACGCGTAGCTCCAGCCGGTGCCGAGAATGATCTCCGGCGCGCGGTAGTGGCGCGTCGAGACCACGCTGGGGTGGTACTCGTCGTCGAACACTGCCGAGCCGAAGTCGATGAGCGTCACCTCGGTCGACTTGAGCTCCTTGCGGTTGTTCGTGCGTACTTTGGACTTGTGGTGGCTGTGTGCGGAGTGCGTTGAGTGGCTGTGCGAGGCCGCGGCGGACGTGGCGCCCGTCCCAACGTAGTAGACGGCCGGCGTGCTGGCCGAGCTCGAGAGCAGCACGTTCTCCGGCTTGAGGTCGGTGTGCACGAGGCCCAGCGAGTGGATATGCGCGACGCTCGCCAGAATCTGCGCGGCGAAGCTCGCGATGTGGCGCCCCGGGAACGGCGCGAAGCGATTGTCGTGCAGGAAGTCGTAGACGGAGATGTCGTGCAGATCCGTCACGATGCACACGTGGTTCCGGTAGTCGAAGCACTCGCGCATGCGCACGCAGCGCTTCGAGTTATTAGGGTCGCAGCCACTCAGCAGCGTGAGCACGCGCAGCTCGACCTTGGACGCGTCGCGGTACTTCGGGATCGCCCGGATGATCTTGATCGCGCAGTATTGCTGCGTGCGCTCGTCCCACGCCTGCACAACCTTACCGAACGTTCCTTGGCCGAGCAGCTTGAGAATTAGGTACCGCCACGCGAACCGCTCGCCCACCTTCACGATGTAGTGGCCCCCGTCGTCGTCGCAGTCGAGCGTCGTTTCTGGCGTCATCCGGCCGTCGACGATGCGCGTGAGCGCGACCTCCTGCGGCTTGTAGCGCCGCGGCGGCGCCACGAGCGACGGGACGACCTGCGGCTTCGACAGAACCGCCGGCGCCGCCGACTGCCCGAGTAGCCCGGGAAGCGGGCCGACGGGATGCGCGAGTGCCGAGGAGGATGCAAGGGGATTAGCCACAATGGCACTGGCCACTATGGGGTTGGTGAGAGATGCAGTGAGGGGGGCCGCAGTGAGCGGTGTATTAAGAGGACCGGAAGCCATGGGGCCCATGGGACCTGATGCCATTGGACCAGTAGCCATGGGTGCGGACGCCGTGTGTGCAGAAGCCATATGAGCGGAAGCCGTGGGGCCTGAAGTGATTGGGCCTGCCGCGGGAGCCGGCAGTTGGGATGTGATTTGGGAAGAAGGGTGGACGCCCGGTGCCGCGCCGATCTGTGCGGCGGGCGCCAGCTGGCCGGCGTAGCCGAACGACGGCGCGAGCGACGTCCCAAGCGCATTATAGAGCTGCCCAGACTGGCCGGCGGGCGGCTGCGCGTGTGCGTGCGTCTGGACGGGCTGCTTGTAGTTCGCAGCCTGCGGCGGCGAGACCAGCGACGAAAAGTTCAGCTGGCGCGGCAATGGAAGCTCGCCGTGATGATGCGTGGCGCCCGACGGCGTCTGCGGAGTCGTCGGCTGGTACTGCTGCTGCTGCTGCTGGGTGTAGGTCGAGTAGCCGTACTTTGCCGGGTGCGCGGAGCCGCTGGAGGTCGCCGAACCGTGCGACGTGGCCGCTGTGGACACGCTGGAGGCCGAGCTCGGGGCTGCGGTGGCCGAGCCCGAGCTGTACGGCAGCGACGGCGCCTGGAACGGGAAGCCGCTGTAGTTCTCGGCGGCGTAGAGCTGGCGCGGCAGCGTCTTGTCGTCGACGGCGGTCGGAGTGCCTGTCGACGAGGCGCCCTTGGACGAACCCTGCGACGACTGGTGCGACGAGCTCGACGACACGACGCTGGACGCGTGCGACGAGAAGTGGCTCGACAGGCTGCCGAGGCTGCCGCGGCTGCTCCGTGCGCTGCGCGTGCCCTGCGGCGCCTGGCCGGCCGCTGAGCCCAGAGCTTGGCTCGACATGGTTTCGGAGCCCTGGGAGGCCAGCGAGCCTTGCGGCGTGGCGACGGCGCGCTTCTTGTCGAATAAGCTGCGGCCCTTGCGCAGCAGCGTTTCGTTGCTTACGCGGCGCCGCTTCTCGCCGAACTCGTCCGTCAAGCCGCTGTTGGGCGCAAAGTTCTGCTCGTGCGGCGGCGAGTGCGGCAAGAACGCCGTCTTCGGGTCCCACTGCGCTCCGACGGGGTACATCGGCATGTAGCCCATGTACGGCGCCTGGCCGGCCGCGGGCTGCGGGCCCAGCGGGACGCCCGGCAGGCCGGACTGCACGGTCTGGTGCGGCTGGAAACCGGACACGACGTGTGGCAGGCCACCGGGCGCCATGCTGCCCGGCGCGGCGTGGATGTGCGAGCCGGTATTAGAGTGGTGGTGCCCAGGTGGCGGCGGCAGGCTCGTCACGGGGTGCAGCTGGCCCATGCTGGCATCGCTCAGCTGCGTGTCGGCCGGATTATACTGCGCGGCCTGCGCCGTGGTCATGAACTGGTCGGTGGGCGCGTGCTGATGTGATCCCGCATGATGTGATCCAGTGTGAGGATAGAACGAGCCGGGGGCATTGTACGAGCCGGAAGCCACGTTGAAGTGGCCAGAGGACACGTACTGCCCAGAGGGAGCGTACGGATCCGGCAGGGAGCCCAATTGGTCGGTCAGCGTGAGGGGGAACACGCCCTCAGCGTCGTACGCCGACTTCAGCGGCTCGGAGCGCGTGGGCGACAGTTGCTGCGGGAAATGCATATTATCGGAGAAGCCGTGTTTCGACACGCGCGACGACACGCTGCGATCCGTGGAAGAGCTCGCGCTGGAGCGCCCGTTGGACCGGCCGGTGCTGGCCCGCCCCGTCTTGTTTTTGGGGGTGGCTGACAGCTTGCGGAGGGCGTCAAGCATTAGTTTGTCTTGGGTGGATGAATCTGCTCCTCGCTTTACCAACAATTGCTCGCGGGGCATGCAAATCGGCCCGCTACGGGATTATGACGTGGGGAACAAGAGCCTGGCCTGCGACAGCGGGCTGATGAGTGGAATTGGATCGCTGGGGGGTCGAAATGAGATTGTGCTGCCACCAATTCGGGTAGAAGCAGGATTCAACTCAAACCGAGACGTATGAAGTCGCGGGACGCAGAATTATTGACGTTGCTAGTGACAGGTTTCAAATTGGAACAGCAGGGGGAAAGAACTCAGGAGACGCGCCACAGCGTGTGCTTCCTGGATCAATGATTACTTTGGGAAGAATTAAAATGCAATGTCGTGCGAATTAGCTACGGGAGGCTAGAAGTTCCGGCGGCGGGGGGAGGTCTCTGGTATATTATAAACCTGATCTCTCGCGCTAGGCGCCGCAATGTAAGGTGGGGCGGTGGGGGCTTATTCCTGGCCCTCCTGCTGAACTCCCACATCTCCTATCTACAGGAAATCAAAGGTGATTAGGGTGCGATAACACATGCTCATCAGCATTAATGTCGCCAGATCGGGGGTACCCTCCTACCCGAGCCCTACCTCTTACCCTGGGTCCAAAACTAATCACCCGTACCCATATTCCGTACATTCCCCTAAGCCCCAGTAGTACTTGATGCTAGTTTATGCCAGCCCCTTAACCCCATAATTACCGATCGTCATGTCTTCGACCCTGAAAATACCCGCAAATCTGATAATGTCTCTGCACATGTCCAGATAACTTCCTGCAGAAATCAATACAACTCTTGGCCAAGCGCTCGACATTACCACTATGGCTGAGGTCCCCTTGGCCCTGGAATTGAGGACTTAAGTTCGCCCTGATAATTGCCTTTGGTGAACCCAAGCCCGCGGATCCCAAAACATAGCTTACCGGGAGGAGTCCCCTTACTTCGTCCCCACATGAAAAATAGCCCGCGCTTGCGCCAAGGTTGCATATGCCCAAATGCAGAACGAGCTTAGCGAACGCAGCAAGATCTGTAGAATAAAAACATTTTGCACTAAAGATAATTATTTTCCTTATGTTTACATGTTCTTACAGCAGCTGTCTGTCGTAGTCACCGCTAAGGGCCGCCCTCATGTGAATTTCGAGTGCGTGAAATTTCAGCAACCATGGATGACGTACCCTATTCTGCATATACTGTGATACAAATATCTGGGGCATGTACCGAACCCTGATCTATGCCAATGCACTCCGTACAATACCCGCACCCTGATTCATGCACACGGGATTCACAATATATGCAATACCCTTACCTGAGTGGCTAAACACAGGATACCGATTGAATCGTCTTTTCGTAACCCGATGTGTATTGGAGGCCAAGAATATCGAAGATCGTCGCGATCTTAGCACGTAAAAGTAAATGAAGTCGTAGGTAATCTACATCTGACTATAGCGTTCTGAAGAAGAAAAGAAGGACCTCTCCTACGTATTTAGATAGATATCAAGCGGCTTTGAACCGAATCTGGGCGGTGAATTTCAGTTAAGTTAGAAAATAGTGGCGACCGGATTTCCGACCCAGTCTAATTTGAAGGCGTTTACTTACAAATGCGCCCGAAGCAGAGAGTGTGATTAGTGAATTTGTTGATCTTCGCAGAATTATGTAGAGTTTTGTTAATTTAATACATTATCTAGACAGGCTCGGACCTGCAGTGCCGTGAAAAGCCACACGCACATCGGCTACGGATCATGAGGATTTACATTTTGAAGACAGCCAGGGTGGGGCGATCAATTAAGGAGGAGGTAAGGTAAGGGGAATATGAACACCCACGGGCCCAGGCGTGGCAAAATAGAGCGATTTAGCTGCAAGACCCCGCAAAATGTGTGGAGTAGAATTGATAATATAGCGTGGAAAATAGTCAACTACTTTCTTACCAAATGCGTTCTCTTTTTTCCAGAGACGAACTGTGGGTTCAGTTCAATTTAGTGGTCGTTTTTAGGCGTTTGATCCACAAGACTTGGGCGCGGGTAGCCCGTATTCCTCTCCGGCGACCTGAACGACATAGGGTTAGGCGTTGTCATAATTCCGCTGGTCTCGATTACCGTGGGCCCCACCTAGGGGGGACCTTGGAATGTGAATGAGCCCTCAGGCGTGTGCCAGAGTGCTTGTGATATAGTCAAGGAGTCGTAAATAAACTTAAAGAAAGAAATTCAGCACCCGGGCCTCTTAATACTTTTCTCATGTAATATCAATAGAGGCGCTATGCCCCGCGTTAATTAGCGCTCGTTCACATGACATCACAATTTAAGCAGCACGTGCGGCTGATTAGCTCATTATAGATTAGATTGCCTTTATCAGATTTTGCGCAAGGTGAGACAGTTGTTTCACTTAGATCTGTTTGTGCGGTTTCCAATTAAAACACCTCTAAGACTTTTTTTCTGCTGTTATAATGACTTTTTTGGCGGATCACGGCGAGAAATAGGTAATAGTACTTTGGTTAAATGAGGTTAATAGTGCACTAATTATTTCTGGATCATTCAACTATCTACATAATCCGCCCTTGGGGCTATTGCTATGGACGGCAATCTCAAGCGCATTCTATATTGCATCTTAAAATTATGAGTAGCAGTCCTGATAATCCGAATTATCTCCTCCCTCGCTTACCCACGCTTATTCTTTCCCCGCGCTGGTTAATCAAAATGTGATAATTCTTCTACGGTGGTGGAGCCCTAGCCCTACACTGCAGCCAAAATGTAATACGGCGGCCAGGCTGTGATACCTGCGTTAGGCCTGACAGGGAATTGCTTTATGATAAGTCGACGAATTTAAATGCATTACACCAGATAGAGCGCGTGCGATTATGCTGATGTAGCAAGTTTTAATTTATATGGACAACTTTTAAATTTTTAAGCGCCAGTTATGAAATTTCACAGATGGCCCTGTGATGAACTATCGCGCTGGGCTGATCCAGTCTCCCTCCTTAGGATAGAGAGGGGTAAGCCCTATGGGTTGGTTGGGCACCCGGCTGTACTCCCAAGCGGCGAGAGCCCTGATCTGTATTATATATCGATGGTGTTGGAAATATATGGCCGGCCCATGAGCCGATCTGTGCGTCCTTACCACGAACGGCGCTCACGCCGTTGCATTTTTTACCTAGAATCTCCCTTGGCCACCCATATTCTCTCCTCGCCCGCGTCTATATCGTCCCTAGCCTAAACTCCCAACGCCGTATAGTCTCTACGCCGTCATAGATACCTCCCGCCCGTAGGCAGCTGTCAGGCGGGAGAAAAAAATCAGCTGAGTCAGCCCCGTCACCCGTGGACGCTAACCTGAAATTTCACCACTTTTTTCTGGTATCCACAGTTATCTGCTTGGACCTTTGGACCCAAGTAGGAACACTCAGGACATGTCTCAGGTACCCAGTACTCAGCCGCAGGACGCAGCGGCGTCCCGGCAGAACACCCCTCAGGGTGGCGCGGCTCCCGCCGCTCCCGCTTCCCAATCAGCGAGCCAGCCGGCCCAGCCCCAAACGGGCGCCTCGGCCCCGCAAGGCCAGAGTGCCAGCCAGGCCCCGTCTAACGGAACGCAGCAAGCGATTCCGCACGGCGGCGCGCAGATCGGCGCCCAAGGAGCCCCCCAGGGCGGTCAGGGAGGCCAGGGCGGCCAGTTCCACGGACAGGGCGGATACCGTCGTAACAACCAAAACAATAACAACAACGGCAACTTCCCCTCGAACCGTCGCAACTCATACTCGAAGCCCCGCCATCCGAACCACGGCAACAACCCCAATGCGGCGCCTAAAGCCACGCCTGGCGCACCCAGTGCGAACAACAATGGTGCGCAGACCGGTGGATCGTATCGCCACAACAACAACAACAACAATAACAACAATAACAACCCCAATGGACGCCACAACGCCGGCAACAACGGCAACTACGGCGGCCACAGCCGGTCGAACTCCCACCACCACGGCTACAGTGGCCACCAGAATTTTGCGAACTTCAACAACCAGGCCGGCGGCGCGCAGCAGCCGAACGTCAACGGTTCATACCACGGGAACGCCCATAACAACAATAGCCACCACCACAACAACTCGCATAGTCACCAGCACCATGGCAATGCGTCGTACGGTGGCAACGGCGGCAACAACGCGGCGGGCCCGAACCAGCCTGTGTTCAACATGCAGCCGCAGTTCAACGCCCAGTTCAGCCCGCAGTTCCCGTTCCCGGCCGGCCAGTTCAACGGCTCTCACCGCGGCGGTCCGCAGGGCTTCCAGCAGAACTTCGGCGGCCCCAACTTCGGCGGCCCGCAGAACTTCGTGCCGCAGCACACCTCGCAGCGCGTCGTGCTTTCCGACGCCAATGGCCAGGAGATCGACCTGAAGTCGCGCGTCCAGCACGCGCGCTCGCAGAGCACGAGCAAGGACGTCGACGCCAAGGGCGTGTCGCCCGTCGCCGCTGCCGCCAAGAGCAGCCACGCCGAGCCGACGCCGGAGTTCCAGAAGCCCGCGCCGGTGAGCGACGCCGCGCAGAAGATGCGCGAGATGATCGCGATGAAGCGCCAGGCCCGTCTGCGCGAGGAGGCCGCGGCCCGCGGCGAGACGCTGGAGGAGCCCAAAAAGGAGGAGGCCAAGGCCGAGGCCAAGGCCGAGCCGAAGAACGAGGAGCCTAAGGTCGAGCCTAAGGTCGAGACGAAGGTCGAGACGAAGGCTGAGCCCAAGGCCGAGCCCAAGGCCGAGCCCAAGGCTGAGCCCAAGGCTGAGCCCAAGGCTGAACCTAAGGTTGAGGCCCCGAAGGCCGAGCCTAGAAAGGAAGAGCCTAAGAAGCAAGAGCCGGTTGCTGAGTCCAAGAAGGAAGAGCCTAAGGAGGCTAAGCCTGCCCCTGCTCCTGCTGCTGCTCCTGCCACTTCTACTCCTGCTGCTGCCCCTGCTGCTGCCCCTGCTGTCACTCCGGCTGCCACTCCGGCTGCTGCTGCTACTCCGGCCACGCCGGCCGCCCAGCCCAAACCGGCTGCTGCGAGCGCCCCCAAGGGCGTCTACGTTCCCCGCCACCTCCGGCCGGACGCGCGAAAACCCACTAATGAGGCCGCCCCGGCCAAGGAGGAACCCAAAAAGGAGGCTGCGGCCGACGCCCAGAAGAACACTAAGGACGAGCCTGTAGAGGCCAAGAAGGAGGCCAGCGAGGCCCCCGTCGAGAAGAAGGCCGAGGCCAAGCCTGAGATCGAGGCCAAGCCCGAGGCCAAGCCCGAGGAGAAGCCCGAGGAGAAGCCTGAGGAGAAGCCCGAGGAGAAGCCTGAGGCCACGGCCGAGACGCCTGCCGAGGCCAAGGCCGACGGCGAGGCTGCTACGAGCGGCCAGAGCCCCGAGGCGCGCTTTGCGGCGTCGCTGGCTGCGGCGCGGCCCCTCAGCGCCGCCGACATGCAGACGCAGTCGTACCCCGCGAGCGCGCTGGTGCGCCCGAACGTCGACGGCGACAAGGTGCGCTATCCCCTGGGCTTCCTGATGCAGTTCTCGAGCGTTGTGCCGCGCGTGCACTACGAGCACGTACGCAGCGTGACCGGCCTGGACGCGTTCGACTCCGGCGTGCCGACGTGGAGCTCCGGCGCCGTGTCCGGCGGCCGCGGCGGCTCGTCGCGCGGCCCGTCGCGCAGCGCGAGCGGCGTGAACTTCGCGAACAAGGGCTCGGCGCGCGGCGTCCCCGGCCGCGACGGCAGCATGCGCGGCACCGGCCGCGGCTCGTCGCGCCGCATGAAGGGCAGCTCGCGCCGCGACCGCGACGAGCCGCAGTTCAACCTCGCGGACCTGCCGCCGCTGCACACGGCGGAGAACGCGTGGAAGCCGAACTTCATGAAGGACCAGGAGAAGAAGAAGAAGAAGGACGGCGAAGAGGGTGCCGAGGGCGAGCCAGAGGAAGAGGAAGAGGACGACGGCCGCATGCCGCCCGAGGAGGTGCAGCGGATCGTGAAGTCGCTGCTGAACAAGCTGGCGTGGGAGAACTTCGACAAGATTGCGCCGCAGATCCGCGAGATCGCGCTGCAGTCGCGCAAGGAGAAGACCGCCGTCACCGTGCGCCAGATCGTGCAGCTGACCTTCGACAAGGCGATGGACGAGGCGCACTGGTCGCAAGTGTACGCCGGCCTGTTCTTCTCGATGCACCGCGGCGAGGGCGTGCTGCCCGACGACATTGTGGACGAGACGGACCCGGAGAACCCGATCCGGGGCCTGAAGGTGCTGCGCACCTACCTGTTATCGCGGATCCAGCAGGAGTTCGAGAAGGGCTGGGCCGACGCCAAGGACATCTCGAACTACGAGGTGATGAGCGACGAGTACTACCAGGCGGTGTCGCTGAAGCGCCGCGGCCTGGGTCTGATCCAGTTCATCGGCGAGCTGTACAAGATCAGCCTGATCAGCATCCGCACGGTGACGAAGTGCGTGAGCCGGCTGTCGACGTCGGACCCCTCGGAGGACATCGTCGAGTCGATGGGCCGTCTGCTCAAGACGATCGCGCAGACGCTGCTCAAGGCGAGCGCCGAGCACAACCGCCTGCTGCCGGAGCTCAGCCAGCAGCTCGAGGACGCCAAGGGCGCGAACCCGGCGGGGTTGTCGCCCGCGGAGATCCAGGAGATGGAGAAGCGCGTCACCGCGATGCGCCAGCCCGGCTCGGACCCGCGCTTCCTGCTCGACAAGGCGATGCACGTCATGTCGCAGTGGCGCACGAGCGGCGGTCTGGCCGCGCGCCTGCGCTTCCAGATCATGGATCTCGAGGATCTCGCGCGCAAGGGCTGGACCGGCATCGAGAACAACGGACCCAAGACGATCGCCCAGGTGCACCTCGAGGCCGAGCTCAAGGCCCAGGAGGAGGCAGAGATCAAGGCCCAAGAGGCCGAGCGCGAGCGCCGCAGCCGCCAGGGCAGCCGTCGCGGCGGCGACTTTGGCCGGTCCATGAGTGGCCGCCGGCGAATGTAGGACACGTGTTTGTATTTAGGAAGCCAGCTCTGCTGGTGATTTAGAGATGGGATATATGATAAAGAATAACCAAAAAACTTAGACTTAGCAAAACATTCGTATATGCGTTAGGACGTTAACGTATCGAATAAATAAATATGTGAGATGTGCCACGGAGAGAAATAATGTGGGCGCTTCCTAGCAGCTGCGTATGGCCACATGGCCGCTGGGCTGCCTTATGTGGGGGCCTTCTTCAGGGGCTACCGTAGGGGCTACCTTCTTCGCCAGAAAATCGTGCCAAGCACACCAGCCACCATGGCAATATAGAAAATGACAATCAGCATGTCTTTGGTCGACGCAGAGTCGATGCAGTACGTCGTGACGTCCCAGTGCTGCTTCGTGCACTGCTCGAGGCTCAGGCACATGTTCACCGTGCAGCTGGAGCACTGGTGATCCTCCAGCGGGACGTAGAACATCTCGTCGCATTGGCACTTGCAGTACAACATCGGTCGATGACGCGTCCCGTCAGCTTGGGCCAATGTGTCTGTGGATGCTGATCCATCAGGGTTGTGCCGAATGTGGTTTTCAAACCACCCACACGGAACGGATCGTAGCTAACTTCTCGGTGCAAGAGTCGAGCAATCCCAACACGGAGTGGAATAAGTAACTGAATTAGATGAATAGGCACCTCAACTTGATCTGAAGCGTACAGCTGCCAGACTTGTGAAACGGTCGTAATGTAACAAGGGGTGCATACTAAGTAAACTAAGAAATCTATGTATTCTACGTGATTGCCACTGTCTCTTTCTGTTCTCCCGGCTCCGTCGACACGCTAACTCCACTGAATAACTACGAAGGCATAGTGTGACGGTGGGCGTGTGTGTTGGGAGGCCCAAGTGGACCCAGGCCGTGTGCCACCGATTGGGACCCTATCCCCATCTTGCCTCGATACCACCCGTCGCCCCACCTCAGCGGTTCCACACTATTCCTCCAAACACCACTTGTTCCGTTCATTTCTGAGTAAATTGAACTGCAGCAATGGCGACCGGCGTGATAAAAGAGGTACCTACTGCGCCCGGCGCGGAGCGCGATGCGCTGCCCGACGGCGTACGGCCGTTCCTCGACCACAACATCCAGTCCATGGAGCTCGAAATCAACACGAAGAAGCAGGACCTCCGCCGCCTCGAGGCGCAGCGCAACAGCCTGAACGCCCGCGTGCGGCTGCTGAAGGAAGAGCTTCAGCTGCTGCAGGAGTCCGGCAGCTATGTTGGCGAGGTGGTGAAGATCATGGCCAAAGACAAGGTTCTCGTTAAGGTACACCCCGAAGGCAAATACGTCGTTGACTTGTCACCCGAGATCGACATCAAGAAGATCCAGCCCAGCATGCGTGTGTGCCTGCGGGCCGACAGCTACCAGCTGCACCAGATTTTGCCGCACAAGGTGGATCCGCTGGTGTCGCTGATGATGGTCGAGAAGGTTCCGGACTCGACGTTCGACATGGTTGGCGGTCTCGACAAGCAGATCAAGGAGATCAAGGAGGTGATCGAGCTGCCCGTGAAGCACCCCGAGCTTTTTGAGAGCCTCGGCATTGCGCAGCCGAAGGGCGTGATTCTGTACGGCCCGCCCGGCACCGGCAAGACGCTGCTGGCGCGAGCGGTGGCGCACCACACGGAGTGCAAGTTCATCCGGGTGAGCGGGTCGGAGCTGGTGCAGAAGTACATTGGCGAGGGCTCGCGGATGGTGCGCGAGCTGTTCGTGATGGCGCGCGAGCACGCGCCGTCGATCATTTTCATGGACGAGATCGACTCGATCGGCTCCTCGCGGGTCGAGGGATCGAGCGGCGGCGACTCTGAGGTGCAGCGCACGATGCTGGAGCTGCTGAACCAGCTGGACGGCTTCGAGTCGAGCAAGGACATCAAGATCATCATGGCGACGAACCGCCTCGACATCCTCGACCCCGCGCTGCTGCGGCCGGGCCGCATCGACCGCAAGATCGAGTTCCCGCCCCCGACCGTCGAGGCGCGCACCGACATCCTGCGCATCCACTCGCGCCGCATGAACCTCACGCGCGGCATCGACATGCGCAAGATCGCCGAGAAGATGACGGGCTCCTCGGGCGCCGAGGTCAAGGGCGTGTGCACGGAGGCCGGCATGTACGCCCTGCGCGAGCACCGCATCCACGTCACGCAGGAGGACTTCGAGCTCGCGGTCGGCAAGGTGATGGCGCGCAACGACGCGGGCGAGATTGCGCTGAGCAAGTTCTTCAAGTGAGCGGTCTTAGTGTTTCTTGGTGGTGTCTAGATGGTGTTTCTCGGTGGTGGTTCGGGATTTACATGAGGTTTTATGAGGTCCTACGTAATTGGGCCTGACGATATGTGAGGTCCTCTTACGCGAGGTGTCACCGCAGCATGTGTAATGGTCTAATTGCGGACACCTAGATTCGGTTGATCTCCCCTCAGCATATTTCAGACAGCCCCCTTGACACCTCCCCCTATACAGCTCTGAGTTAGTACTTTGCAGATGTTACATAGATATCGTTACGTATTGGCATGACTCGCTCTTTCAAAATCTAACGCACTTGGCAATTGCCGAGATTGTCCTGTCATTTCCCACAGCCTGATCTCGTATTCGAGCCTACAGGAGTGTGTGTAATTGGCTTCAATGAAATTGTTTGAGTTGATACTCAGCGCGTTCGCACCGATTACCTCTCTTCACACCAATCCTATGCAAAATCTGTCAGCAGCTGTCCCAGTACTGCGTTAACAGTGGTTCGATTGGCTTCAATGTAAGTATTGCCTCGCCGCAGAACTCTAAATGACGCTAAGCCAGCGTCAGCTGGGTCCCCGGGCAACACCTGTCAGATCCCCGAAGGTTTATCAATCAAACTCAGAGGGTAATTCCGGAACGTGGGCCTATAGCAGCGCTGCCCACGGCCACTGAGCGGTTAGCATGCGTCGGGATGACGAAATTGTGCCTATCTGCAGCTCAAGCCATTCCTTAATCCGGATATTGACTAAATCCGAGTCTCCCTGCTTAATTTTCCGCAGCGATCGCAACCTCGCTTGCTCATCGTCTAGTATAAATACTGACACAAATCCCTCTGAAAAATATCATCAGCACATCCTGCTACTTCATCTCATCCTCTCTACTTTCACAAATGGTCTCTTTTGCTAACTCTGCTGCTACCTTCCTTACTCTCGCCTCGCTGGCCCTCGGTGCCCCGGAGAGTGCCAAAACCACCTCCTCGGGCCTTCCCGTCGCCTCGAACTCCACCACGACTGCCTCGTCGAGCCCCCGTCCCTGGTTCATGGACCGCGTCAGCACCATCTTCGTTGAGGAGGCTGTCCGCATCCGCTCGTCGGGCGTTCCTGAGTCACAGGCCTCTTCCGTGGCCTCGGTCATTATTGAGGAGGCCCTGAAGCCCACTCAGTACACTGAGCTTGCCGAGGAGGGCATGAGCCTGTGGTTCCAGTACGGCGACCAGCCCGACGCCACTTCTTTGCTCGACTACGCTGAGAAGGCGTCGTCTGCCTACCAGACCGTCCACGAGCAGATCGCGTACTGGGACATGGTGAACTACGTCCGCCAGGAGGCCACCATCTTCGACACCGCTCTGCTCAAGCCCACCAGCACGCCCAGCTACCTGACGAACTCGCGCATTTCCTCGCAGATCCAGGAGCGCCGTGCCCACGCTACCGAGGTCTACCAGTCGCTGAAGGCCAACCCCTCGGGCAGCAAGGCCCTCGACGTCCTCCGTGAGGTCGGCAACGACTACATCCACGACTTCACCTTCATGGAGCACAAGCCCTCGAACGCCACTGCCTCACCCTCCAAGGTGAACCGCCAGATGGTTGAGAACATCCTCTTCACCGTTCTCTCCAGCATTTAGGCCGTTGGCGTTCCCTGTTTCTTGATTCCACGATATCACTGGCAGGTCCTTCGCGGGCTTTGTTAGAACAGTAGTTCGTTAATTGCAGCCTGGCCAGGGTGTTAATCTATATAGCTTATAGAGTTAGATTTACATCATTTTCTAATAAACGTTTATTGACATTTCGGGTGCCTATCTCAGAGAAATAATTTTCAATCATTGGCATCCTACTCTCATTGAATCTGTCTACAGTATTGTGTCCATGGTAATGTGTCTATACGAGATCGATTGTGGTTGGTTCTCACTCAACTACCTCAGACGGTACTTCAGAAAAATCGGAAGATCGAGCACTATCAGAGTGGGCTCCGTCTTCGCCAGCTTTGCCAGCTTCGTCAGGCGAGAGTCGAGCTTCCCCCGTCCCCACATCAAGCCCCCCTTCTTAGAACTGACGAACACTACGTTGAGGGTACTCCCGTCTTTCGAACGCAGTTGGATCAGCATGTACGGGTAGCGGATCTGGCTAGAGAACTTGGCCAGGTTCGTTTGGACAAAGGCGCCTACACTGACCACGCTTTTAGCATAGTCAGAATCCACGCCTTTGACGCCATTGCCGACCAAATGCGATCCTTGGGTGATCGATTTTATATACGTCGCGTGGATACCCACAACATTGGCATCCGTGCCCGCCAGGAAGGTGGCTGCCATTGATTTGTAGGTCTCCACAAAGTATTCGGATCCCGAGCCGAGGAACACCACGGTTTTGTTGGGATTCACCAGTGCTGCAGTGATTGCCGGGTCAAGCTGGGCATTCCCGGCGCTGGGACTTTTCTCGATGACGTCGGAGCCAGGCTCAATCTGAGCAGGCAGAGTGGTCGGGTTGACAGCAGTAGACATGAAGAAATTCGATATAATGAGCGGTAGTATTCGTGATTGAGGCGGCTTCGACTAAAGTTTAGTCGATGCAGGAACGGTTAGCCCCAGGCAGTATCACAGCTCGATCAGCATACTCTATTTGTGTATATGCAGCGAGTATGGCAGCGTATGCATGGAGCTGTTTACCATCGAGGTGAATGCAGCCTCTACGAATGAGAGCGGCCTTCAGAACAAGAACGGCCTTGGTGAGCAACTCACAGTGGAGTCGCCCTTCGTCTATCAGTCAATAAATATTTATATACTAATCATACATCAGCTAACATTAGCTTCCAGCCACTGCGTAGCCCCGGTCTCTGAGGAGCTCTGGGAAATAGCTAGCGCCCGCCAGCCCTGTGCGTAGGCAGAGCCCTCATCAAAATCTACAAACATGCGTTTCTGTGTACTATCCTGATCTACACAGAACCAGTGCTTGTTGTCCTGCATGATTTCCTGCGACACCTTCGTTGCGTCCTTGGCGGTGCGTTTGCCGTTCATCGCACAATACTGGTTCAGGCACCACGGCTTGCTGCAGCCCCGCGTCATTTGCAGAATGTAGCGACGCATGACTCTTTGCTTCAGCTTTTCCGGGTCCTTGTTTGCACCAGGCACCGACAGCGGCCCAAAGCACGCTTGGCACAGGTGCTCGGGCTCCTGGGGGTATACGTTGGGACAGTTCTGGTTGCTGCACATTTCCGGTACCGGCCGGTTTCTTCGCTGGATCTCGTGGTCCTGCAGATGCACTTCGAGGCTGCGGATCCGCACACGCTTGTCGCAAATGTAACATGTCGTTGTCCGGTTGCCGCACTGCGCTTCGTGGGCAGTGAGACCCATCACGCGGTCCACTGGCGAAGTTTCGCCCTGTGGCACCAGCAAATGGCAGAACTGACAAAGTATGGGGCGGTTGATGCAGTCAGTGGCACGATGGAAGGCAACTTCGGACTGCGACGATCCCTCGAAGCTGCACATCTCGGATCCACACGGAGTGGTTTCTGTCAGCGAGGAGTCGACTAAACTGTGCCACTTCGCATGCCAGTCCGGAACGGTGCGTGTTTGGCCGAAATTCCGGTGACAGGTGGTGCACTTGACGCTGTTCCGGGCACAGAAGTTCTGGTGGAGCACGAAGTTTTGCGTGGGCACTTGGTTTCCGCAGTACTGGCACTGAGATGTGTCAGTGGAACCTGTAGGTGTGGCCTTGCTCGATTTGTCACTGACCAGCAGCTCTCCCTTTCCTTTGACACTGAATTTGGCACCCAGCAGCTCGACAGGAACTTCTACCTCCTCGTTGTTGCTCACAGCGACGAACGATGTCTCAGAAGTACTTTCTGATGGGCCAATAACGCCGATCTCCGTACAGGTGAAGAACATGGATTCTATTCCGCGAGGAACTTCACCAGCCAGGGTATTTGACGAAGTTACCGACTTTCCCAGCTCGATTGTATGCAGATCGTCGCCCACAGCGTGTCCATGGCCGGCTGATTCGTCTATGCTTGTGGGTTCGTTCAGCAGCAGATCCATGTCGGTATCGATAATACAGACGGCCTCTGAGGTCTCTGGCTTGAAATTGTTCACTTTGAGGCGGTGAGTCTGGCCAAGGTAGTTGATTCGGAGCTCTTGGCCCAGGCTAAGAGCAGTATAGTTCTTAGGGATCCACGACTCCAGCAAGCTTTTGATATCTACGGACGCAGTATAGTCAGTAAGCATGTCCAGCGTGAGCTCTGTGCCTTTGGGCAACTCAACGCACTCAATATTCACCTCATCGCCCTCCATGAGACCTAGATCACTGGCTAGTGTTTCATTGGCGCCAAATTCACCAGCCTCCGCTGTGAACTCCCGAACACCGACAAATTGATAGAGCTGGCGTTTTTCTTCTGGCTGGAATCCTTCTGACTCGATATCTTCAACCTCACGGGCTGCAACATGATTAGTCTGCGATTCGATCCGGAATATAAGGGGACTAGAGAACGCTTCGCCGTTCCCCAGCATGCCCTCAAGCATGGATTCCGGCAGATCTACTTTATAAGGACCATTGAACTGTCTTGATAATCTTAGCATGCACGCAACTGACAACTATTTGCACTAAACCTCCTTATAATGGTGTTGTTTTGAGTCTGATAGAGGAAAGGCGCTTGAGGATAGGGCTTATGATGCATGATAACGTCTTTCAGGCAGCGAGCACCTAACCTCGAAGCCGTTCGAAAGTTCTCCCAAGTCACTTGACTCTCTAAGCTTTAATGTAATGGCTGCGCGTCAGCATATCTCGCCCCCACGCTAGTGGCCAAAAGAGGGGTTTTGCTCGCCAAAAGGCCGTGTGCCACCAGTGGATCATGTTACACACCTACAACTGAGTGGAATCGCTGATCTAGCTTATATAACACAGAATAATTAATTAATCACTAATTTCCAGCGTCTAATCTCGGTATATACAGCCTCAATGTCCACTGGGACGACAGGCGGATCATGTGCACGTGATCTGTAAGCCTGGACCCCTTCGGCCTGAGGGCCTCCGCATTACTCAATCTCGGCTTTGGGCGCACTATCAGTTCGATCGCCAGCATTTTTATATCGCAATACCCAGCCCATATCGAACTTCCCTCCCACTTCTCCACTGAAGAATATACCTGAGACTTGTCTGCGATTGCCATCAGTGATCAGCGATAAGAGAGACTAAAGGATTCTAGGACATCTCAAGCCAATAGCGTCACTGTCAAGCTGAAGAAAAGCGGACGCTAACTTAGGTCAAGATCAGACTGAAGTGAAAATCGGATTCCCAGTAACTGGACTCGATTTTTGATTAAGAACACGCCACAACTAGACCCGTACACATTTTACACACACACACAATGCAGCGCATTCTCCGCTCTCCAGCACTCTCCCAGGCCTCCCGTGGTCTCATGCGCTCGGCCATGCTGCGTCCCGTGATGGCCGCCCAGCCGGCCGCTCGTGCGTACCACCAGAAGGTCATCGACCACTACACGAACCCCCGCAACGTTGGCACGATGGACAAGAAGCTGCAGAATGTGGGCACCGGTCTTGTGGGTGCGCCTGCCTGCGGTGATGTGATGAAGCTGCAGATCGAAGTCGATGACGATGGAACCATCAAAGACGTGAAGTTCAAGACCTTCGGCTGCGGCTCTGCAATCGCCTCGTCATCGTACATGACGACGCTGGTGAAGGGCATGACGCTCGAGGAGGCCGGCAAGATCAAGAACACGGTAATTGCCAAGGAGCTGTCCCTGCCTCCCGTGAAGATGCACTGCTCCATGCTGGCTGAGGACGCCATTAAGTCCGCCATCAAAGACTTCCGTTCGAAGAACCCCACCAAGAACCCGCTGAACAAGCCCACTCTTGGTCCGGAGGCCACTGCTTAGGCACCCCCTGCCATGACGCGCGGGGCCAGGCACCTTTTTGATGTAGTTATGAGTAAATAAACGATAGATCCCGATACTGCTATATCTTGAAATTACCTGAAAATTCTCCCCCATTTGACCTATGCTTGGCTATTTGATCCGTATTAATCATAATAATATCACACTCGAAGTTTCAGAGTCGGATGGAGGCATTTCCGGGCGGTTTGAGGCTAATGCCTGAAGAGGAGTTGACGCTGAATTCTGGCCGTGGGAGGCCGGCGGCCGCTTAGTTGTGCCGTTATTGACCGCTTCAGGTATGTCCATCGTGATCTCCGACTGGGCGCGCAGCGCTTGAAGTTCTTGGTCAGTGAGCTTATGTTTTTGGGCGAATTCCTGCATCACTGGTTTATTCTCAGCGATCAGCGCTTCTTCCACAGGCGTATATATCGTCTCAACCTTGAGATTGAGGCCCCGCATCATGCATTCAAAAGCTGGGGTGAAGCTGGGCTAATGGCTGGGCCAACGGTTGGATCAAACTTGACTATTCGATTTGGTGCGATAAACGCCAGAACTAACTAAACCGTTTACGAGTATCAAGGGTGTAGGTTATGTAGAAAATATCAATTTTATTCGATACTGCATTCAACTGGATTGAATATTTGTCACGATAATGACTTGGGTAATGGCTTGGCTAATGGCTGAACCAGGTATTAACCACTGGTTTCGGTGCGATAGAAATCAACAATGACAAATCCAAAACATTCAGTAGTATTAGGTGCTTACTTATTCTCAACATCATAACTTTAATTGATAAGTCATTCAAATGGCTCAAATATTGACATCGATAATGGGTCCCACTAGCTGGGCTAATGGCTGTATCAGATCCTCACTCCCTCGCTTTAGAGCACTGATCAACAAGAAGAGCTTATAAATTAAATTAGTAAGTAAGTAAGTTGTATCATTGAGCATTCTATAAAATAAGTTGAAGCTATTGAATGTAAGCAAAATTGCCTATTGGGGAGCTATTGGTGAGCTATTTCAGAGCGAAATTGGAACGTAAAAACGCGGTCCGATCCGCTTTAAGGTATCTGAAACCTAGATTGACTGGACGTGACCACGTCTTTCTAAAGAAAGCCAAACCTGTTTAGATGGCCAAAGAACCTCATAACAACTACACTCCTACTGACAACATGGTGCGGAATATCAATGACACGATGAACAAGGGGATGACAGCTAAGCCAGCTAAGTCTGCAAAAAAGCCTGCAAATAAGACGTCTAATCCTGAAACAAAGTCTGCGACTGAGCTTGCGATTGAAGCGATGTCTAAGGCTGTGGAGGAAATAGTGAAGTCTAGCGTAGAAAAAGCAGTGTCGCGGGAAATGGCCAAGTTTATCCAAACGCAAAATGACCAGAAAATCCGCCACCACCACGCACAACGTCAAACGCCGCGCATCGAGTCGCCGAATGCGATGCGTGTTTCCAAAGTTGTCAAAACTAAGCCCTTGACGGCCTCCCACGGCAAGCATTCAGCTTCAACTTCCCTTCAGGCATTAGCCTCAAACCGACCGGAACTGCCTTCATCCGACTCTGAAACTTCAAGTGTGACGGCCCCCCATCCACCGCAAGCCACGCGTGAGGTCGAAGCTAAGGACATGACTGACACTTCTGATGACTCCGACAAGTACATAGCCGCAAACAGCGACTTGGAGAGCGAGGACATCGCCTTACACAGCGACTCGGAGAGCGACAAGCTTGCCGCTGGCAGAAGCCGTGGCGCCACTGCTGACACTGAAGAGGCTGAAGCTGAAGAGGCCGCCGAATATCACAAGTATTCGATCAAATCATGGATTTGCGATCAAGCTGTTGATGCTATGCGTGCCACCTGGCGGAAGGATATGGCAAGGTTGGTCAATATGGACGAAACGAAAATGTTTGATATACAGCGAGCCTTTGCAATGACCAGGGTTTCTATAGTTCTGCTTCACAACACCGCCGACTTTAGACATCACAAGACAGAATCCGAGGAACGCGACCACGCTGTATTGGAGGAATACGAGGATGCCTGGGCTCGAGGAAAGAAACCGCGGAACGCGGAGAACTTCACAAACATACGGCAAAGGTACATGGATCGGTTGCAGCAGCAGCAGGAGATTGTTCAGAAGCGACTCAAGATAAGCAATGGGTTCCTTGGCGCTTTGATCCCGGAGTTCATGTATTGGGAAGGGCGACCCAACGAGCCAGTCTGCGCATCGTACTACGCACGCGAGTACGAATTGGAGCTCGTGAGTTCAGTGGACCGCCTGAATTTCTTCGCGGAGAACGATCCTTAGTCTGATCACCATGCGTGGATGAACGAGTTGGGCCACCCCGGCTCTGCAGTGTTGGCTGTGTTTGTTCAATTGTATTTGTATAGGAGTGGTATTATTATTATTACTATTTCTAGCCCTCTACGCTATAAGACCCCTGACACCCGTTTACCCTGTACCCTATATCACACCAACCGATCTACCAAGTCCCAACGAAATCACATCTCACAGATCTACACTTAGCCTTCGAGGCGCGATGGCTGGGCTGTTCTGATGAAATTTCGGAAAGTCGACAGAAAAGGAAGTATCACCCCTTCAGATTGAACAATACAGAAAAATCAGATGTCAATGGCTGGGCTGTGCCTGTGTCCGGGCTTTTCGGGTTGTTCCGGGCTGTTCCGGGCTGTTTCGGCCTGTTCCGGCCTGTCTCAATGGCTGGTGCTGGTGGCACTCACGGCTGGGCTGCGTGATGATTTGATTGAGACTTCGAGGCTTCGAGGCGATGAGTATCCAATTCGCACTGTAAATACATACGAAGAGTTATTAGTATACTTGTTATGACACCGAAGGGTAGTAGTAAGACCGAACTTTCTATTGATCAATACAAATATGCGCAAAGAAATAATGCATAGTAATTCGATTGAACAAACACAGTCAATTTTAAATTTTCATTATTTTTCATCATCTACTTCAGCTTTTATTTGTGCCGATCTATATATTCTATCCGGATTCTAGTTCACTTCGTACGCTGCCCTGATTCTAAGCCCGTAACTTTCAGTCTGTGCCGTTGATGGAGCCATCCGTGGTTTCGGTATCGCAGCCGTTCATCGACCGGAACGCGCTCGCGCAGCTGGCTCGCCCCCGGTTCGAGACACTGCGCGAGGGGGCCCAGGCCGTCTGGTACGTCGCCTCGGCCCAGCGGCTGCCCATCAATGCATACACGACGGCTGTCGTGTACATGCAGAAAGCACTCGTGCTCAACCCCACACTGCTCGAAAAGATCGAAGCGAGGGTAGACGCAAAATCGCAAGGACCTGATCCGTCGTCTCAGGACCGGCCGGCGTCCCACGGGGCCGAGTCTAATGGCCCGGCGTCCCAGCAGCCTGCCGTGACTCTGGCAGCCTCCAGCAAATACAGTTTCAGCCGGAAAGAACCGACTGGTCCCAGGGACATGTACGACCGAAGAGACGCGTCGACAGACATCAAGATCCTCGCGGCGGCCTGTGTAGCCACGGCGTTCCTCACCGAAGGGCACTCGAAACGGATCGGCGATGTGGCACGCACGCTGCGCCTATCCTCGCGCGGGATCCTCGCGATGCAGCGCGAGGTACTGGAGACGATCTGCTTTGACTTCCGCAACCAGAGCGCGCCGGTGTGGGTCGTCAAACTCGGCAAACGGCTCACCACACACCCAGCCACCTCCCCGCCCCTCAGTCGGGACACCATCAAGCTAGCTTGGCATGTAGCGATAGATGTGTACGAAACTTCGGCCGTTCTACAGTTTCCGGCGCACCAGATTGCAGCCGCCTGCATCGAGATCGCGGCCATGGCTAAGCGTAACTCCCAGCTTAACGCTCAGGCATCTAACCAGGCAGCTAACCAGACACCCAATGCCCAGACAACAACTCCTCATGACTCCGCCGCTAATGAATCGGCATCTAATGACCCCCGCGCTAATCATCTCAAACCCAATCCTCATGGGCCGCCCGCCGATCGCTTCACATGGAACCTGGAGGGACACAAGTTCTCTCGGTACGCCCTGGACTCGACGTCGCGCCTGCTGCTCGAGTTCTACGACCGCTGCAGCCGCCTCAAGCTCAATACACACGCGCCGCTCCCGGAGTTCGAGGCCCCGATCTTCCGCCAGATGCTGCAAACTTTGCAGCGCAACACGCCGAAACTGCAGCCCACAGCCAAGGCGCCCACTCGAGCCCCAGGCATCTCGCCCAAGGGAACAGTGCGGATGCTGCTGAAGTAGTGGATCGGAAAAGTATTTATTATGGTATAGATTATTTATAGACTCAGCCTTAAGCTGCAATGCATCCCCAGATCCCAACCTCACACCTTGTACCACCGAAAATGGTTCCTTCTATAAAATATGTCTTCTAGATGCTGTCTCGATCTATGTGTATGCGGAGTGAGATGTTGTGGCGGGTAGGTAGCCGCATGTTGTGCGTCTATTTCGTGAGGCGTCTATTTCGTGAGGTACCGATTCTTCCTCAGAGAATCCAGCTTCGCCATCTCGGCGCCCAGATCCTGTGGCTTGTCCAGCTTGGCGCTCAGCCAGGCAATGCTTCGTGCCGCCCACACACTCTTTTCGTCGTCAAACAGCTCGGTAACCTGCTCCAGCTGGTCCTCGTAGAGCTCAGGGCTTGTTTCAGCACTGAACAAAGGCGATTCCAGCAGCCACTGGTAGTACAGCCAGCCGGACTGGTCGGCGGGGTCCATGGATACCGCCGTGAACACATACTCGAGTTCTGAGTCCAGTGTGGGCTTGGTAGTGACCAGCGGTATTAATTGGGCGCGGTAGTGCCATGCACTGAAGTTGCTGAAATTCGCGTTGATCTTCTTGGTGGTGAACTCGAACTCAGCGTCATAGATCTTCTTCATGGCCTCATCACCTTCACTAGCACTACCTTCTCCGGTACTGGCACTACCTTCATCGGCACTAGCACTGGTTTCACCGGTACTGGCGTAGTGATGGCGTAATCGGTTCAGAACATACCATCGGTAGCCCCAGCCGTGGAAGTTGCGTGCGTCACGCTGCAACAGTTTCGTAGTGAGGCCCATTTCACCCTCAAATGCAGCCACTGGAGGCAGCTGGTCGAGCACCCAGCGCCGGTGGTTCCAGATCCAGTATACTTTCGGGTGCTCTGGGAGCAGGCTCTGAGTGAATTTGAGCTCGTACATGAGCAGATCTGGGTAGCTGAGCATTTTTGGCTTTTCATTTTCGGTCGTCTCTGGAGGATGGGCTTTCACAAAGCTGAGGATCTCTCGTCTTATGTTCCACACGGTGTACTGGTCTGGGTAGTACGAGAGCAGATCTGTTGTGCGGTTCAGCGCCTGGGGATCGGACAAATCGCGCTCCAGGATTTTACTGAGCAGCGTTTTGTGTGCCTTGATCTCGCCAGCCTCCCGGGCCCGCCGCGCAGCCTGCTGCTCGGCTGTAGTCCTTACTCTCCTCACGCTGTGCATGGAGATCAGATACCCTAGTGGTTCATCCACCCATATAGTAGTAGTACACTGATCTGGTGATAAGCACCATCGTCGAGCTTGAGATAGAGAGACGAAGTTGTTCTGGTTTGATCTATTGGGTAAAATACACACCTCCACTTACATGACAGCGAAATGTCACATGTCATTGATACGCCGGCTAGCTGTACACCCAGGTGGCTCCAAGGCCCAAACGGCCCTGCCCTCCGTTCCTTTCCCCACACAAGGGCGCGCGATTTCCCACCCACGCGGTTGTGGTTTGTTTACATGCTTAACGAGTCGCTGCTAGAGACGGCCTTCCACTTAATTCTGTTCCAACGGCAGCTCTACCAGCGCAAATTCTTTGTGAGGCGCATGAAATGGGGCGTGCCTGTCATGAAGTGCGTGAAAAGGGAGGTGAATGACTACATACACGAGGCAGTGGCTGAACTGAAGCCATGGTTCGCGGCAGGCAAGGCCGCCTGCCTCTCTTTGGTGGTGCTGGATTGTGACGACCGCGCGATTGAGCGCTGGCAGTTCGCAATGGCTCCGAGCACGCGCGATGAGGACGAATACAGCGAAGAAGAGCTGCGCGCGCAGCTCCAGAGCCTGGTGCGCCATTACATGGCTACAGCGTGTGTGCTACCGATCCCCAGCGACGTGAGCACGTTCCGCATAGTGCTCGAGGACTCGGAAACTGGCGTGCAGAACGACAAATGGAAGCCTGCCGAGCAGGACTACCTGATCAGCCAGCCGCAGGTAGCTGACCTTGAGGTCATCAACGGCCGGGAGTGGACAATTGTTCCCCGGCTGCAGTATGCAGTGCTAGATTAAATTAACCAGATTGTAATATAGATTAAGTTAATTGAACGACGATATGAGACATCCTCGTGAGAACCCCTGTTATCACCCCTGCTATCAAACCCCTGCTATACAGCCTGTCCACATCTGTGTTTAAGCGTCAGTCGTGTCTTCTCTCCATGATAAGTATTCTTTTTCTGTTCTCTTCGAAACTTCTAGGATCTTGAGTATAGATTATATAAATTACTTTACAGGTCGTCGTGGCCAAACTCGTCCTCGTCGTACTCGACGTCGTCGTCGTAGCCGCCGGTCGAGCCTTCGCCCTCGCCGTACATCTTCGAGGTGATGGGGCTGACGACGCTCTCGAGAATCGAGCGCTGCTCCTCGAACTCGGCGGGGTCCGCCTCGGGGTTAGCCTGCAGGAACTCCTCGACCTCGGCCAGCGCGGTCTTGATCACGCTAACGTCGTTAGCGTCGAGAGTAGAGCCGCTGGCCTCAGGGTCGTTGACCATGCGCGCGACGCTGTTGACGTAGCTCTCGAGCTGGTTGCGCGACTCGATGCGCTTGCGCGTCACCTCGTCCTGCTCGGCGTACTTCTCGGCTTCGTCGACCATACGCTCGATCTCCTCCTTCGAGAGACGGCCCTTGTCGTTGGTGATCGTGATCGACTCCGACTTGCCAGTGCCCTTGTCGTGGCCCTGCACCTTCAGGATTCCGCTCGCGTCAAGCTCGAAGGTCACCTCGATCTGGGGGACGCCCTTGGGCGCGGGCGGGATACCGCGCAGCTCGAACTGGCCAAGGGGGTTGTTGTCCTTGGACAGGGGACGCTCGCCCTCGAAGACCTGGATCAGAACGATGTCCTGGTTGTCGCGGGCCGTCGAGAAGATCTGCGAGCGCTTAGTCGGGATGGGGGTGTTGCGGTTGATCAGCTTGGTCATCACGCCGCCCGTGGTCTCGATACCGAGAGTCAAGGGGTTGACATCCAGTAGCACAATGTCGTCAGCACCGCTCTCACCACTGAGAACACCGGCCTGGACAGCAGCACCGTAGGCCACGGCCTCGTCGGGGTTGATGCCCTTGCTGGCCTTCTTGCCGAAGAAATCCTCGAGCAGCTCCTGGACCTTGGGGATACGCGTGGAGCCACCGACCAGCACAATGTCGTCGACCTCGTCCTTCTTGAAGCCGGCGTCCTTGAGCACGCTCTCGACGGGCTTGAGGGTGTCCTTGAACAGCTTCATGTTGATGTCCTCGAACTTGGCACGGGTCAGGGTCTCGGAGAAGTCCTCACCGTCAATGAAGTTCTCGATCTCGATGTGGGCGCTGGACTGCGACGACAGCGAACGCTTGGCGTTCTCAACGGCGCTCTTCAGCTTGCTCAGAGCCTTGGGCGACTTCTCGATGTCGATGCCCTTGGTCTTCAGGTACTTCTGCTTGAACCATTGCACAACGCGGAAGTCGAAGTCCTCACCACCCAAGTGCGTGTCACCGGCGGTGGCCAGCACCTCGAACACACCGTTGTCAATGCTCAGCAGAGACACATCGAAGGTACCACCACCGAGATCGTACACAATGATCTGGCGCTCGTCGCCCTTCTTGTCAAGACCGTAGGCAATGGCAGCAGCAGTAGGCTCGTTCACAACACGCAGCACAGTCAGACCAGCAATGACACCGGCGTCCTTGGTGGCCTGACGCTGGGCGTCGTTGAAGTAGGCAGGGACAGTCACGACAGCGTGAGTCACCTTCTCTCCCAGGTAGTCCTCGGCGATCTGCTTCATCTTGCCAAGCACCATGGCGCTGATCTCCTCGGGAGCGAACTCGTGGCGACCGTTGTAGTCGACCTCAACCACGGGCTTGTTGTCCTTGTCGATGACCGAGAAGGGGAAGCGCTTGATGTCGCGCTTCACGCTCTCGTCGTTGAACTTAAGACCGATGATACGCTTGATGTCGAAAACGGTGTTCTTGACGTTGTTGGGCGCCTGGTTCTTGGCGGCATCACCAACAAGACGCTCGCCGTCCTTGAAGGCGACGTAGGAGGGAGTGATACGGTGTCCCTGATCATTGGCCAGGATCTCGACGCGGCCGTGCTGCATGACACCGACGCACGAGTAGGTGGTACCCAAGTCGATACCGATGACGGTACCGTGCTCAGACACGTCCGAGTCAGTAGAGGTCGAGCCCATGAAAGGCATCGAGAAAAGCGCTAGGGCCCAGAGGAGCACGCTCCAAGTGCCGAAGGACTTGTTCATTTTTGGTCGATGAAAAAAAAGAGCCAAGTGTTTCAGTTTTTTCGGTGGTTTCTTTTTTTTGGGGTATTCGGCCAAGATTCTGATTCGCACCTAAGAACTTGGTCTGTTCTCTTATTTATAAATACTCCGCAAAGACGTTTGCGAAATTCAATAAAAAGTAGGCGCGCCTTGAAAGATTGGTAACGAGGTTGCGTCAAGCTTGTGGTCTGTATATATAGCCCGCTTACGTGTCATGCACGCTCTATATTGACACGTAGCACGCGCCGGCGTGCGTGCATGAGCCCATCTGCCTTAAGGCACGCGGCTCAGTGCTTCGCTACCTTAAAGAATGGCGTCGCGGCCTAACCCCGTCCAAACCCTGAGGAGTCATCTCGAAGCTTTAGTCAAACGTGCCAGGTGGTGTGCCTGAAGAGAGTGGTAAGGATAAGGTGATAATCCGTGGCGGCGCGCATGCGGTCTCGGCGAAACCCTGCGCACGCCAAGCGCTGGCCGCGATAACAGGTTGCATATATATTTCAACGTATGATAATGCATTCTAGTAAATAATGCCACATGGTTCCGTTTGAACAGTTGTATCCATAACGTTATTAACGAGCCGCATTATTTTCGGGGCTTCGCAGTATGTTAGTTTGTTTCGCTCTTAGCTTTAGACTTACACAGTACTGAATCTCTAAGCGCTTGACCATCTCCAAAACACAAACGTGACGTGGACAAATTAAATTGAGAGAGCCACGTCGAGCACGATCACCTAATGGTATCGCGGTTTCGTTGATGCTCGCTAACTTTCCAACTAATGGCCGACTTGTTAATGGCTGTCGGTTGTCAATCATGGCTGACAAGCCGTTAATTGCTGCCAGCTCGTTAATTCTCTGAGCAAATTCTTTGAGGAAATATTAATGTAATTATTCTGGATGCTGAATTATGATATCTATTAAATAAAGAATGCACGATGTATCCTGGTAATTGTCGCGGAGCACGTAACACAAGGTAGTGGTGCTCGCGGGCCCAAGTCCAGTCACTCGAGCGTGGCCTCGAGCGCGCGGAACTCGCGCAGCACGGTCTGGTAGTACTCGATGTAGCTATCCGAGAGCCCGGCCAGGCTCTGCTGCAGCTCGATGGCCTCGGTCTGGTCGAAGACTCGGACCTCGCACTTCGCAAGCTCCTCGAAGTCGTCGCTCTCGCTCTTGGCGCGCTGGCTCTCGTCGCGCAGCTCGCCGATGCGGGACTTGAGCTTCGTGATGCGCTGGCGGCGCGCCTCGTCCTTGTCGACGCCGCGCAGCTCGTTCATCTTCGACTTGAGGAAGCTCGACGAGAATGCGGGCGCGGCCTGGCCGTGCTCGGCGGCGACGAGCTCGTGCTCCGCGCGCTTGAGGTACTCCACGAGCGCCTCGTAGTCGATCTGGCGCTTCTCGCGCAGCTTGAGCATGCCCCGCAGTGCCTGCACGTAGTGGGACATGTCGCGCAGCGCACACGCAAAGTGCGAGTCCACGCCCATGCGCAGCGCCTGCGTCGAGCGCGCCAGCACGCGCGCCGTATCGGCCAGCCGCTCGAACTCCGTGCGGCTCTGCGGCTCCAGCGTCGCCAGCTTCAGCGCCTGCGCGTGCATGTGCTCGAAGTCCGCCGCCAGCTCGCCCTGCGTCTTCGACGCCCGCACAACAGCCTTGTCCAGCGTCGCCAGGTTCTGCTCGTAGCGGCCCGCGCGCTCCTTGGCGTCGATCATCTCCTTGCTCTGGTTCTTCGCTTTCGAAAATGCGTTCATCAGTGCGTCGCCTATGTGGTCCAAAGCGCCGCCCATTTCGCTCGAGCCCGGCACGACGCCGCCACCACTGCCGACGCCACCACCAACGCCGCCAACGCCGCTGCCTACGCCGCTGCCGCTGCTGCCGCCGCCGGGGCCGCCGAGGACCGCAGACGACGACTGCGTGAGGAAGCCGCGGAACGTGCGCGAGCGGCGCAGCGACGGGTGCTGCGACACGCGGAAGAGGAAGCGCTGCAGCGACGCCGCGCGCTTCGTCGTGAACTCCGGCGAGAAGCGGTCGCCCGCAATGTACTCGATCCGCCAGCGGTCCGGGAGCGGCGGCACGGCGCAGGCGGGGAACTCGGCGACCAGCGCGTCGTGCAGGCGTGCAAAGTCGCTGAAACGGCGCCGCGTGTGCTCGGGCTTCTCGCCGTCGTACTGCTGTGCGGTCACGAGGTACGAGATGTGGCTGCCGGAGCCTTCGCTCACCTTCTGAGGCTTCGTCACCGTCAGCTGCTGGTACCGCGGGACCTTGCTCAGGATCACCGACTGGCCGAACCCGCCGTACGCGCCGGCCGTGGCGCGGTTCGTGTGGTTCGCGCTGCTCCTCGGCTCGCCATTGGTGGCTGCAGGGCCCGACGTGGCACCGGAAGTAGACCGACCGCCACTGTTCGGTGCACCGCTGCCACTACTGTAGATGTCGCTGTGCGCACCACTCAGTTCGCCGCTGAGCTCGTTGTCGCTGATATCGCTGGGAGCGTCGAAGCTGTGGCCGAAGCTGGGGGCGTCGTATTCATTCGACAGGTCGTTCGATAGATCGTTCGATAGTTCGGCGGGCATTGCGTTCTGCGGTGACGTCGATCCGGAGCGCTGGTTGCCGAATCCCGCAGAGTGCATGCTGTGCTCGGGCGTTTGGACATGGCTCGCACTGGTTGAGTTGGGCACAGGTGGCGGGGCGTTCAGCGTATCCTCGAACACGTCTTTGGCCGAGTCGGTGGATTTGGCGTCGCTGTTGTCGCTGTGCGCCTTCATATCGCGGTCATCGCTCTTGACACTGGCCGCTGCCTCCTCGTTGAGCTGCTGCGTGTCCACTTCATGCACACTGGCCTCGGCGGGCTCGTCGTAGTCGGAGTCGAAGCCGACGCCGTAGCCGTAGCCGACATCGGAATCAAAGTCCATTATAGTTGTGTGTCGATGTGTGATTGCTTGTTGTGTTTTTTTTTTTCTTTTTGGGGTTTCTGGGAGCGAAATGTTATAACGCCGTTAGTCGATCTGCGGACGGCTTTTTGGTAGCTGGTTGGGGGTTGCTGCTTTTTGGTTGCCACTTTTGGTTTTTGATTGCCACTTTTTGATTGCCACTAGTTGCTGCCGCTCAACTGGATAGTACACTGCTACCTTAGGCAGTGCACAGGTATGCTGTTGGAGCTAAGTGCGTAAGCTGGAGTGCTTCGGCTCTCGTTCCTGTACCTCCCTTGGCCGGAACAGTATCTTTAGACGTCGAATCACAGGCTTCACCCTTGTCGACTCAACCTTATGGCTGTTATCGCGTGGCGTGCCGTCCCTACAAGCGTTGCTGTAGTGTCGGGGGTGGTTACTGATACAAGCTGAAGTCGCGCGTGTACTTGTACGTTTGACTCAATCTCTGCGAACTACAAAGCGTCTGTCGAGACGGTCCGAGAAATTGAGTGCAGAGGTCCGGGAGAAGTTTCCGATTTTTGGGGCTAGTTAGAAGTCAATCGCACAGCGTTTGGGGGGCAGTGGGGATGGTCGTGGGGCCTGGAACGGTCGTGGGGGAAGGGGGGAAACAATCGAGGTGGGGAGTCCTGCGTGCTGGTATAAGTAGTGCCTTAGCAGTCAAGGCGGGCGTGGTGCTGGGCTGATGCTTTAGGATGGCCGTATACACGGAAGAGAGGCCGCTGCTGTCTGGGTAAGTGCAAGCACGATTAGATAGGGGTTATTCGCTCAGAGGCGTTCTAGCTGCTATGAGCTAGGTGTCAAACGCTGGCGAAAGCTTAGCCTGGCAGGCAGCAGCAGTTGGGAGAAGGCAAGTCACTTGACTGGGTGGCCAAAGGCGTTAAGGGTGCGCGACCTAGGTTTTCCTGCAAGCACCACCAGGCAACACGCTTTCTATGGCAACGGATACCGGTAGATACATGCTTATCACGTGCAGGGCCATGTATCATAGTTGGGGCAAGGAAACAGGCGGACTCAGAGACGTGTGTCTCAGAGTAGGATGCGGGAAAATGCTAGGGGCCGCTAAACCGAGGTATGTTTGGCAAGCTAATAAGTACAGCATATTATCAATCAAATTTCTCTTACCTCAAATAGTACATCTAGTCGTATATTTGCGAACGATCTCAGGGAACACCACTACCCAAGGTTAGGTTACATTGATCGCGCATGCCCATCGGAAGAGCTCGGATCGGACTAACAACCTTCAGGTACGCTTGCGTAGGATCTGATAATATTTTTATACGAGTAGACCATCACAGTCATTAGGTGTAATTATCGTATTACCTATTCAGCAATATTTTTGAAAACATTGAACGCGTGTTCGCCCTGATCCCCGCGTCGGAAACTCGAACGCGTCCGTTAAACAATGAGTAGCGCTGGTTCGCCATTTGACGAGGGGGATGGTGATCTCACACACTTCGATATTGAAGAGGAGTATAACAACAACGGTGACGCCACTCTTAACTTCCCTTCTTCTAGGGGCTCCCAGAATGCTGGTCGGGTAAGCGTGGGTGACGAACACTCCTCTAAAGACGAATCCAGCCAATCTCGATCCAGTCGTAGAGAACATGACTCGTCACCTCAGCCTCTAAGGAGAAGACCGCGGCCTTATCTTGCAGAACAAGAAGCGGAACGCCGCATACCCATTTCCCAGGAGTTTCGTGGCTATGTTGTAGCTACGCAGAGAGATCTAACCCAGAGACGCAGTTCTAAACGATCCAGGCAGGCTGAGGCTGAATATTACAACATTGGCGAAGATCCTCGTGCTAGTGATGGCCTGGCCTATCATGATCAAGCCTACCACGACCAAGCGCACCATGACCAAGCCTGGTCAGCACCAGCACCATCACCAGCACCAGCACCAACGCCAGCACCAACGCCAATGCCAGCGCCAGCAACAGCAACAGCAACAGCAACAGCAACAGCAACAGCTATTGAGACTGTTGCTGAGCCTGTCGATCAAAATAACGGCACACAGGATCCAGAACCTAACAAACGCCATAAACCTCTCACTCATGATTCGCGTATCCACGAAGCCGTCACCGAAGTAGTCGGAGTAACGCCAGCCCGAGTATTTCGACTCACCTACAGCTCACTCAAGGACTCGCTGCAAGAACTTACGCAGCGATCTTACATCTACTATTTGACGAAGTATCGGCAACGGGTGGCCACACCTGATCCAGCCCTATAGTCCGACTTGCACCACCACTTCCGCGCGTTATTGAAGGCTGTGCAGAAGAACTTTGATCTGTTCTCGGATATTATGGAACACAAAATGCTGAAACAGATATTAAACCTCGATCGTGACCTCTTCGATCAAGGATACATCCGCTTCAGCCACCACGACAATATCGATTACGAGCACCTGGACAATGTCAGAAGCATCCGCTCAAAGTTCGACAGCGTGAGCAATGGCCTGCAGAAACTGTCGGTGCGAGCGAAATAGATTGAAGACGAACGCATGCGTTTGAGCGAGGCTCAGGCGTCTCTGGACAAGCTGAAAGCGGAGCTCAGAAGCTTGACCACCCCCGGCCAGTACCAGGACTGGCACCGGTTCACGGAGGTGAGTCTGCGGCTCGAGCAAGCCGCCCATACTTTCCTGCGGGAAAACGATGACATCAAAAACTTACCTGCTGAGTACCTGAAGGATGGCCCCTGATCACCGGGCTAAATAGCTCTAACATATATTTGATCAATATTTATTATACAATCTTAGCAATTCATAGCACGCAGCCGCGTACGAGGTGACGTCCGCGCCCATCAAGTACTTCATCACTGGCACGGCGGCCAAGGTGCCGCGCGTCGACGGTGTGCTGCTCAGGCAGCACTGGTCATAGGCTTCTCAGGCATCAGAGTGGGCATTGAGGAGTCAGTCCTATCTAAGATGCTATCTCCAAGACTGCCTAGAAGAACCTTCACCCTATCAGATCGATGAGATGATAGGCAGGTCAACGATTAGGAGAAACATGTAGTAAACTGTCGCAGCGAAACAGCCATCCTCGTGCGAAAAATTAAGATACGTCAGTCAGTAAATGTGGTCATGGCTCTCGGAGAAGTTGTGTCGATATGCAAAATCCATATGGGGAGATAGAGCCACACGATATCAGCGGGGGTCAACTATTGGTGGCTAAAAAGTTACTAGCTCATTGCTGGAGTGTGTATTATACCTCAGAGATCCGGGGCTGACATGGGTTTCTAGGCCACAGTGTTGTGATTTCGTCACGATTTCGAACGCTCAGTCATCACCCCAACTGCGTAGAACATCCCAGCCATAATCAGCACATTCATAAAGATCTGATCCGCCATCTTTGGTAGTTCTATCCAAACTAACTAGCCATTAACTCTCCTAGGAACCTCAGCAGCCCAGCCATTACTCCATGTTACGGTCGGCTGTTGCTAATGGCTGGTGTTGGCCGAAGTGCTTATGGCTGGCTTATCTCCGAGATATGCTTATTTCTCTCCATACAGCGGCATGCAGATCAGATGACTCAGTATGTTGACACTAGGTCAATAAATATGAATAATCTCCATGCTGACGTTCTGCATCTTGGAGGCCAGTAGAGGTCAGTAGCGTAAGAGTTGTGAAGTTGGAGAAGTGGTGGTTTTGAGGACGTGTGGTTTCGAAGCAGCACCCTAAGAACCGTGGGAAAGGGTCCAGCATATGTCAGCTGGCGATCGCCCACTCTAATGGCTGACACCTCAATGGCTAATGCTAATGGCTGGCGCTAATGGCTGGCGCTAATGGCTGACGCTAATGGCTGACGTGATAAGTTGTCAAAGTTCCTCTCGATCACGATTGGGTCACCCGTTGAGATCTGTCTGTATACTGATTTAGTGGCTGCTTAGCGGAGATCGAAGAGTGATGAGGTCCTGAACGCTCGAGCATGTGGAATTAAGACCTGAACCCTACGGTAAGAGGCAGTGCGCAATTCGGTTACAGTTTAGAGATTATTGTTACACTATCGTTAGGGCCTTACCATGCGAAACCTTAAGTTGATTGAGCGGCGAGCTATATTCGGTCTCTGAAACCTAAATTGACTGGACGTAACCACGTCTTTCTAAAGTCACACCTTTAAGAAAACGGCCACAGAACCTCGTAACAATATTCTACACTCCTACTGACAGCATGGTGCGGGAGATCAATGACACGATGAACAAGGAAATGACAGCTAAGCCAGCTAAGATTGCGAACGATCAGGAACGAATCACGCGTCAGGCTGAGGCTGAGGACATGAAGGAAGCTGTCAATGACGAAAGCAAAGACATTTCCGCAGACAACGACGTGGAGAACGACAACCTTGCCGCTGGCAGCAAGAGTGGCGCCACTGCTGACGCTAAAGAGGGGGTAGTTGAGGAGGACGTCTTCAATAAAGATCCGATCATTGAGTGGGTCTACGGGCAACTTTTCGGCGAATCTGCCGACGTGCCTGAACATCCTCTTACGGCTGTATTTAAGAAGCATAAGAACGCTGTGAAGATGCATGTTTATGTGTCACTGAAGGTCGTAAAGCGGGGACATCCCATGCCAGACTTCGATGTACGCGACCACGTAACAATGGAGGAGTACGACAATGCTTGGGCTCGAGGAGAATCGCCGCGGGACACTAACAATTTTCTTACCATCCGGCAGAGGTATATAGATCTTTTGCAGCAGCAAAAGCGCATTGTTCAAAAGTGGGTCAACGCGTGTTGGTGGATGCTTGGCTTCCCGGTGTCGTGTTATTTTGAGCAATGGAGAAACGGTTCGTTGTTAGCGCGTTACCACGCATTGTACTATGCAGGCAAGCGCGAAGTGGAGCTTGTGAATATAGTGGACCGCCTGAATTTCTTCGCGGAGAACGATCCTTAGTCTGATCGCCATGCCCCGCTTGTGCCTTCAGCCCTTGGCCACGCCATGGGCCACGACGTGGTTATACGAGTGGGGCCATGCCGGCTCTGCAGTGCTGGCAGCATTTGCTCAAGTTTACTAGTATTTAGTATTATATATTATCACTATAAAATGAGCATAAGTATATTGATCAATATGGAGTATAATAGATCTTAGCCCTGTATGCTAAAAGATGTAGACCAAAAGTCCTAGTACGATAACTAACTGACAGATCACTAAAATACAAAGTTACTATACAACATATACTTAGACAACTCATGATAATCCTATGTGCGTAAATAGTAGCCTGCTGTAACCCAGCTACTACCAGCTAAAAGTATATTTACGATAACGGCATAGTTAAGATTAGCAATATGGGCTTAGTGAGGGGCGTGATTAAACACCGTAAAACCCCACTGCGACCACGGAACCTTACAACAACATTTCGCAGACCTAATGCAGAAGTCTGACAGCATGATGCGGGCCCAATGACAAGGGATATATATACGCATGCGGAAGATGATCAACGCTGAGAATAAACCAGTGACGCGGGAAACGCAGAAATCCGCACAAAAACATAAGCTCACTGACCAGGAACTTCAAGCGCTGCGCACCCAGTCGGAGATCACGATGGACGTTCCTGAAGTGGTCAATAACGGCGTAGCTAAATTGCGGGTCTCCAACGGCCAGCATTCAGCTTCAACTCCTCTCCAAGCATCAACCTCAAACCGCCTGGAACTGCCTCCATCCGACTCTGAAACTTCGAGTGTGACGGCCCCCCAGCCGCCGCAAGCCACGCGTGAGGTCGAGGCCGAGGACATGAAGGAAGCTTCCAATGACTCCAACAAGGACATCGCTGCACACAGAGACTTGGAGAACGACAACCATGCTATTGGCAGCAAGAGTGGCGCCACTGCTGACGCTAGAGAGGCTGAAGGTGAAGTGGCCCTCGAAGATCACAAGCATTCGATCAAATCATGGATGGTCGATCAAGTTCTTGACGCTATGCATGCTACCTGGCCGAAGGATATGCCAAGCGTGGTCGACCTGGACGAAGCGACGTTTTGGGAGGGACAGTGGGTCCTTGCAATGTTGAGGATTTCTCAAACACTGCGCATCAACACGCGAGATTTTGGACATCACATGTCAGAATCCGATGAACGCGACCATGCTATATTGGAGGAATACGAGAATTCCTGGGCTCGAGGAGAATCACCGCGGAACGCGGAGAACTTCACAAACATCCGGCAAAGGTACATGGATCGGTTGCAGCAGCAGCAGAAAATTGTTCAGGAGCGACTCAAGGTGTGCAATGGGTATCATGGAGCTATGATCCCGGAGTTCATGTCTTGGACAGGGCCAGCCAACGAGCCTGCCTGCGCATTGTACTACGCACGCGAGTACGAATTGGAGCTCGTGAGTTCAGTGGACCGCCTAAATTTCTTTGCGGAGAACGATCCTTAGTCGGATCACCATGCGGGGATGAACGAGTTGGGTCACCCCGGCTCTGCAGTGTTGGCTGTGTTTGTTCAATCGAATTACTATGTATTATTTCTTTGCGCATATTTGTATTGATCAATAGAAAGTTCGGTCTTACTACTTCGGTGTCATAACAAGCATACTAATAACTCTTCGTATGTATTTACAGTGCGAAATGGACACTCATCGCCTGGAAGCCTCGAAGTCTCAATCAAATCATCACGCAGCCCAGCCGTGAGTGCCACCAGCACCAGCCATTGAGACAGGCCGGAACAGGCCGAAACAGCCCGGAACAGCCCGGAACAACCCGGAACAGCCCGGAACAACCCGAAAAGCCCGGACACAGGCACAGCCCAGCCATTGACATCTGATTTTTCTGTATTGTTCAATTTGGAGGGGTGATACTTCCTTTTCTGTCGACTTTCCGAAATTTCATCAGAACAGCCCAGCCATCGCGCCTCGAAGGCTAAGTGTAGATCTGTGAAATGTGATTTCGTTGGGACTTGGTAGATCGGTTGGTGTGACATAGGGTACAGGGTAAACGGGTGTCAGGGGTCTTATAGCGTAGAGGGCTAGAAATAGTAATAATAATAATACCACTACTATACAAATACAATTGAACAAACACAGCCAACACTGCAGAGCCGGGGTGACCCAACTCGTTCATCCGCGCATGGTGATCTGACTAAGGATCGTTCTCCGCGAAGAAATTCAGGCGGTCCACTGAACTCACGAGCTCCAATTCGTACTCGCGTGCGTAGTACAATCCGCAGACAGGCTCGTTGGGTGGTCCTTCCCAAGATACGTCCGGCACCAAGGCGCCAAGCCACAAGTTGCACACCTTGAGCCGCTCCTGAACAATTTCCTGCTGCTGCTGCAACCGATCCATGTACCTTTGGCAGATGTTTGTGAAGTTCTCCGCGTTCCGCGGTGATTCTCCTCGAGCCCAGGCATCCTCGTATTCCTCCAATATAGCATGGTCGCGTTCCTCGGACTCTGACATGTGATGTCTAAAGTCGGTGATGTTGTGAAACAGTACTATAGAAACCCTGGTCATTGCAAAGGCTCGCTGTATATCAAACATTTTCGTTTCGTCCATATTGACCAACCTTGCCATATCCTTCCGCCAGGTGGCACGCATAGCGTCAACAGCTTGATCGCATATCCATGATTTGATCGAATACTTGTGATATTCGGCGGCCTCTTCAGCTTCAGCCTCTTCAGTGTCAGCAGTGGCGCCACGGCTTCTGCCAGCGGCAAGGTTGTCGCTCTTCGAGTCGCTGTGTGAGGCGATGTCCTCGCTCTCCAAGTCGCTGTTTGCGGCTATGTACTTGTCGGAGTCATCAGAAGTGTCCGTCATGTCCTCAGCTTCAACCTCACGCGTGGCTTGCGGTGGATGGGGGGCCGTCACACTTGAAGTTTCAGAGTCGGATGAAGGCAGTTCCGGTCGGTTTGAGGCTAATGCCTGAAGGGGAGTTGAAGCGGAATGCTTGCCGTGGGAGGCCCTCAGATTAGTTTTGCCCTTCTTGACAACTTTGGAAACACGCGTCGCATTTGGCGACTCGATGCGCGGCGTTTGACGTTGTGCGTGGTGGTGGCGGATTTTCTGGTCATTTCGCGTTTGGATAAACTTGGCCATTTCCCGCGACACTGCTTTTTCTACGCTAGACTTCACTATTTCCTCCACAGCCTTAGACATCGCTTCAATCGCAAGCTCAGTCGCAGACTTCGTTTCAGGATTAGACGTCTTATTTGCAGGCTTTTTTGCAGACTTAACTGGCTTAGCTGTCTTCCCCTTGTTCATCGTGTCATTGATATTCCGCACCATGTTGTCAGTAGGAGTGTAGTTGTTATGAGGTTCTTTGGCCATCTAAACAGGTTTGGCTTTCTTTAGAAAGACGTGGCACGCCCAGTCAATCTAGGTTTCAGATACCTTAAAGCGGATCGGACCGCGTTTCTACGGTCCAATTTCGCTCTGAAATAGCTCCCCAATAGCTCCCCAATAGGTCATTTTGCTTACATTCAATAACTTCAACATATTTTATAGAAAGCTCAATGATACAACTTACTTACTTACTAATTTAATCTATAAGCTCTTCTTGTTGATCAGTGCTCTAAAGCGAGGGAGTGAGGATCTGATACAGCCATTAGCCCAGCTAGTGGGACCCATTATCGATGTCAATATTTGAGCCATTTGAATGACTTATCAATTAAAGTTATGACGTTGATAATAAGTAAGCACCTAGTACTACTGAATGTTTTGAATTTGTCATTGTTGATTTCTATCGCACCGAAACGAGTGGTTAATACCTGATTCAGTCATTAGCCAAGCCATTAGCCAAGCCATTATCGAAGTCATTATCGTGGCAAATATTCAATCCAGTTGAATGCAGTATCGAATAAAATTGATATGCTTAACATAACCTATACCCCTGATACTGGTAAACGATTTAGTTTGTTCTGGCGTTTATCGCACCAAATCGAGTTGTCAAAGTTTGATTCAGCAGTTGGTCCAGCCATCAGCCCAGCTTTTACCCCTAGTCAAACCAATACTCCAGTTTCAGCACACCACGAAGCATTAACTCCGTAATATTCGACCTTATTTGTACACTCACTACTCGTAGATACCTTTTCATTCTACATTATGCCTGCTCATGGTCCAGTTGGGTGGATGGTTCACTCCCCGGATATACCTGGGATAATGTCTTTAAAATAGTCAGGTAAAGAACACATCTAAGCATTAATCTACATATATACGTCACTGGCTTCACCTGTCGATCTCAGCAACAGTAATTATGAGGCGCCTTTCCTTGTGGCCACTCCGACCCAGTACCTTGACGATTCCACACGTTTTCTCAGATCAAGGGTCAACTTTCTTACGCCTCTATCAGCGTGCGATCCTGCGTATGGCCGGATCTGTCGTAGCGCGTGTGGATTGTGTAGTTGCAGCGGGCCTTCTCAAAGTATTTCGAAATAGGTAAAGCGTCGAAATCCGCGCGAGTCGAAATACAGAAAACATTCGGATTTGATTCGATTCGAATCAAGCGAATTGTAGCGTCGTATATTTAAACCTTTACGCCGTTTTGCTCGTTCCCACAACGCACTTTTCGCCAAACATTTTTTCGTCATTAAGCTAACTATAACGTGCGAGATATTATAATAATTTTCCTTAAAACGCGTTTTCAATCATCTTAATTCAGAAATTTTAATCTAAGCACTAAATCTATGAAAATGTCTCAGTTCATGCAAGATATGGACGTACCCAAGTGAGGCCTCCCGCAGGTTCGTATGCATGCTAATCGGCGTGTGGAGTGATATTTCAGTAGGGCTCCGCACCCTTGATCTGGCCGTGGTGGGTAGTTCAACGCACTATACCGGGTCAAAAGAAGCTTGGTTCGATTTTGTTCGTGTCTGCATGGTTCTTGACTCATGGAGGAATACTTTGTTGACTGAAACAACGCGATCGGGGCGTCAGGGGTGCTCGGGGCGGGTCATGGTGAGTCCCCCGGAACCACCGTGCCTGAATGTTGACAGGGTGAGGGCACGTTCCGGCCGGTCATCACACACACACACACACGAAACCACGATCCCCTGTATATGAGTGCCAGATGCCGCAAAGAGACCGGGAGCCGCTTCTGAAGCGACTAACAGCCCTTCCGGAGCTCTGCATGAACGGCCCGCCCACTCGTGACGTGGTTGTGTGTGCCCTGGCGTACACAATTGCGGTTTTGTTTGTGCTCTCGCCTCTGCAGCGCCTCTTTGGCGTTACCGGATCCAAACACCTCGTGGCCACCACCACGGTCTGGTTCCACCCTGCACGTCCCCGTGGAAATCTAATTGAGGTGCTCATGTACACCTGCCAGCTTCTGCTGCTGGCTCTGGGGCTGTGTTTGGGAGCCATGGGAATGGTGAAGTCACTGCGGTTCTACAACTCCCCCATGCAGCTCGACGTGGCAATGCTCACTTTGTGGCTGGGCTCGTCGCTGGGATTGCTCGGGTACCTGAAAATGCGAGCCAGCAATCCGAGTTTCAACACTGCCAGCTCGGCCGCGATCATCTTCCTTGTCTCCGTGCTTCTGCGAGAAGAAGACGCCCAGTTCGGCTCGCTGCCGATTTCCACGATGCTGCGGTACCTCGGCATGGTGATCACGGGGGCGCTGATCTCGGGCGTGGTCTCGTTCACATGCTACCGCAAGCGGTCGCTCGATATTCTGCAGAAGAAGTCGCGCGAGCTCGAGCTCGACTATATCCGTCTAGTACAGCGCATCATGACTTCGTTTGATTTGCCAAAAACGTCCTACGGTTCGACAGGGATCCGATCTTCCCCGACTAATAATACCAGTCCTTTCTTCGAAGACATCGCACAGGACAAAGTGAGTGCCGACGGGAAACTGGCGTCGCTCAAAACCCAAGCGAAGTACGCGTGCTACGAGCGCATGTTCTCCACGAACCAGAAACAGTATCGCGACGCTTTGGTGATGGTGCGCAGTCTTGAGCGCCAGGAAATGCATGTTGGCGCCATGCTGCACTGCCACTCGATTCTGACGCACGCTTTGGCGCGTCTGGCGGGCGACGGCATCAGCGACGCGAGCGTTCGCGGCATCACGGTCTTCACGCGCCTGCGTCCGGCCATGAGCCAGATGGCGGGCGATCTCGCGCAGTACGTGGAGCACGACGATGCGAGCGTCGAGCAGCTGCAGGCGGGCATGCGGCGCTACCTGCGGGCGAAGGACGAGGTGCTCGGTGAGGGCAGCCCTCCGAGTGCGGAGAGTAGTGCGGAGAGCACTGCGAACTGTCCCCAGCACGAGAGCACTGAGAATAGGAATAACCCGTCTACCATGAATAGTCCCAGCAGCACCATGGGCAGCACCATGGATAAACCCAAAATGCTCAGCTTGGTTGGCCCCAAGATGGACACCACGGACAGCATGAACAAACTTGACGTCCCTGGGGTCTCTGCCAACGAAGAGGCGCACACCGCGTGCGTCCTCTTCGCGTACCTCATGCAGGACTTCGCAATCGAGGTCAGCGACGAGCTGGACGGCGTGGAGTGCGAGACCGAGCCCGAGGCCGGCGACGCGACGTTTGACGCGAGCGTGGCGGACGAGACGACGTTCACGCTGGGCGACGCGAAATTCCGCAGCGAGCGCAAGACGTGGTCGCCCGAGCCCGGCGCCGGGCTGGAGGAGGCGCTGTACACGAAGCGCGCGGCGCATTCCGGGCTCGGGCCCAGGCTGTGGAAGCTCCTGCGCGTGCTGCGGAGCCGTGACGTGCTGCACGGCGTGCGCGTCGGCGTGGGCGCGATGGTCATCTCGCTGCCCGCGTACATCCCCGCGACGCGCGCGACGTTCCAAGGCTGGTACGGCGAGTGGGCCGTGATCACGTACATGATCATCATGGCGCGCAACCTGGGCGCGATGTCGCACAACATTCCGCTGCGGCTCGTGGGCACGTCGCTCGGCGCCTCGATCGGGATCCTGGCTAGTGTGACGCTGAACGCGCCCGGTCTGCTGCTGACGAGCGTAGTGGTGAGCGTCGTGTGCTACCGGCGCATTCTCAGCACGAGCAACGCGGTGTTCGGGCGCTTTGTGCTGCTCTCGTACAACCTGATCAGCCTGTACGGCTTCTCGGTGCTGTGCGACAACGGCGAGATCTGCGACAACGGCGAGATCTACGCCATCGCGTTCTACCGCGTGCTGAGCGTCACCCTCGGCATCCTGTGGGCCGTGTTTGTGACGGTGACCGTGTGGCCGCACAGCGCGCGCCAGGAGCTGCGCTCGAAGCTGTGCATCCAGTGGATGCGCATGGGCATGATGTGGAAGCAGGACCTGCTGGCCCAGGACGCGCTAGGCGGCCGGTTCCGCGGGTTCGGCGGCGAGCGCGAGCTGCAGGCCATGATGCTGCACCTCGAGGCGCTGCTGAAGGTCGCGCCGTACGAGATCCGCCTGCGCGGGAAGTTCGATCCGGGGCCTTACAGCCGCTTGCTGGCTTCGACGCAAACAATGCTCGACGCATTCCACTCGCTCAGCACCCTCATCAAGGACGAGCCGCTCATCACGCCGCGCCAGGCCCGCATGCTCGACCAGACGGGCCGCATCCGCCGCGAGTTGTGCCACCTCCTGTTCCTGCAGTTCTACACGGCGTCGACCTCAGTCAGGCTCGGGTTTCCCGTCCCGGATTTCGTCCCGCCGCCAGACCTCGCACTGCACAGGTTCTCGAATGTGCTGTACCGCGCCCGCATGGCCAGCGACGACTCGGTTTTGTTCTACACGTACATGACGGTGGTGATCACGCTGTCCCAGGAGCTCGAGCGGATCCACCAGTCGCTGAAGTCTATTTTCGGCACGCTCGATGACGACGTGCTCTTCGCCTACGTCTAGACTCACCGCCTGTCTAGACTCATCGCCCGTCTAGACTCGCCGCCTGTTTAGTTTAGGTCTCCTTCGTGGTCATTGTGTCCCACATATCGTCGCCCACCTCCTCGAAAGCCCGCGCGGCCACAGGCTGCAGGGCCACCGTGTACTCCTGGGTGGTCCAGAGGTACAAACCACTGCCGAATAATAGGCACACGAATAGAAACACGACCCACGGTCTCAAGGAATTCGCCATTGCTAGAAAGGGTTGCGCAAATCCGCGAGATCTTTGTATATATAATACGTATTTAAGTTTTGAAATTAATGGAGATCTGCCGAGGTTGCGTATGAATGAGATGGCACTACACACTACACAGAGAACATCGCAGCGGCAGTACTGGTACATCACACAACAGAATTGGTACACTACAAAACACCACACTGCAGATATACTACAACTCAAATTTCACCAATGACCACTCTAGCATCGGCAGTGGCCGCGTAGACCTAACCTGCTGGTCTACATTAATTACATTACCGCGTCAGGCGAACTGCTTTGTTTTGATGGGCTAGGGGGGTGGGCCCCACAACAACATCCCTGAGTGGTAGTCGCACACAAAGCCGCTAAGTGTTCAATCGAAGTGAACAACCGCATCCATGTCCGCCAGCAATCAGCAGCCCATCCCGCGGAGGGCGTTGCCATCTTTCAAGAAGGTCTTGCGGCCGGGCTCTAGCCAGTACACGGCGCCTGAATTGGGCAAGCTGGAGAAACGGGAGGACAAGCCCAGAGTGAAACCAGAAGTCGAAGAGCCTGGGAAAGACGCCAACAAGGGAAATACAACCACCAAAGTAGTCAATGACACCACCAAAGCTGCCAATCCCAATGTGCCCAGGGTCACAATTGTCGACACGCCAGATAACGCACCCAATCAACGCAAGGCCGCCCGAGATACGCTGGGCATGCCGCGCTCGCCTGCCAAAGACCAGGCACCCAAGGAACTGCACCGCAAGTCGAAGAACGCGGAATTGCCCAGCGATCCCGATCCGTTCCGATCATCGGCTGTTCCTATCGATCTGATGGGGGCACTGAGTATGGGCGGTAAATACGCCAACATCGTCAAGGACGCCGATTTAACGGTGAGCAGCTCTAGCTCCAGTGCGGGCACTGGAAAGAGTTCTCATCAACAAATGAAAGTGTTCCAGCTCAAGGAATCCGGCAAAACGCACCAGAAACCGCAGTTCAAGCAGATCGTGAACACAGCCGCACCTGCATCTAAAGGTAAAACTATTGAGGCTGTGAAGAAAGAGATCCTTAAATTCGATGACGACAACGATACAAAGAAGCTAGATGATGATGATGATGATGATGATGAAGAGGACACAGACGCCGAGGGCGAAGAGGATACGGCTAAAGAAGGTAAAGAAGATAAAGATGGTAAAACGGCTAAAAAGACCAAGTCGTCGGACCCGCTGGTCATTCCCGGCTTAGTGCCCACTTTGATGGCCCACCAAAAGACAGGTGTCAAGTTCCTGCTGAAACGAGAACGGGCACGCAAGTACGCCCGGGGTGGTTTGCTAGCTGACGCGATGGGTCTGGGAAAGACTATTCAGAGCATAAGTTTGATCCTTGCCGGTGCTGCTGATCCTGCCAAGCTCATAGAGCAGAACTCGGTGAAGTCCACACTGGTGATCGTCCCGCTGGCCGTCATGGACCAGTGGATCGATGAAATTAGGATTATGGCACCCAAACTAGTCGTGACGAAACATTACGGCGCGCAGCGGACCTACAACATCAACGACTTTGTGGACAGTGACGTCGTCATCACCACCTACCACACTATCAGCTCAGATGTAAGTATGGACGGCCCGGTGTGCCAGACCGTTTGGTGGCGGATCATCGCCGACGAAGCCCACACGTTCCGTAATCCCCAAACCAAAATTTCGGGAGCAATGATGGCGTTGCACACGCTGGAGAATTCACGGCGCTGGGTGCTGACCGGCACGCCGATCCACAACTCGGTGGAAGATCTTCACACGCTCTTGACTTTCATCGGAGTGACAAGAACGGGGGAATCCGAACTGCCCGCAGTGTTAAATGCGGTGATGCTCCGGCGCTCGCAGAAAGTGCTCAGCAAGGTTTTGCCTGACATTGTTATGAAGCGCCAGGCCGTGCCGTTCCTGGGGGAGGAAGCAGCGAGATATAACGAAATCGATCCTTCAGCGGGTGGCTTCCTGGGTGCGATTGTGCGCATGAGACTGGCCTGTGATAGCATTTTCCGTCCAAAAACTCAGGTCATCCCCAAAAGTCCTATTCACAGCGCTGCCGAGTCACGGCCAGAATGGGCGCGAGATGAAGCTGGGATCAAGCAGGAAGAGGATGCACTGCGCAATGGAGCTGTTAATGAAGACGACTTGCTCTCCAGCTTGCTCGGCGGTATGAGTCTTACTACTAATGTCACGAGTGACGATTCTTTCTACGAATTCCCTTCAGATGAAAACAGCAAAGTCACGGCACTCAGAGGGATTCTTAATGTCGATCGTAAGCGGAAAACCGTGGTGTTCTCATCGTTCACCATTATGCTGCGTCAGATCAGGCCTATGCTCCAAGACGAGGGCCTGGACTTTGAGCTGTACGATGGGTCGCTTCCGGCTGATCGCCGCGTAGAGGTGCTCAAACGATTCAAAGACGAGACCAAGAACGTCACCGTGCTGTTGTGTTCCTTGCATGCAGGTGCCGTCGGCCTGAACCTAGCGTTCGCCAGCCAGGTCGTAGTCATGGATCCGTGGTGGAACCCGCAAATTGTGGACCAAGCGATTAAACGCGTCCACCGTCTTGGCCAGAAGAATGTCGTGCAGTGCATAGAACTCTATCGTCCCGATGCTTTGGACGAGCGTATGATTGTTCTTCAAGATGCTAAGAGGGTCATGGCCAAGAACATGCTCGACGGGCACGAGAAACTCACCACCGAAGAGCGCGAGTTCTTGTTGTACGGCTAGGTTCGCGGTGTTTAATTTTCGAGAGAAGGTCCAGGCTGCTGGGGGCCGGTATATGTAAAGTAAATAGTGCGGTAAATATCACGGAGAGAAGAAATAAGACGTACGCTGTTGGTACCAAGCCGCGCGTGACCAGATCGAGCCGTTAGCTCATCTGCTAAGACGCTTTACTCGAATCGGGTATGCCCCTGCTCATACATATCCTTGCCCCACAGATGCGTGTTGGTTTTTCGGCTATGGAAATTGGCGGGGTGCTGTCAAATGCATCCTAGCCGTGCATCGATGATTTCCCCGGATCGGCAGCTTGCATGACGCTGCTGCCCTGTGAGCCCCTGGGCAGTAAAGTAATACACCACCACGTGTTGAGCAATCTGCAAAATGGACGTCGACGTGTTTTGAAATATGGCTTAGCTCTAACTGCCAATATCTAGTATATTCAACATATGCGATCTTTTGCTAAATATTTTCATTTACTTTTATTTTGAAGAATATCCAGTGCGCAGAGCCTCCGGGCATATACCTAGAATAAGGATGGAGTCCTCATCCTTGCCTTCTTTAATTTGAGACGGGATGACGGCGCGGCGCACCTTAGTAGTCGGCGCACCTTAGTCGGCGGCGCACCTTAGGTCTACGAGAGTCATCAGCGCGCGTGTGGTTGGAGGGGTTAGGTCCGCAGTTTTCGATCCAATGCGCTATTTGCGCCGATTAAAGTCTTGCCACACGAGCCACAAGAACAAAGGCGTTTGCGCATCTCTAACAGCTGATCAAAAACCTATATCAAACCACCGGTATAATAGTCCAAGATCAAATCTTTTATCGTAAAACGCGCAGGTATTCTATAACGATAAGACAGGGTTGAGACGAAAAGAGATTCGCTGTCACCAAGTTCCTTGGTGCCCTACCCTTCTATACCCTACCAGCACTTCAGTGGATTGCAGGAGCACCAGAATCGGAGGCGCAATAGAGATCTAAGAAAATGCAGAGAATATAGATCGTGCCTGCCCATCAATCTTATGAAATTAGAGGATTTTAGATGTTTGCTCTTAGCGCTCAAGGATTACTGCACTGAACTTTTGCCACAGCCGCATTACATGTACGGTGGTGCGTCATGCGTTTGCATAACCCGCGCTACTTCCCCGTATTGCGCCCCTACCCTCGACGCAGGTTCGCGGCCGGGAAAGCATCGGTGCTCCAGTCAGTATTTTGCAGATCACATGATGGGGATTAGACGTCAAGTGGTAGTTCCCCCTGTGGATCAGACTCTATCTATATACGTGAGACACTGCGTTCCACAAACTAATAGTCTAATCAATAGTCCTGCTTGCTATAATTACTGTTGCCAGACGTATTTATAGGTGACTCTTTATTACTGAACATATTTTTTATTTTATCCTGTAAGACGCCCGAGTGCAAGTTCTGGCGATAACGAGAGGGGCTCAGAATTGTTTTAATCCGTGTGCATGAGGTGAGTGGCAAGCGATGACCCAAGTCACCTGTTTCTAATAGGCCCTTACTCCGTGCCCCGCGAGCCCTCTTCTCCTCCACTCATATGCACAATAACAGCAGGATGACAGCTATCCCATGCCTTGAGTATGGTGGGCCCTTGGGAGTTCGGTTAAGTGTGGCGGACACCTTAGTTGCCACGAGCGCACCGCCAACTAAAGCAGGCATACTTACCTTAGCATATACATACACACACCTACCCACAGGCGCACTAACCCCACACCCGCATTCAACGCCGCAGTCCACAACCCATATACACACTCGGCTACACCAACGAAGCAGCGTCAGTTGGGAGTATACAGGGCCCAGGATCGGATAATATTCACGCACCCACCCTTGGTGACCCTTCCCTTCCCTTCCGCCTATAACTATTAGCAGCGACGCCGCCGCCTAATTCACACACACTCGTTTGCCATTTCGTGAGCGATTGCCGATTTTCTGTTGATTGCCATCGCAACACCACAGGAAAAGGATCGCAGACGGAAACAGTGAAGTGAGGATTTGCACACGTCACTTGGAAATTTTGGCGCGCGCCACCCGAACCTCCAGCCAGTAGAAGGCAAGAGGTAGTGAGACGCAACCTGCCTGCTTTGTTTCCTGCTGTGGCAACTCAATATCCGTCCGATCCAACCGAAAAGTCGTAAGACACGCATCGGATCCCCCAAAATCACCAGAAGCGAGTTCTCTGTTTGTGTGTTCTTTAGTGACCTTCGCGTGTGACTAGCAACCACATCTTTTTCTCACCTTCTCTGGATCACCAATCAAGCAAATTTGAATTGGAACATTAGACCTGGCATTTTCCCGCATCATCATCTCAGTTTTTCTGACGAACCCCCCATCATTTCTCTTTTCTCTCCCCCCTTTCGAAAGCAGCAATGAGATTGATGAACTACATTTCCCCCGCGTCCAACCGGGCAGCGTTATCGATCACGCTGACGCTCTACGATCGAAGAGCACTGGACTGCACGTCGAGCCGTCCCTTAGTGCAGAGTTTACAGCAGCTGATGGTCCTGTCCGGCACGTCGAGCCGCGTTCGCGAAACGCTGTGCACTGACGGCGGCCTGGAGCGTATTGTGCAGATCATGCGCGACATAGGCCCGCAAAGCGACAAGGACCCGCTCGCAGCGCTGAAGTGGCACCTGTGCATGCAGCTGCTGCTCAACCTCGGCGTGCGCGGTTCGGAGCGCGTGCGGCTGCGCATGATCGAGGCGGGCGTGGTCCCGATCATCGTGACGGTGCTGGACAACTATTTCGTGATCCACGGCGACTCGCTCGAGCACCGCGACCGCGATAAAGGCAGCCACGCGCCGTCCTCGGAATCGTCGAACCCGGCCCCGCGCCCCGCGCTGCCTGCGCCCGAAGGCCAGCAGCAACCTCAGCAGCTGCAACCGCAGCAGCTGCAACCGCAGCAGCTCCAACAGCAGCTGCAGCCCGAGATCCAGAATCTGGAGCAGCTGCCCGACGCCATCCAGGAGCGCGAGGCCGAAGCACAGGCCCAGGAGCAGGTGCAGGAGCAGGTCCTCGACCAGATGCAGCTGGACATGCCCGTCGACGCGCTGCCGCCCGTCCCCCACGGCACGCAGGATGAGGAGATGGACCAAGGCGAGGACGAGCCGATGCGGTCCGACCAGCAGCTCGACGACCAGCCGCAGCTCGACCAGCAGCAGCTCGAGGAGCAGATGGAGGAGCAGCTCGCACCGCCTCTGCCGCCGGTCCCTGAGCAGTTCCAGGACGCGCCCAGTCCTGAGGACGCGCCGATGGACCAGGGAGACGACCCGCGAGAGCAGGGTGGCGCTGGTGCTACACAGCAGCAAGGACAACGACAGCAGCAAGGACAGCAGCAACAAGAACAACAACAAGAACAACAACAAGAACAGCAAGAAGGGCAGCAGGAACAACAGCAAGAGGGACAGGAACAGCCGCTCTCGCACATGCCGAGCCAGATTGTGATGCCGCACCACGGCTTCTCGAGCATGCCTGAGTTCCAGCGCCAGACCGAGGCGGAGGCCCTGGAGGCCATGCAGCGGCTGCGGATGATGCTGGGCTCCGGGTCGACGGACGCGATCGAGACGGAGGAGACGGCGACGACGAACGGCGACGCGGAGAGCGTCGACGAGGAGCGCGACACGGCCGAGGCGGCGCCCGCGGGTACGCTGGGCCTCGCGGGGCTGGACATGCTGCCGTCCGCACGCATGCTGAGCGGCGACCTGTTCCCGCAGCTGCTGGCCGACGTGCAGGGCGCCAACATTGCGAACTTCAATGGTGCGAATGCCAATGCGAATGCCACTGCGAATGGCAATGCGAATGCCACTGCGGTTGCGAATGGCAATGCCAACGGCAATGGCAATGCCAACGGCAATGGCGCTAACGGCAATGCCAATGGAGGCCCGCGCAACGGGGCGAACGGCGGCGGGTCCGCGGAGTCCGGCGGCCTGGCGTACTTCACGAAAGGCGCGCTGGTGCCGCGCGAGTCGGACGTGTTCATGGCGCTGGAGATCGTGGCGTTCATGTCGAAGTACTCGACGCTGCGCCGCGCGATGCAGGACACGCGGTTCATGCCGCAGTTCTCGCTGCGCAGCGAGGACGACCTGATGGGCAACCTGAAGGACGAGGACGAGGAGATGTGGGACCGCGACGACGAGTACGACAGTTTCGAGTACCTGCCGGGGCACGTGCAGGGCTTTGAGATGCGGGCGCTGCCGTTTGCGCCAGTGCAGCACGGGCAGCACGCCGTGCAGCACGCCGTGCAGCACGGGCATGGTCATCAGCATGATCACCAGCACGGGCATGGTCATCAGCATGGGCATGGGCACGGCCACCAGCACGGCCACCCGCACGGCCACCCGCACGGCCACCAGGGCCATCACGGGCACGTTCAGAATAGGCAGCCTGGGCAGCCTGGCCAAGGCCGCGCGTTCGCCACGTCCAACCGCCTCGGCTCGCCCGACATGTCGAACCAAATGCGCACGCACGTCACGAACTCCCGCGAGGACGTCGTGGGCGACGCGTACGACGCGCCGCCGCAGACGCGGCGCGAGGTCGTCGAGCCCGTGGACGCGGAGATGGCGGACGAGCCGCTGCCGCGCAACGCGCGCAAGGAGCCGGTGCTCGTGTACAGCGACGCGACGGCGCGCGACTACTACACGTACGACTTCGAGAACGAGGACGACTTTGCGGAGGAGTTCCGCGTGCGCGGCGTGAACCTGTTCGGCATTGTCGAGCGCTTCACGGCGTTCCGCTCGCCGCGCGAGTTCCCGCACTGGGCGTGCATCATCATGCGCAACTTCGTGCGCAAGGACGAGGGCGGCATCCGGCAGTGCGCGAACTTCTCGTGCGGCAAGTGGGAGGAGTTCCCGAAACAGTTCGCGAAGTGCCGCCGCTGCAAGCGCACAAAGTACTGCTCCAAGGCGTGCCAGCTGAAGGCGTGGTCCATGCACCGCTACTGGTGCTCGCCCACGAGCTCCACGGCGTCGTCGCAGTCGCAGCAGGTCCAGGAGGATGCCCACGCAGCGAACGCAACGCCGGCGCTGCGTGCTCCAGCCAATGCAAACAACGGCGCGATTGGGAACGGCGCGATTGGGAACGGCGCGATTGGGAACGGCGCGATTGGGAACGGCGCGAATGCCTTGCCAGCTGGGAACGCCGGGAACGCCGGGAACGCGGCGGTACAAGGCCGCCAGCTCGCGGCGCCCGCGCGCGTGCCTGGCCTCAGCGTCCACGTCCCCGCCGGCCACGCGGGCCGCCCGCCCAGCCTGACGCCCGGAATGACGCCGGGCACGACGCCGGGCACGACGCCGGGCACGCCGAGCCCCAGCGAAGGCCACGCCGCGCCGCCCATGCCGACGGCCGCGGAGGTGCAGAGCCACATGGGCCAGATCGTCGCGAACCAGCAGCGCGCAGACCAGTTCCAGCAGCAGTTCCACCCGCGTGCGCGCGAGACGCCGCCCCTGCAGCGGGCGGCGCCGCTCACCGCGCGCAGCCACCACCAGCAGCAGCTGCAGGCGCAGCTGCAGGCGCAGCTGCAGCTCCAGCAGCAGCGCCACGAGCGAGAAATGCGCCAAGAGCAGCAGATGCTGCAGCAGCGCCAACTCCAGCAGCAGCAGCGACGCGAGCAGCTGCAGCAACTCCAGCAGCAGCAGCAGCAGCTTCAGGCGCAGCAGCAGCCTCAGCAGCAGGCGCAGCAGTCGCTGCAACAGGCACAACAGTCGCTGCAACAGCCACAGCAATCGCAGCAACAGCCGTTCCAGCAGCAGCAACAGCACCAACAACAGCAGCAGCACCCAGCGCAGACCCCTGCCGCTCTTCCCGGTGCTAACGCTCTTCCTGATGCTAACGCTCTTCCTGATGCTAACGCTCTTCCCGGTGCTGCCGCTCTTCCCGGTGCTGCCAGCCAATTCCGCTCTTTCCCCGGCTACGACCAGCCGAGCCAGACCTCCATGCCTCGAGCCGGTCCTCGGGGCCCTGTGGGCTCGAACTAGCCCAGCGCTCTAGTTCCAGCATTCCAGTGGCACTGCTTGGCACTGCTTAGTGGCGTTGGTAGCCATGTCTACTTCCGGGTGGCACTGCTTGGCACTGCTGACGTCTCTCCACTGATCTTGTTACATTCTATTTATTTATTCGATGCTACTTCATACTTTATTACTCTCCGTGATACGCTCAGCGCGCATTGCGTCCAGCACTTCCAGGCGGCACGCCGAAAAACACTCGCGGACGACGTTCTGGTGGTGCGCGAAAACCAGCCGCAGGTGGCTCTCGACCATCGCCTCGAGGTGGTCGACCTCGTCCGCCGAGGGCTGGCCGTCGGGCGGCAGCGCCAGGAGCAGCGTCTTCAGGACTGCGGCGCTGGACGCGATGGCGTGGCTACTGGACGAAGTGCCGGGCGCACTGGAACTGGGCGCACTGGAACTGAGCGCACTGGAACTGAGCGCACTGGAACTGAGCACGTTGGCAATGCTGGGCGCACTGGAACTGGGTGCGTTGGCAATGCTGGGTGCGTTCGAAGCGACCTGTGCTGGCTTGACGTTTGGAGGCTCGCGCGCGTGGTACTCCGCGAGGGTCATGCGTTTCGCGGCTTTGGGCGACGCGGACGACGGCCGGAGGGGCGGGCGCACGGGCGAGCCGGACCCGCGGGCAGACACGCTGTTCTCCTTGTCGGCTTCGCCAGCGCACGCCGCCGCCCCTTCGCTCGCAGGGGCGTTGGATTTCGGGGCGTGGGCCGCCTCCTCGGCGGGAAGCCCCGAACCCGCGCTCTGCTGCGAGTGCGGGCGTTTCTGCGCCAACACGTCGCCGTCGCGGCTCGGCGTGCGCTGCAGGCTCAGGCCGGACGCCACGCGCGAGTTGAGGCTCGCGCGGTGCTCGGACATGAACACCTTCGACAGCGCGCGGATGCGCGGATCGGCCGACGCCGACGCCGGCTGGCGGCTGGGCGAGTCGTCGGCCGACGGCGCGGACGTGGCTTTGGGCACCGGCCCGGAGCGCAGTTTCATCGTCACGAGCATGCTGGGATGGGCGCCCGTGGAGAGAGCAGCCAGAGCAGACGTAGGAGGCGGGGACTCCGTGGTGGTGGGATCAGACTTGGCAGGCTCAGCGACCTCCTTGGCAGGCTCAGCGACCTCCTTGGCAGGCTCAGAAGGGTCGCAATCCATGACGTCGTTGACTGCCTCAGGCTCAGGCTCAGCAGACTTCACAGGCTCAAGAGACTTCACCGGCCCAGCAAACTCCACCGGCTCGACATTCGCCATAACGACGTCGTTGTCAGTGGAAGGTGCCGGCGTGATGGCGGGCGCAGCGGCAGGCGCAGCGGCGGGCTTGGCCACCTCAACGGCCGTAGCAGTCTCGACGGGAGTTGCAGTGGGTTGCGTGGCCGGACCAGCGGCACTAACCTTGGCTTCGTCGGGCTTAGTGGGCTCAGCAGCAGGCTCAGCAGCAGGCTCAGGAGGCGATGTAGATGCAGGTTCATGAGATGCAGATGCAGATGTAGAAGATGCAGATGTAGAAGATGCAGATGTAGAAGATGCAGATGATGCAGATGAAGAAGATGCAGATGCAGGCATGGGCGGCTGTGTAGCCTTAGATGCGGGTGCCACCTCAGGAGGCTCGCGCAAGGCCTCAGGTGCCACCACAGGTTCTGCATTAGGTGATGCAGCTTGGGGAGATGCAGCAGATGAGAGGGTCTCGGGAGCAGCTGGAGCTTCAGGCTTGTTGGACGGAACAGCCGGTGGTGAAGACTCCTTAGGCTCCTGCTTCTTAGCCTCGGGTAACTTAGCCTCGAGTGCCTTAGCCTCGGGCAACTTAGACTCGAGTGCCTTGGAGCCTTCACTCAAAGGAGAAGCCTCGGCCACCTTGGGCTCAGCGGCTTTCTTAACCGGCGCCACCGCCCTGACCGGCGGGCTTCGGTCTTTGGGGCTGCGCTCGGCCTTCGGCTTCAGCTTGACCCCGACCGCACAGTACAGGTGGTGTCTCGGGCTCTGCGCAGCGTTGCAGCTCGGCGTGCAGGCGATGCAACCCACTGTGTACATGTTGGACAGCTCCTGCGGCAGGTAGAAGAACCCGCTGGCGGCCAGCGCCTCGGCCTGGTCCTCCAAGGCCGACTGGGGGTAGCTCTGCTTGCAGGCCGAGATGAGGCGCACGCGGACCTTGTTGTCGTCGTAGCTCTCCTTGAGCATGGCATTGAGCACGCGGCCCAGCTTGGCCACAAAGCAGAACTGGTTCTGCTGGTAGTGGCGCAGCATGGGGTTGCCGTCGTAGCCCTTCCAGTCGCCGAGCTCGAGGCCACAGATGACGCACGTGCACAGGTCGCTGCAGCTGGCGTTGGGAGTGAACTCGAAGAAGGAGCGAGCCATGGTTTCGCCGGAGGGCTGGCGGTACCGCCAGCGCTGGCCCGAAGCGTGTGGTTGGTCAAAACCAGTGCGACGGGACTGAACGTTGCCACGGCGGATGTAAGGACGCAGTTCCCGGGTGGTGGCCGGAGCTGGTTCTGACGAGGTCTTTTTCAGTTTACTTCCCATTTTTTTAAGCGCTGTGAAGCTGGTTGGTAAAAAAGCTGGCTGGTAAGGAAAAAGAAGGAAGGTGGATTGAGGTGGGGGAGCGGCTGCTTATATACGATGGGAGGGCGGAGTGGTTTTTCACGAACCGCCCACATCTCTCCGCACAGACGCACGTAATTACATAGACGCACCTAAATATAGCGCGGCAAGTGATAAACGGCTCCGCTGGTGCGAGCCAGGGTGAGGGCCCTTGCCTCATTCAGACCAATGGGTGGCTATACGCGTGTGGTTCTGGGTGAGTCGCAGGGTAGAGCCACACTGACATATGCCTGTGCTCTAGATAAGGGTTATGTGAGCGCAGCTCCGCAGCTCCGCAGCTGCACGGCTCCCCTCGGCTGCATCTATTGAAAGAAGTGAAACAAGTTAAAACAAGTTAAACAAGTGTAAAAATTATGCGAAAAATGTTCTATTATACATGAGGAAGCTATATCCTCCTTTTCTTATGGGCCGGTTCTTGATACCCAGTGAGTTTGAGCAGCTCGGCGGCCCGCGTCTCAAAACTTTTCCGTTGTGTGATGCTCAAGTTATCCACTCGAACCAAACGCGAGAACGCGTGCTGTGTGAACTCAAAGTAGCGCGAGACGGCATCGTTCTGTGCCTTCTGCCGAGCAACCGGCGCGGGTTTGCGGACCGGCGCAGCTGGCGCTCGTTTTTCGCGTTTCTGCGGAGCCGCCAGCAGATCGGGGATGTCGCAGTTCGCGTCGTGCTGTGCACAGTAGCTGCCGGCGTATTTTGGGCTGCAGCCCACGCAACCGACGCCAAACGCGTACAGGTTCGGGGTGAGCTCATAGAACCCCCTTGAGGTCATGAGGGCCACAATGGCGGGGCTTTGCTTTGTCCCCCCGAAACTGTTGACACACGCCTCGATGATTGCTGCCCTCGACCAATCTTCTTCGTCCTCGTCCAAACTTTCCACCAGCCGGCCGAGTCGCGAGACCCAACAGCGCATGTTCTCGTCGGCGTGAGGCTGCAGCGGACTGCCCTTGAACCCTTTCCATTCGTCGAAGGTGGCACCACAGTACGCGCACGCGCACAGATCCGGTTTGGATTCCGTGGGCACGAACAGCAGAAACGCGGCGGCCATCATGTCTGGGGTGGGATAGCGGTGGGGCCAGCGGGCCCCGGCCGAATTCCCCTGAAACGAGTTTAGCCGCTCTTGAAAAGTACTCATAAGGATCACAGACAGCGAGATCCGGTGCCTTGGGTTGCGACGCGCGACAGAAGGTCGTCAGTTCGTGTCGGACGCGACGTGGTGTGGGAAGAGTGAGCCAAGGCAAGGTTACCCGATTGATCAGCGGTTTAACCTAGGGGACCCCACCAGGGCCCGGCCTCAACCTTGCCCCCGGACCGCATGGGCTAGGTGTGGCCGGCGGCATGTTGGTTCAGCGCGGGACCGCGTGACGCTGCCCGCCTATCTTGCGTCATGCCCTACATGAGCTGCATGGGCTGCCTAGGGACCGTTAAACGGTGATACTGGGGTAGAATAAAAGCAGGGAAGGCATGGGAGATGGGAGAGAACTGTATAAAACCCAGAAGGAGACTTGGGAGACCTGGGAGAGACCTGGAGAGTAGAGACCTGGGGACCTCTGAACGGCATGTGCACCTGTAAAAAGGCATGTACACCTGTGAAAGGCGTCTAGGAGACCTGTAGACCTGTAGACCTAGAGACCCGTAGAGACCCAGAGACCCGTAGAGACCCAGAGACCCGTAGAGGCCCAGAGACCCGTAGAGACCTGGTGAGAGATAACAATCATACATCAATAATACAATCATACATCATTAGTACAATCATACATTATTAATACAATCAAATTCAATCAAATTCACAATTCAATACATTGGCTACCCCTAAATAACTTCCTACTTCTGAACTAAATATGTCTCCGTGATACGCTAATTCTGGAACGGCAGAGCCAGCACGAGCTTCGCGAGATCCGTCTCGATGCCCTGAGTGGCCAGCGCCCAGAACGTGACGACCTCCACGACCTGGCGGAACGCGAGCGTCGTGGTGTGGACGAGCTGGCGCGGCGGCGACCCGCGCGCGGCGACGTCCGGCAGACGCCGCTTCACGAACTCCGCCGCCCACTCCTCGACGGCGTCCGGGCCCGTCTCGAGGTCGCCGAGGTCCGCGAGCGTCTGGAGGTGCTGGAGCGCGTCGCCGACGAGCGTCGCCGGCGGGACGACGGTCGCCGTAGGGGCAGCGTCGCCGGCGTCCGCCGAAACGCAGGCGCGCGACGCCGCGAGCGCCGGCAGCGTCGCCTGCGTGGCTTTGCTGAAGTTCGCGGCGCCGGGCGTCTGCACCACGACCTCCTTCATCTGGAAGTAGCGGTGCGCCGTCGACACGAGCAGCGCGTACGCCTGCTGGCGCAGCGGCGAGATCGCGCGCTGCAGCGTCGCGCGCAGCTGCACGTCCGCCGCTGCTGCCGCCGTCGTGCCGCCGCTGCCGCCGCTGCCGCCGCTGCCGTCCTTGGCGCCTGTCGCGCCGCCGACGGCCGTGGTGTCGCGGAACTGCGCCCACGCCATCGCCTTCACGAGCTCGGGGCCCAGCACGCCCTTGGACTCGTAGAAGTGGATCACCGGCGAGACCTGGCACCCGATGACCTCCGTCACGTCCTTCGGCACGGGCTTGCGCGCGAGGTTGCACAGCTGCAGCGTGCCGTCGGTGCCCAGCACGGGCTGGCGCTGGATGTGCGCGAGCGTGCGCTGCAGCGAGTCGAGGTAGGCCGGGTCGCCGAGCTGGAGGGCGGCGCGGTAGAGCGAGACGCTGGGCTCGTCGGCGGTGTAGCCGGGAGGGTCGATGGCGCTGGGAAAGCTGGCAGAAGCCGCGCTAGCGGCGTGGCCAGCGGCGTTGCCAGCGGCGGTGGCAGTGCCGCCAGTGGCAGAGCCGCCAGTTCCGGTGGCGTCAGTGCCAGCTCCGGTGGCAGCATGGGCGGTGGCAGCATGGCCAGCACCGTTAGCACCGCTACCGTCGCTGGGATCGCCGTTACCGGCGCCACCGCCGCTAGCGGCATTAGCAGCGCTCGCGTCGTCCGGCGGCGGCGGCCCGCCCAGCTGCAGCGCCGCGCGCATCACGGCGTCGAACGACGGCGGCGCGGCCGGGTCCGCCATGGGAAACGCCTCCGTCGTCACGGCGTTCGGGCCCAGCCCGGCCACGAACTCCACAAAGCTGTTCGGCTGCGCGCGCAGCGCCCGCAGCACGGGTTTATCTTAAGCAGCGTCTAGCTACAACAATGAAAGGCTGCGATAGAAAGTATGTAGGGTTCTTGGACTGTAATATAATCAAACGATTACCATATATGCTTGGCCCAGAGGCGTGTTAC
>JAKUAQ010000042.1:0-65440 GCA_030562965.1 Starmerella ratchasimensis
GAAGAAGTGAATATCCCACCGGAATCCTGGTCTAAGCAGGGTTAAGTCGTTTGAAGAAGTGAATATCCCACCGGAATCCTGGTCTAAGCAGGGTTAAGTCGTTTGAAGAAGTGAATATCCCGCCGGAATCCTGGTCTAAGCAGGGTTAAGTCTTTTGAAGAAGTGAACATCCCGCCGGAATCCTGGTCTAAGCAGGGTTAAGTCTTTTGAAGAAGTGAATATCCCACCGGAATCCTGGTCTAAGCAGGGTTAAGTCGTTTGAAGAAGTGAATATCCCACCGGAATCCTGGTTAAAGCAGGGTCGGATCGTTTTGAAGATGTGCTTTGGTCAAGATTCCGTTAACCTGGGTCAAATATCCCACCAGAATTCTATTGAAAACCACGAGGTGGCATATTATTAGTATTTCCTTGGTGGTCCCTGACTGTGTTGGTGGTCCCTGGCTGTGTTGGTGGTCCCTGGCTGTGTTGGTGGTCCCTGGCTGTGTTGGTGGTCCCTGGCTGTGTTGGTGGTCCCTGACTGGTGGTCCCAACGGATCGGCTGTCTCAAAAAAAATTTGGATATAAAAAAAAAACCAAGGCTTACCCCTTTGTGTTTTTTCAAATTTCGAAAATTTTTTGATGCTTATGGCTGGGCTGTCTTAATGGCTGGGCTGTCTTAATGGCTGGTCTGTCTTAATGGCTGGGCTGTGTTGGTGGTCCCTGGCTGTGGTCCCTGGCTGTGTTGGTGGTCCCCCTAATTGGTGGTCCCAATGGATCGGCTGTCTCCAAAATAATTTGGAAATTTACAAAAAACCAAGGCTTACCCCTTTGTGTTTTTTCAAATTTCGAAAAAGTTTTGATGCTTATGGCTGGGCTGTCTTAATGGCTGGGCTGTGTTGGTGGTCCCTGGCTGTGTTGGTGGTCCCCCTAACTGGTGGTCCCAATGGATCGGCTGTCTCCAAAATAATTTGGAAATTTACAAAAAACCAAGGCTTACCCCTTTGTGTTTTTTCAAATTTCGAAAAAGTTTTGATGCTTATGGCTGGGCTGTCTTAATGGCTGGGCTGTGTTGGTGGTCCCTGACTGTGTTGGTGGTCCCTAACTGGTGGTCCCAATGGATCGGCTGTCTCCAATAAAAATTTGGAAATTTACAAAAACCCAAGGCTTACCCCTTTGTGTTTTTTCAAATTTCGAAAATGTTTGGATGCTTTTCTCAAAATCGGCCGTCGGAGCCGTGGGCACAGCCGAGCTCATCGGCCGTCGGAGCCCAGCCATTACATTAGGGTCGGAGCCGACACAGCCCAGCCATTAAACCTCTCAGCCATAAGCACAAGGCCACACATAATCTACGCGTAAATATATATTATCTCACCGTTTTCTATTCATGGGAGACCGCTCGAAGCGCTCTCCTCTGGGTTCTCCTCTAGGTTACCCCCAGTTGAGGTCTCTTCAGCTGAGGTCTCTTCAGCTGAGTTCCCCTCTGAAGTCTCCCCAGATGAGTTCTCAGTTGAGTTCTCCTCTGAGTTCTCCTCTGAGTTCTCTTCAGTCGCGTTCGGATTCTCTTCAGTCGCGGTCGCGGTCTCCTCAGACTTCTCCATTGGGTAGGTATAGGACACATAGCTGCCCACAGTGATCAAACCAAACATGACCTGCATAAACGCCGTGCCCACCGCGATATAAGCCGTCAAGTTTAGCGTAAGTGCACGCGATTCCGTAATCTGCGCCATAAACAGAATCTGCATCCAGAATACTTCCATAAGCAGAGTCCACACTGCTATGTGGGCGCTCATAAGAACTCCAGCAGTAATCATGTACAGAAAAGCCAGAGGAATGCCTGCGAAGGCACCAACTAGCAGCAACGCTAGCCAACAAGTCGTGGTTTTATCGCTATACAAGTGAGGACATAGCACCACAAACCCCAGCAAAGCCAGCGTACACACTAAAGCCTTCAAGCCCAACTCCAACGCGTCTGGGAACCAATCCAGTGCCTCTTGGTACTCTTTGGACTGCGTGGTTTGGGTGTACCGTTTATGGCACTCACGTTCTTCCCAAAAACCCAGCCAGAAAGCTAAGGAGCCAACCACAATGGTGGCCAGAATGAGCGGAACATAATCGATGGCACGGCGGTATGCGCCGACTGTTCTGGCCAGTACAACCACCACAATAAAGTTGGAAACCGAGGTTAGCCACAGCCAGGCGTACATGCGCCATTTGCGAGGTCCTTCGAACCAGAATTCCACAGTCACACGCGGCACTAAATGGATGAGAGCCAATAGGGAGTAGTAGATGTTGGCCCACAGAACGGGATGGGACGTCCAAAAGTCAGTGAAGACAATGAAAAGGGAGAGAAAGATGTAGGCCAGGCTAAAGCCGTGACAATAATAGTTCTCCATTTGGCTTGGGGCTGCTGCTTCAGTTGGATGGTGATGGATGTGATGAATATAACGTGGTACGGAGAATAGGATATCTTAAAGCTTGTGAAAGTTTACCCACCTTAAGAGATGCACCTTAAGAGATGCACCTTAAGAGATGCACCTTAAGAGTGCAGATCAGCAGATCCTTATAGATACCCAATCAGACAGACCACTGGATCTAGAGATCTACTCAACCAGGTCTAGAGAAATACCAGTACAGTCTAGCACCTCAGTCTAGCACCTCAGTCTAGCACCTCAGTAGCATCACCAGTACTTCCCAACAGGGTTAGGGCCTTATGAGCCTTCTGAGCCTCAGCCTATAGCAGCAGTCTATAGCAGCAGCCTTCAGAGGCCTTCAGAGCAGCCTTCAGAGGCCTTCAGAGCAGCCTTCAGAGGCCTTCAGAGCAGCTTGCAGCCTATAGCAGCCTATAGCAGCCTGCAGCAGCCTGCAGCGCAGCCTGCAGCGCAGCCTGCTACGCAGCCTGCTACGCAGCCTAAATAGTGAACCTCGAGAAATCCATCCAACTCAAAGCCTTGATATCGCCCTCCACCTCGTCCTCCTCATCACTCGCATCATCTTCACCCTCGGCCGCACTCTGCTGCACGCGTTCATACAGACTCGCAATCAGCTGCAGCCTATACACCCAGTTGTCCTTGTACTCGCTCCCCAAATTGTGGATGGCCGCGTACTGGCTGGCCTTGATCGCTAAGTTACGCACAAACAGCGCCAAATTCGACTCGCTCACGACTTTTACTTCGTACGCCACCAGAGAATTAAGCATGCCTGGTTTACGAAGTGCGCGCACTTTCCAGTAACGCTGGCCCGGTGTTTCGAGGTAGGTCGGCGTAATCACAATATTAATGAAATTGAATTGTGAACGCACCACATCAAACACGAAATCCTCGCCGCTTTCGTCGAAATACACGTTCACGAAATTATTGCCAATGTGTCTCTTTTTACCGGCAAACTGCGTGTCGCCGGGCTGCTGCGGCATCATTGTGATCGTGTGGAAAATGATTTGCGCGATTTTCGAGCTCCACGCGAGGGCAAACGCGCCGTCAAGGTCGTCGGACGTGTCGAGACCGCCCACGTAGTACTCGCGGTTATGTCGTAGCCGGATAAGCGTGCCTATGCGTTCGAGGAAACGGCGGTAGGCCGGTGAGCCGCAGCTGTTCGCGAGGATCTCGCGTTCGTGGCGTTGGCCGGGCGCAACGTAGATGATGCCGACTTTGAAGAGATCGACGATGGGGACGCGGTCGAGGGCACTAATGGCGCGGTTGGAGCTGGCGTTTGGTGGGATGGCCAAAACGCTGCCTGCGCTGAAGGCCGTGCTGCTGCCGAAGGCCGTGCTGCTGCCGAAGGCCGTGGCAGTGGCTGCACTACTACCTGAGGAGCCTTTGGCACTACTCCCATTTCCTAACCCATTGGCACTACTCCCACTTCCTAACCCACTACTATTGTTGACACCCGCATTGGCTGCGTTCGCTGCATTGGCTGCATTGGCTGCATTCGCTGCATTGGCTGCGTTCGCTGCATTAGTCGCATTCGCTGCATTAGTCGCAGTGCTCGCTACGCTCGCACTGCTTGTGCTCGCACTGCTCGCAGCCATCCCCAACTGTCCACACAACATATAGAAATTCGCCGAATACTCCCCGCCCTCTCCAATATGCACCGGACTCATCTTCGTGGCCAGCACCCCGGCCGGTCTTCTCACGACCCTAAACGCCTCGCCCGTTCTGCGATTGCACCTAATCTCGAACACTGCCAAACCCCTCAGCCACCGCCTCACTTCCCAACCCTCTTCCGCACCTGGCAGCGCCATATGCACTCTCAGCGGCACGTCAGAGTACGCGAACCGGCTGATCAGGTCGTACGTCACGAGCGAACTGGCGTCCAGTGCGGCGGGGTTCTTGTTCGTGAGCACCAAAGCGCGCACGAGGTACGGCACGAGCGAGCGCCGGTTCTCGAGTTTGATGCTCAGAAACAGGTTCGACACTGCACTGTAGGCCAGCTGCAGACGCCACTTCGCGCCGGTGTTCTGCTTATCCTGGAGCGTCAGCACATCGTTCGCGTTCTGAATAAACAGGAAACTCATCCCGAACACGCGTTTATAGTCTTGATTTGTAAAATTCTTGGTTAGCGAGCCTTCTAAACTGATACTCAGCAGGAAATCCAGAACGTAAACATTCGCGTCTCGGTTCGTGATTTTCAGTTGTAACCGGCTCAATATTTGGGGCAAAAACCGCTGGATCGAGGACGGCGCTTCGTAACAGGCCACCAGCAGGCAGTAAACGGCAAAACTCGTCTCAATGTAGCGCTGGCCCAAACTGTCAACGACTACATGCACGAGCTTATCATGCTCGGCTTTACCGAATAACTCGCGCAGGGGAAGTAAAACGGAGAGGCAGTGCACCAGCACCGAGAGACACGCCGAGCGGCGCGACGTCTTCAGTTTCTGGCCTCCCGAGTTGACGAGCTGCAGCATTTCGTCACGCAGTTTCACGAGAAACGTGAACGTGTGGGGGAGTCGCGGGTTAGCAATAAATCGGTAGTGAGCAAGCAGCGACGCTAAATTTATTACCACCAGTGCAATTGATTGTTCAGCTGCCGCACCTTGGAGCACTTTAAGGGCGATTTCCAGGAACCCCGAGGTATCCAGTCTTAAGTCCTGGCCTTCTTCCGTCAGCACTTTCAGGACCAGTGAGGGCGTGGAAGTTACGCTGCGCAAGTCTTCTGGAAGCGGCACTTGCAGCGCGAGCAACTCGCGGCTGTACGATTCTTCGTCAACGGCATGCTCGATCAAACACACGCGGTCCCACCTGTCCGACCGCAAACGACACAGAACGGCCCACGCGCGTACAAATACGTCGGGAGTGTCCGTGGTTTGCCGGGCGACGTCTTGTAAGGCGTTGAGAACCGTGAGGCTTTGGGCCGCATGCAATTTAAATGCTCGCGCCAGCGCACCAATCAGAGCCTCGACTGCGCTGACTAAGCCGCCCGAGGCGGCGTTCGCGAGTTGTTGCGTGGCGCTGCCGAAAACTTGCGCGTTGCTAAAAAACACCCGCTCCTCGTAAAGTTCAATTAAAACGCCGAGCGTCTCGTCGTCGGCCGTGCCCAAAGCTTCGAAAGTGGTCGACGTAATCCACGCCAGATCTGATTGGCTGATCCAGCCCTCGGACTCGGCGTCCAGCGCATAGATGTCCCTCACCAGTCGCAAAACATGCGCGCGGCAGCGGTCCGTGCGGGGCGTGTAAATATGCCGCATCACCGCTTTGAGGTGGCCGAACCAGTTGAGAATGCCGGGCGTGCAGAACTGCGTGCGCTCAACAACGTCCAGCAACGCGTCGCAGGTCGCGGACGACATGAAATGCGCGAGCCGCACGCTGAGGAGGAGCTGCTGGGCGAGGCTCGGGAGTTTGTCGAGCGATGCGACGAGGCGCGAGGCGAGGGACTGCATGGGAGGAAGGAGGTCGGGGGTAGTGGCGTAGAGGTTGTTTAGTTGGAGGACGAGGGAAGCGACCGAAACGGTGCCGGTGCTGCCAGTGCCAGAGGCAGTGGCAGTGGCCGCCTCTTGCGAGATGCCTTCTTCTCCCACACTGCGTGCGTTCTCTTCTGAGTTCTCTGCGTTCTCTGCGTTATTTGCTCCAACGTTGCCTCCTTCCTCGGCAACGTCGCCTCCTTCGTCGGCAACGTCGCCGAGGTCGCCGCCCACGCCGAACTCCGCCACCAACACATTCACACACTCCGCGATTGCCACCACCAACCTCGGCTTGGCCTCCTGCAACGCCTTCGCATACGCCTCCAGAACTTCCGCCAGCGGCAGCGCCTCGCCGTCCCTGGCGTCTTCCTCGAGCACGCCCACACTCGCCACACTCGCCGGGGCGGCCGCCCGCAGCAGCAACGCCTGCAACTGCTGGGCCGCGGCGATCTGCATACCTGGCGTTACTTCGCGAGAAGGCGAGTCCAGGATCCGCGCGAGGCGCACAAACGTGCTGTTCTGCAAGTGTGACGCGCCGAGATCGGCCACAATGCGGCTGCACAGCGCACGCAGACTGGGAACCATGGTGAGCATGCCACACAACACTTCGAGCACGGGCTGCAGAACTGCGGCGGGAAGCAGTCCGAACGCCAGCACGGCCTCCACCACTTCACAGCACAGCTCACAGTCGCGGACCTGCGACGTGCGGCGCACAATGGCCACACACACGAGCAGCAACCGCTCGATCTCCACGGGTTCCCACACCGGCATATTGAACTTGAGGAGGGCAATGGTGTACTCCAAGACTCGGTGGAAATTCTCTTCGGTCGACGTGCCCCACACCAGCGCCACGTCTTGGGCCGCCGGGTTCGCGCGCAGTTCTTGCGACCGCACGGCCAATAACTGGATCCAGTCGAGCAAAACTTGCGTGAGGCTGAGCGGCGCCTGCGTGCCGACGACGCGCCGCGCGCCGTTAGTCAGCGTGTCCAAACACGCCAAAACCAACTCGAAATCCTCGACATTCGCATCCGCCACGATCGAAGCGTAGTAGGCGCCGAACGCCGAGTTGTTGAGCTCGTCACGTGCTATGCACGAAGCACACAGCCGCCACGCTGCTCGCCTGATTTCCGGGGGGTTCTCGATCTGCGTGAGGCCGCGGGTGGCGTACCAGATCTCCGTGACGGAGCTGAGGCTCTGGAAGTCGACAAAACTGCGCACGATCTCGGTAGCGGTCACGCGGTCGCTTGCGGGCGCCGTAGGGTCCTGGATCGTCACCACGAGGTGGTCGATTTGGCTCGTGATGCCGGCCACGGTCTCCCTTAAGCCGGTCGCCGGCTTTTTGCGCCGCCTCAGGAACATCTGGTGGGTGGCTGGTGTGTTGTGGTTTTGTGGGTTGCGTGGTCCTGGGGTGGGTGGCCTTTGTAAGGGTCAGGCTTATCGCTTATCTCCCCTACCCAATGGCACCAGTGGCGCCATAATGTTGGGACATCACACAGTAAGTCCACTAGATTAGATGTGCTCAATTACCCAGCTATAGTAGCTATAGTAGCTATAGTATAGTAGCTATAGTAGCTAGCTATAGTAGCTATAGTAGCTATAGTAGCTATAGTAGCTATAGTAGCTATAGTAGAGCCCTTTAGTCCAGCCAGTTCAGTCAGTCCAGCCAGTCCAGCCTAATTCAGCTCTTAATTCAGCCTAATCAACTATTGATTCAGCCAGTTCCGCTAGTTCAGCCAGCTCAGCCAGCTCAGCCAGCCCAGCCAGTCTTGTCACTATACTCTACTCTACCTGCACTGGTCCCGTTCTTCCCCAGCCCTATGGCCTTCTCCGAGGTCGCCGCCAAGCTGCATGTCGAGCGCCAGGCGGCCGCGGCCGGGCAGCTGCGCGCTTTAATCGCTATTCTCGAGCGCTATCGTGATGCTGGCATCACTGATCCAGCGGTGAGGCGCGCGGTGCTTCAGATCGCCGCTAACCTCGGCCTCAGTCCGCTAGCTTTGGGACTACCGGATCAACCGGGTTCGCAGCGCGAGCGACGACTCCAAACACTGGTGGTGAGCGTTTGTCGCCGATTGTGGGCGTCTCATGGCCCGAGTTTGCCCGTTGAGCTCGTTTGTGCGGAGTTAGGCCGGCTTATGGGAGGTCCCGTGAGTGTGGACGAATTGGCAGCTGCCGTAGCCAGTTTAGGCACGCTTGGGCCGGGAATCAGTTTAGAACGGCTACCTAATGGCCGTCGTGTGCTGCGCGATGCGGCTGCGGCCTTAAGCAGCGAGCAGGGCGATGTGCTGGTTGCATGCGATGCTTTGGGATTTGTAACGCCCCAGATCCTCGCGGATAACCTCGGCTGGGTCCCCACCGAGGGACAAAGAGTGCTGGATGCTATGCTGCGCCAGGGTCTGCTGTGGCTGGACGCCCAAAGCACCCCAGTGAGTTACTGGGTTCCCAGCGCTATATAACTAAAAAAAATAAGTACACAGTACATTCAAATTAGCAACTGATCTATTCATGAGCACGCAACATATATATATATTAGATTCTTGTGTTTATTCCATCTCAGTCTCCTCTTTTTTATTTTCAGTTGTGCAGGGCAGGGATCATGTCGGATTCGGAGTCTGAAGAAGATCTCGACTGGGCCCAGCTCCTGGACCGCCAGGTCCTCAAACGCGGCGAGAAAGACCATGCCCCGGATGGCACGGGCCGCCAGCAGTCGGCGCTGGACCGCAGTCGGGGCGCGATGTACGCCGTGCTGGCCAAACCGGCCCGATCGCTCGCTAAGCAGATCGTGGAGTGCGATTGGGACAACGAAGGCGGGTTTGGCCGTGTACGCAGTGTTAAAGGCCGCTACTTCGCGTCTATGGGCTGGGCCGAGCGTGACACGACGTTTGTGTGGCCCGAGGAGCTGTGCTACCTCTGTGAACGTGGCTCGATGGTCTGCTACTTTGACGGCGAGCCGCTGAGCGTGGAAGGTGTGCTGGCCCTGGCAATGCACTGGGTAGGCGCTGATAAGATGCTGGTGTATGCACACCTCAAGAAACTGGGGTTTGTGGTGAGGCGGGACCTCCCACCGAAAGTTGTGGTTGCACAGCTAAACAAAAACCCGGAACCCATAAATTGGGCTCAGTTGGGACCACAAATGCCGACTAATGTCACGAACCTCGCGTGGTGGCTGTGTGGGTCGTCCTTTTCACACCTAGCATGGCGGACCCGATACACCCAATATTCCAGCGTTTACCGCGACCTCAGGTGTGTAAGACAGACCCCTTTGCAGTATATAGACCGCTTTGAGGCCGGGAAACCGTTTGATTTCCTCGTGTGGAAACCAGCTACGCCGTTTAAGCGGTCTAACCCCATAGAAGCTGACTACCGGCTGAAAGTCGTGTCGGCCGACGACCCGCTGCCCAGTATTGCGGAGATCGGCGTCGAACTCGACCACGTGGCGCCTAAAGCCAGCACCAAACGCACGGTGGTGCCGCGCATGCGCGAAGGCGCGCGTAGTTTCATGTATGCGGTAGTAGACAACGGCGTGGTCTCGTTTCTGCGTGTGGGCGAGCCCATTATGGAGTGTAGTTAGTATTTATTATAAGGTGTATAGTATTGTAGTACTCTAACTTAGTGTCTAGTAGCAGTGTGGTATAGTAGCAGTGTGGTATAGTAGCAGTGTGGTACTCGGTATCTATGTAGGGTAGTCCTCTAAACTATGGTAGGAAGGTGCTCTGAAGTGTTACCACGGAGAGAAGTAATAATGTATAGGGAAGTCTGTATAGGTGGCTCCTCTGTAGTACTCTGTAGTCCTCTGTGGTCCTCTGTAGTCCTCTGCATTAATACTGTGATAAGTATTAGAGTCTATAATAATTTAGTGTGCGATTAGTGGGGTTCTCAGTGTTCTCAGAAAAGCACGCCCTTCGTGGACGGCACGTCGTCCTTGCCAGTGTAGCTGATCGCCTCCTTGACGGCGATGGCCAAAGCCTTGAACGCCGACTCGGCGCGGTGGTGGTCGTTGAAGCCGCGCAGACAGTCGACGTGCAGCGTGATTCCCGCGGCCTGGGCGAAGCTTTCGAGCACGTGGGGGATCATTTCCGTGCTCAGATCGCCGATCTTCTCGCGCTTGAGGCCGAGCTCGATTACGGCGTACGGCCGGTTGCTCAGATCCACGACGGCCCGTGACAACGCCTCGTCGAGCGGTGCAAAGCCGAACCCGAACCGTTTCACGCCGCGCACGTGGCCCAGCGCCGCCTTGAACGCCTCGCCCAATGCCAAACCGCAATCCTCCGCAGTGTGGTGGTCGTCGATGTGCAGGTCGCCGGCACACGCCAGCACGAGGCTCCAGCCGCCATGTTTCGCCAGAGCATGCAGCATGTGGTCCAAAAAGCCGATCCCGGTGTTTACGGCGATAGTCTGGCCGCCGGTGTTCTGGTGCTGCGCCTCTGACGCCGGCTGGGACGTGGGGCCGTCCGCCGAGGGCAGCGCGACGTGGCCGCCGTCCAGTGAGAGGGCGATCTGGATTTTCGTCTCGTTGGTCACGCGGTTGATCGAAGCGGTGCGCATTTTTTGGGGACGACTGGAGAGAAATAGCAGCGAGGGTATGCCTCAGGGTATGCCTCAGGGTACGAGGAACCTCCAGAGCCGCCCCGAATGCCTTAAGGCGTGGAACAGCCATTGAACAGCCATTGAACAAACAGTCATTGGGCAGAACACAGATTAGGTCGATACGTAAGGCCGAAACTAGGCCGAGCGAGTCAAACATTAAGTTTGAGACCGCTTGGGCTCAGATGCTCAACATCCGACCTGCTAAGGTAGCAAAATCTACATTAAGACATATAATTCCCCGTCAGTCTCTTCTAAGTACATGAGAGCACCTAAGACTACACTCAAGGAACCAAAGACTAGAACGAAGTCAAGTACTATCACCCGGTCGAATACTAGAGTCGATGGATCAAGCACTATAGTTGAGACGTCCAGTGATACGTCTAGCACGTCACATAAAACCACGAGATCAAGCACCACACCGAGTAGGCCGCTAGCTATCCAGTCTGCACCAAGCACTGCCAGACCAACTGCCAGACCAACTGCCACACCAAGCATAGCCACACCAACTGCTAGACCAACTGCTAGACCAGCTACTAGTTAAACTAGTCAAGTTATTTCGAAACCACCTCAGTTACGTTTCCCAATCAAATGCTCATCGCAGTACAACCGTCCCAACCGGTCCGGTAACCGCATCTCCACACAGAGCAGTTACACATCGACTACCTCCACACCGCAAAGTTACATATCGGTCAGTGTCACATCGAGCACTTTTCAGACAACTACTATGCCACGTACCCATCGTGAACGGCCAGCCTTCCCAAACGAGTCAGGCACTGCCCGAACGACCCCACCCGGTTCGGGGCCAGTCAAGGAGTTGGGTACGATCGAATAATATATAATGCTAAAGCTACCTCTACTCTACCCTGTGTACTGTCCTATGATTAAATACTGTCTCTACGCTGTGTCCTGTGTACTCTGTACTGTGTACTGTGTACTAGTGTACTGTGTATTAATAGTACTAATAGTGTACTACTGTACTACTGTACTACTGTACTGTTTACTAGTGATAGGTTACTGGGGTGTGTAGCTCCCTACGAAGCTCACTACGAAGCTCCCTACGAAGCTGCGCTCTGTAGTTCGCTCGTAGTTCGCTCGTAGTTCGCTACGCGCTCACCCTCTTCCACGTCAAGAACCGTCCATCCTGAGAACTCACCACAAACCCCGTCGTGGTCATTCTCACACTGCTCAACACCAAGTCGCCGTACTCCACAACCACCGGCTTGGCGCGGCCCGTGGGGAACAGCTGCGGCGCCGCCCGCTGCATGACGCGTCCATGCACGACCGGCGCGCCGCGCGGCCCGACCGCGTGCGTCCGCGCGGCATACTGCTCGTCTTGCGCGATCTCGACGCTCGGGTGCCACGCCACGCGCGCCACGAGGCTCGGCGTGAACTCCCACAGCAGCACCTGGCGGTCCTCGCCCAAAGTGGCCAAAGTGTAGGTCGCCGGCTCGCCTACGCGCGTCTCGCCCCGAACCTCGGCCCGCGCGTCCCACGAGATGCTTTTGACCCACGCCTCGTGGCCCACTAGGCGCACCACAAGCTGTTTCGTGTGCGTGTCGTAAACACTCACCGCATCGTCGTGGCCGCCGGAAGCCCAGAACCGGCCGTCCGGGGAGGTCGCGGCGGCCAGCACCGACCCGAAAAACGACGGAATGAACTCGCGCACGCCTCCACTGTTTCCAGTGCTGCCTTGCAAATCCAGCACCTGCTGGTAGCCGGAACGGTTGGCCACAAGCAGCGTGGCGGGCCCCACAAACGCCAGCGCCGTCGGACGCACGGCCAGACGGTAGACGGCCGTTACTGTGCCGCCCCAAACGTCGTAAACAATGACCTGGCCGTCGGCGTGCGCCGCCGCGACCAGCGAGTCCGAAAGCGGCGCCCACGCCAGCGCAACGATCGCGGCCGGGCTGCGCTGCGGACAGCTTTTGTTCACGCGCTCGTAGCGCTGGCTGGCCACGTCGAACCACACGAGATCGCCGCTCGACATGCCTACGGCCACATCGAGTTGCTGGGCCCCGGCCGTGCGTCGGTTCAGCGTGTGGCAGAGCGGCCACTCCTTCGCGAAAAAAAGCTTGGACAGCGGCTCGATGCGGTTGCCGCCCGTGCCGAAATCCAGCAGCACGAGCGAGCGCTCGTAGTTCGCAAGCACCAGGTTGTCGGAGAGGTCGTCCCCCTTGAACCGTTTCGCGAACTGCTCGCTGACGAGGCCCCGTGACACGTACGACGATTTGTTCGACTTCACGGAGTTTTTGGGGCGCCGGCGCGGCTTGGCCGGGCGCACAGATGCCGCGGCTTTGTGGTCCACCACCGTCAGCTGGATGCCCGTGCTCAGGAACTCGGGGCTGTTCGTGTCGGTAGACGACACGCTCTGCGCCTGAGGCGTGGCCGACACGAGGTTAGCGAGCTGGATGGGCCGCGGGAGGCTCAGGACGTCCTGGGCGAAGTACGAGTGGCCGTTGACGCCGGGGATGTCCATGCCGGCGGCCAGCGGCGCGAGGTGCACGCCTTTGCCGCTGACGACGGTGTTCGGCGGGCGCCGCGACTGGGACGTCGCGTCGCTCATCACGGAGAGAAATAATTCCGCTTCTGCGTCGGCAAGCTGGCGTGTCTGGTGATGGTGGTGGTGGTGATGCACAGGAGAGGCCGTGTGGTTTAAGGGTCGCGGGGTAGGAGCAGGAGCACTGAGGACTGGAGCCGCTAGCGTTCGTGATCGGGCGAGGGTTCTGTTATCGCCAAAGTCCCAACGAGAAATACCCGCCAGAATTATTATTTCTCTCCGTGATAACACGGTGCACGCTCCGCTGTGAGTGATCGACACTCGCAGATTATGCTGCTTGTTCGCGATGCACCAGAGGACGCAGATCGCATAGGTTAGAATATACTACTACTATATACTACGTACCAACTACGTACTATCCGCAACTAGACGTAGTCCGAGCGCTTCAAGTGCGACAAGTGCTTCAACAAGGAGGCTTCAACAAGGAGGCTCCTGGAGGCTTCAGCAAGGCCGTTGTGATCTAGTCGTAGCAGGGTTCTGTTATCGCTATCGCTACCCTGCCCCAGCCAGTAACCGTATAAAGGGTTCCCCAGGCACAGGGATGACTCGCACGTGCACACCGGTGATCTGGGGACGCAAGAGGCTCAGCGCGTCACCATGGCAGAAACTGTGTGCACCAAGCAGTTCGTATGCCTTGATTGTTAGCCGGACCATCTCTGGATTTATATTGCCGACCGTTTGCGTATTCTTAAACAATAGCCTCGCCTACATGATCACGGAGAGAAATAAGCACATCTAGCTGCCATTCACATTTTGACAAACACCACACACAATCTAGCTCAAGGTAACACCACATTAGGCATAGCTAGATGTCTAGTTCAGCATTTGGGTATCCCAGCCAAATTAAGGTTCCTTAGATCGAGGTATTATAAAAGGCAGGTTTCCCCTGGTGTTCTTTTCAACACACACACACACACACACACACACATTTCTTCAAATCATCATCTCATGGACAGCAACCTGGTAGTTGATGCCGTAGCCACGCTTGTCTACAACGGCACGACGTATGTTTTAAAGGCCCCCATGCTGAACACGACAATTCCGGTTGATTTCATTCTGCAGAATGCCGATATTGTTGCTGCTACGCCCGCCCTCAATTGGCCGACGTCTCTCGTTGGCGGGGTACTGCTCCTCGCTAGCATCATCACTACCTTTGCACTGGCTTTGTCGCATGTGTTTCTCATTCCGTTGTGGATTGGTGGGTGGCTCATGGCCTTGGCCGAGGCGACCATGACTAGCGAGGTTGGCATGGTCTTTAGCTGGACTTTTTTCGTGATGTTAAGCATCTTGCCGACCACTGCTGGTTTTCTCTTTGCCGTATTTGATCCAGAAGAGTATCGAAAGATAAACCGCGGCTTCGATTGGCTGAAATCCGCACCGAAGTATGAATATGATGATAGCGAGAAGGTTTAGCGGCGCTAAAGATGTATGAAATAGGCTACATTATCAATAACTAAACCAATTGCCGGGGCAAACAACTAGACACTAACTATATACTAGCCGCAACTAGACGCTGGTCGAAGTGCTTTAACAAAAAGGTGCTTCAACAGGGAGGTGCTCCATCAGGAAGGCGCTTTAACAAGGAGGCGCAGGCAGGGTGTCTCCACTGTGATCAGGGTCCTGTTATCGCTGTCTCTGCCCTAGGTCAATCAACTAACCGTTCACAAGGGTTCCCCATATGCACACTTATGACTCGCACATGCATACTGGGCGATCTGTGGGGGCCACAGGTGCAACAGACTCAATCGCGTCAGAATGGCTGATCTTCTCATGTAGAGTAGACACTAAATACGAATTCGCTATTCATCACCAAATTGCTGTTTACAATTGCTGTTTACATTGCAAAAACTACTACACACCAATTAACCCAGGGTTATACACACGAGGATGCCCAGTTATCTACAGATACATTCCGGTTCTGTCTTTGCTTAGACTACTCAGATTAGGGTCCCTTGGGCTGAGGTATAATAACCGGCAGATTTCCCCTGGTTTTCTTTTCTTTTCAACTCCTTTCTTCGAATTATTCTCATGGACAGCGAACTAGTAGTCAACGCCGTAGCCACGCTTGTCTACAACGGCACGACGTATGTTTTAAAGGCCCCCATGCTGAACACGACAATTCCGGTTGATTTCATTCTGCAGAATGCCGATATTGTTGCTGCTACGCCCGCCCTCAATTGGCCGACGTCCTCCATTGGCTACGCACTGCTCGTCGCTAGCATCATCGCTACCTTCGCACTGTCTCTGTATCAGGTGTTTCTGGTTCCGTTGTGGATCGGTGGGTGGCTCATGACCTTGGCCGGGGCGACAGTGACTAACAGTGAGGGCCTGGGATTTTCCGTTGCGATTATCGTGATTACTTGCGTCTTGCCGGCCGCTGCTGGTCTTATCTGGGCCGTTACGCAACCAGAAGAGTATCGCAAGGTGAACAACGGCTTCGATTTCCTGAAACGCGGGCCCATTAAGGAAGCGAACAAGAAGTACGAGTCTCTTTGAATTCATTTTTCTGACGAGGCATATCTAAACTAGAAACTAACAGCACTATGTAGAATCGCAATCATCAATCGCACAGAGTGACATCGGCCAAAACCACTTCCCTGCCCTTCACATCTGGGGACCCACCCAACCCACCTTATGTGGGCAGAACCACAAACCCACATGCCCCCCCACCAGATCGAGCTGGATGTGCCCGGCTTCGGCCTTCTGCACGGAGTGGCGCGCAACGGCATTGCTGAGTTCCTGAACGTGCCGTTCGGCGTGATTTCCCGCCGGTTCGCGCCGTCCACGCTGTTCCGCGGCCGTCCGGGAGCCTCGTTCGACTGTACAAAGCAGGGCCCACTGTGTCCACAGGCCGCGCCCTTCAACGACAACTACAACGGCGTGCCGCTCGAGGCGTGCAAACTGCTAGACGTTCGCTATGACGAGCTTGCGTGTCTTAATCTGCGTCTCCAGGTGCCCGTTGGGAGTTTAAACACGCCAGCAGCGGCCCATGCCATTCCCACCGTTGTGTGGCTGCACGGCGGCTCCAACATTGCGGGGACGCCGTACCGCGGCAGCAGCGACGCCCAGCGCTGGCTCGAGCTCGCCGTAGCCCGTGGCCAGCCGTTTGCGCTCGTCACGGCGCATTACCGCGTGGGTGTGTTTGGGTGGCTGCCGATGGCTGGCCACGCGAACGTGGCGCTGGGCGACCAGCGTCGGGCCGTGGAGTGGGTCCGAGAGTTCGGCCGAGCGTGGAACGCGGACCTTGCCAAAATCTCGCTCATTGGCCAGAGTTCCGGCGCCTCAGACGCGTTCGCCCATCTCTGCGACCCGAACTCGTACTCGCTCGTGGCGCAGATCGGCATGCTCTCGGGCCACGTGGGCAGCTCGGGGTTTGCGTCCAGCGAGGACTACGACCGGCTGAGAGACGCTATGGCCGCCGAGTTGGCCGCAACTGGTGGACTGGATGCCTCGCCCTGGGAAAGTGTGGTGGCCGCCCAAACGAACTTGGGACTCAATGTTTTCGCCACACTCGCCACACCCGAGAATTCAGTTGATGGGGCACCGAATTACGAGGGTCTGAACCACGTGCGCACGATTGTGGGCGATTGTGGCCAGGACGGCTTCTTTTTTGCTGAGGACCCCAAAGCCGTCGACCTTCTGACCCAACTGGGAATTAAGGAGGACCCAGGCGAGTTCTACACAAATTTGGTGTTCCGCAGAGGAGCCAACGAGATCTGGGGCCAGCCAGCCCAGCCGGCCGTGTTCCGACAACTCTGTGATGCTGTGAACCCGTACAGCCCCGACTGGGGGAACAACCACATGGTCGAGCTGCATTACATCATCAACGGCTACGCAACGCGTCCGGAATTCGCTGAGGCCGTGCGAACATGCCAGGAGGTGTGGCTGGATCTTGTGCACCTCCAAACGCCATGGGACCCTGAAACCGAGTGTTTTTATTTGCCACCGAGGGGCAAGCCGCGGGTGGTGGCTAAAAAAGAGGCAGAGGAGATGCGCAAACTGCCAGATGGGTTGGACACCCACAGTAAAGAGCTGGTCAGAGTGATCAGAGGGTGGCCTTAGCCCAGAGCTTTAGCAGTGTGCTCAGTTCGAAAGGCGCAGGCAGATCGCAACATCGCAAAATACAAGATGTGACAGTCTGTTGAAGTGAAACCTCCCACACCTCGATTACAGCCAATTTCGTGCTGACTTTTGGAATCTTCACTATAAACCCGCCTTCCTCAATATCACACACCTTAGCGCCAAGCAGTGTACCCGGGCCAAGCCTGTGGCCCGAGCATTCGCAGAAATCACGATTTTCTCAAGGCCAGTGACCTCAACACTGTCATGGCACAACTATTGTGATCCTAAGTGGTTACCTGGTCAAGGCGTCAGCGTTTTCGTTGCTGTACGGTCACCCAAAATACTCAAACAACTAGTAATAGAATAGAGAATAATAGAATGCCTTATGCCATTAACCGCGCCATAACAGCGGGCTTATGGCTGGGCTGTCGGCTGTCTTAATGGCTGGGTGAGGCTAATGGCTTGGCTGTTTCAGAAAATTGTTAAAAAACCAAGGCTTACCCCTTTGTGTTTTTTCAAATTTCAGAAATTTGTGGATTTTTATGGCTGAGAGCGTTTAATGGCTTAGCTGTGTCGGCTGTGTCTGTGTCGGCTGTGTTGGTGGTCCCTTACTGGTGGACCCAACGGCTGTCGGCTGTGTCCAAAACAATGTCGAAAATTAACAAAAAACCAAGGCTTACCCCTTTGTGTTTTTTCAAATTTCAGAAATTTCTGGATCCTTATGGCTGAGAGCGTTAATGGCTTGGCTGTGTCTGTGTCGGCTGTGTTGGTGGTCCCTGACTAGTGGATCCAACGGCTGTCGGCTGTGTCCAAAACAGTTTCGAAAATTGACAAAAACCCAAGGCTTACCCCTTTGTGTTTTCTCAAATTTCAGAAATTATTTGATCCTTAAGGCTGAGAGCGTTAATGGCTTGGCTGTGTCGGCTGTGTCTGTGTCGGCTGTGTTGGTGGTCCCTGACTGGTGGACTCAACAGCTGTCGGCTGTGTCCAAAACAGTTTCGAAAATTTACAAAACACAAAGGGGTAAGCCTTGGTTTTTTTCAAATTTCAGAAATTATTTGATCCTTATGGCTGAGAGCGTTAATGGCTTGGCTGTGTCGGCTGTGTCTGTGTCGGCTGTGTTGATGGTCCCTGACTGGTGGACCCAACGGCTGTCGGCTGTGTCCAAAAGAGTTTCGAAAATTGACAAAAAACCAAGGTAACCCTTTGTGTTTTTTCAAATTTCAAAATTTTTTGGATCCTTATGGCTGAGAGCGTTAAAGGCTTGGCTGTGTCGGCTGTGTCGGCTGTGTTGGTGGTCCCTGACTAGTGGATCCAACGGCTGTCGGCTGTGTCCAAAACAGTTTCGAAAATTTACAAAAAACCAAGGCTTACCCCTTTGTGTTTTTTCAAATTTCAGAAATTTTTGGATCCTTATGGCTGAGAGCGTTAAAGGCTTGGCTGTGTCTGTGTCGGCTGTGTTGATGGTCCCTGACTGGTGGACCCAACGGCTGTCGGCTGTGTCCAAAACAGCTTCGAAAATTTACAAAAAACCAAGGCTTACCCCTTTGTGTTTTTTCAAATTTCAGAATTTTTTGGAACCTTATGGCTGAGAGCGTTAATGGCTGGGCTGTGTCGGCTGTCTTAATAGAGAGCCATGGCAGGCCTACCCATATGGCAAGCGATTCCATGATACTAAAATAGTGAACTAATAAATAATTTGTTAACGCAGTTGGCAACATTTTGCTGTGTGTTCGCATTTGATGTTGTGTGTTTGCATTTGCTGCACTGCATGTTGTGTGATTTCGTTGTTTGCTCATGCAGCGCTGCGCTCGCGGCTGCGCTCGCGGCTCACTGCATCATCGCGGCCATCTGCGAGCGCAGACCCAGCGCGGCCTGGCGCTGCTCCGGCGGCATCGCGTTCAGCTGCTCCGTCGTCAGCGACATCAGCTGCTGGTACATCTGCAACTGCTCCGGAGGCGCGCTCGGCCCGACGTTCGGCGGACGGCGCCGCTGCTGTGGCGGCAACTGTTGTTGTAGTTGTTGTTGTTGTGGTTGTGACTGTGACTGTTGTTGTGGTGGCTTGCGGCTGGGAGTTCCTTGTCGGCGTTGGGCAGCAGGTGGCGTGTCGAGGATCAGCGAACCCGAAGCGGCCGGGTCGAGTTTCCCGAGCTCAAACATACTTTGGATCACCGCATACGCGAGCTGCGGGTTCTCCGTGAGCAGCGTCTGGAGCTCGGCGCGGTCGGCGGCAGCCATGGCCTTCAGCTCGTTGAGCATGTCGAGTTTTTGCGGCAAAGAGTAGGTGGACACCGTGTTCACAATATCCCCCACGACCGTCGCCTCCTCGGCCGGTGTCGGCGCGCCACTGCCCCCCCGGTTTCGGCCGAAGCCACCCGAAGCGCCGCTGGACGGGTTGTTGTGGGAGTTGTTGTTGTTATTGGTTCCCGGGAACTTCCCCGACGAGTAGTTCACACGCAGCGTCATATTGCCGACCTTGTGTCCGTCCAAGTTGCGCACGGCACTGGCCGCGGATTCCGGCTCGAAATACTGCACGAAAGCATAGCCCTTGGACTTGCCCGTGGTCGCGTCGAAGACGAGGCGCGTCTGCTGCACGGGCCCCGCGGACTTGAAGATGTCCTCGATCTGCTCCTCGGCCATGTTGAAGGGCACATGCCCGACGTATACTTCGCGGGACATCCCTCGGAGAGTCGGAGAGTGTCGTGTCACGGAGTGTCACGGAGTGTCACGGAGTGTGTGGGGTGAAGTGGTTGCGAGGTGGTTGGGAAGTGGCGCTGGGAGTGGTGATAGTAGGGTGGATTGGGACACAGACGCTAGACTAGCGCGCACTACCACACACACACTAACAGAGAACTACCACACACAACCACACTATACCACACACGCACACTACCACAAAACCACACAGACAGTACTAACACAGACAGTATTAGACTCTGTCCTAAGCTTATGAGCGTAGTAAGCTTATGAGTCGATCTCCTGGAGTGAATCAAAAATATTCTGCTCTGTGCTAAGCTTATGAGCGTAGTAAGCTTGTGAGCGTAGTAAGCGTATGAGTCGATCTCTAGGAATGAATCAAAAATATCTGCTCTGTGCTAAGCTTATGAGCGTAGTAAGCTTATGAGCGTAGTAAGCGTATGTACTGGAGTAAGCTGAGCGACTAACACAGTACTAACACAGTAGGACAACACTACAACTAGATGTCGTAGTACATAGTAGTACACTAAGTAGAACACTTATAATAGTAGGGAATATAATACATAATAGTACAACAGTGCAGTACGCAGTTCTTCGCAATTTTACGCACCGCTGGGCAGGCTGGGCAGTGCTGGGCAGTGCTGGGCAGTGCTTCGCACAGCGCTACGCTTCGGCAAAGCGGAGCTCCTGCCTGACCACTGTCGACGGCTCGATCGCCAGCCTCGCCCTCGCATCGGCCAAAACAACCTCCTCCCTGGGAAACGCGGCGGCCGCACGGCTCCACTCGAGCCGCACGCGGACGTGGCTCTCGTCGTTGGCGGCGGCAGTCGTGACGAGGCGCCACAGCGCGGCGTCGAACGGGACGCTGCGCACGGCGGCGGCGGCAGCGACGCGGAAACGCCACGAGTCGAGCGCAAGGACGTGCTCGAAGAGGGCGTAAGGGCCGAGCTCGAGGACGGGCGTGACGGCGGTGACGGAGGCGTCGGAGTCGGTGGAGACGGCGATGGCCGCAGAGACGAGGGCATCAAGCACTGCTGAGGGCGCGTCAGCGGCCTCAGCAGAAGCAGCAGCTGAGGGCGCGTTAGCGGCCTCAGCAGAAGTACCAGAGGTAGAAGTAGAAGTAGAAGTACCAGAGGTAGAAGTACCAGAGGTAGTAGCAGAAGTAGCACCACCTGAGGTAGTACTGCTAGAGTTACCTGAGTTAGCACCTGAGTTAGCACTGCTACCCACCTCGCTACCTCCAGCTGCGCTGTCGGCAGCTTCGATCGCCACGAACTTCGCAACCACCGGCAATATAGCCAACTTATACTCCTCGTTCCGTCTCCTCACCTCAGCCAGCACCCGCTCCCTCGCCTCCCTCTTCTCCTCTAAACTCGGGTACACTGCCACTAACGCCCCGAGCAAATGCTCTTTCCCCGGGTAGCTGCGGCCACTCAAATTCGCGAGCAGCGGCCCCACAATGTCCGTATTACGTAGTTTGTGGCCTTCCACCGCTTTGGTGAGCGCGCGACCCGCCGCGATCTTCACATTGCGCGCCGTTGACTCCACCAGCAACTCACCGCAGAACTTCACAAGTTCGGGCCTATAAAGACGCAGCGCCGCGTCGCCGCCCGCCGTGTTTTCCCACACCCGGCGCAGCTTTGCGGCCTCGGCTTCCTCAGCCTCCTCGGCCAGGCAGCTCAGCACAAACGCCAGCGGCACGACGTCGCTGCCGATCGCCGCGTAGACGTCGCCGGCGTGGCTGGCCAGCGCGTCGAGCGCCACGGCGACGACCTGGAGCGTGCGCGCGTCGTTTTCACCGAACCGGCGCCGCAGGTCCGCGACGTAGCGCGAAACCGCCGCCAGCGGCACGCGGCGCGCGAGGTACGCGATCGAGGCCGCGTAGCTCTGCGCCACGAGGTTGTTAGCGGCCCACAACTCGCCTTGGCTGGCCACCAACAGAGCCTCAACGTTGCCACTACTACTACTACTACTAGAGCCACTAGAGCTTGAGGCGCCCACCTCGTGGGACATCATGCTCCCCAGAGTTATTAAACGCGACGCGGCCAGCTTCGACGAAACGCCCAAACTGCGTTTCACGACCCTCGGCAGCAGCTCCCACAACTCGTCGCTCGACGGCATGCCCCGCTCGACCATCGCCTCCAGTCCGCGCATCACCGGCGACTGCCGCAGTCCCTGCTGCCTCGCGTCGTCCACCACATCCTGGCCGTGGTTGAGTGCCAGGTAGTTGAGGGCTTGGGGCTCGAGCGAGCTCAGCTGCATCACGAGTTCTTCCACTACCTGGGCGGCCCACGGCTTGAACCCGGGCGTTTCGCTCAGTTTGAGCAGCGTGTCGAGCGAATATTTGGTCGTGGCGTCGTTCCCCAAACCTTTCAGCAGAAAGGGGAGGATCTCGCTGAGGTCGGGCGATTTACCTGCACCAGATTGTTTTACTAATGCAGAAGTCAGCGTTTTGAGGAGCTGCGCCCCGGCCGACGCCACGCTCTCCTTAATATCGTCCACCGCACGGAACCCGGCACGCCACACCTCAATTGTGTCCCCTACGTGTCCCTGCGCGACCAGATCCGCCAGCGCAGCGGTGCTGGCCTGCCTGACGCGCCACTCGCGATTAACCACGCCAGCGTAAACTTCCGCGCTGATTTCGCGGAGGTAGCGCAGCGTCACTTTCGTGCGTTTGGCCGACGGGACGAGCGCCTGCCAGATATTTTTCATCGCGAGGCGCGTGATTTCTACGGGATCGTAGAGGTACCTAAACAGCTTCGGCACCAATTTGCGGCCCAACTCCGAGCCGGTGTGGATTTGGGTGGTGAGCGCGGATTTGGCCAGAATCTGCTGTAGACTGAACGCCATGCCTTTGCGCCCATTCCACACCTGGGAACTCGCACTCAGCGACATGAATTTGTACACGAGCGAGCTGTCGCCCGTTTCGTTAGCGAGATTCATCACGTCGCGGTAGGTGCTGATGCTCGTGTTTTTGCCCGTAGGCAGCGCCCCCGGCGCAAAAATCTGGGTGTCGGCCGTTAAGTGGCCGGCCCTATGTTTTTGCGCCGCCACGTCGTCCGTGAACGACGCCACCAGAGTTTGCAGCAGCTCCGTTTGCAAAGTCCCGCTGCTCGCGCCAAACAGGATTTCCAAACCCCGGCCGGCGGATTCCTGCGTCACGTCGTCGCCGTCGCTCAGCAGCGCCATAAAACAGTCCTGGACGCCGCGCGCCACGCCGGGAACGGCGCCGACGTCCGAGTACTGCGTGAGGCAGAGCAGGCGGACGCTGGCCACGCGCCGCGCGCTGGGGCTGCCGCGAATGCCTTGCGTAACGGCATTCAAGGCCCGTTCTTCCAGTTTCCACGAGCGCTGGCTTTGCGTGGCCTCAGGGCGTCGCACTAAAGGGAACCTCTGGTGGAGAACGCGCGAGTCCCAGCCGGACGCAGCGACGCTCACGGCCTCGCCGTTGGCCACGATCTCGTCGAACGCCGTGGGTTCGCTTTTGAGGAGCGAAGTGAGCACTGCTTCGCGCGTGGCGAGGCTGGGCAGAGCGAGGCACGCTTGGGTGAACGATGAGGAGGTGGAGGTGGTGGTGGAGGTCATTGAGGAGGTAAGCAATCCAGCAACTGCCAGGACTTCAATAGCCGCGGTATTCTGCGTTCTCAGTGCAACCTCACCTACTTCCGCTGCCTCACCTACATCACCCACCTCAGCTACTCTCCAGGCCCTCGCTAGAACCTCCATCCTCCCCGACCCGCCAACCTCGACTCGCTTATCGATCACCGGCAGATACTCCGCAATAAACGCGCCGTACCCGCCGCCCAGCCGCGCCACTAACCTGCTGCCATCGTACCCGGCGTCCATCGGGAGCAGAGGCTTCAGCAGCGCCGGCACGGTCGACGTGTAGGTCCCCGACTCCACCAAACGCAGCAGCAGCCCCGCAAACTCCGCGCGGTGCGGCGCGGCCGCCAACCGCGCAGCCACGGGCGACTCGGCGACATCCAGCGCCGCGCGCAGTGAAGCCGGCCACTCCAGCGCGTTCAGCGGCTCGCGCACTAACGCTGCCGCCAAATAAAGCACCGTAGAACTCACGACGTCCGCGCCACGCGTCCCTAAATCCATATACTGCTCTACCGCCCCCAGCATCGCCTCAAACTCCGGCAGCTCGCCCACCAACCCGCGCTGGGCTTCCAACACCACATCCGCGCGGTTTTCCGTGCTATCTAAACCGAGCAAACACACGACGCGGCGCAAGGCGTCGGTGGGTGACAGCCGCGTCGCGAACCGGACCGCCGCGTAGCGCGTGCGCGGGTTCTGCGACCTCTGCATGTACTCCAGCAATTGCCTCGCGTCCAGCAATTGAGTGGCGTCCACGCTACTAGGGCGTTCCAGAACTTTCGCGAGCGATTTCTGGATCGACGAAGCCATCTCGGCCGTATCCCGTTCCAAACTCTGGAACAAAAACGCCAGCGTGGCCGCGCTCGCGTCGAACTCGCCGACCAGCTCGTAGCACAGCTGCCGCAGCCGCGTGGGCGCGCCGGACCGCACGAGCGCGCGCGGCCAGCCGTCGTCCGCGATGAACTGGCGCAGGGCCGCGTGGACACGCCGCTTCGTGTCCTCCGGCCAGCTGGGCGGCCCAGTGGTGGTGGCCGTGGTGGTGGCCGTGGTGGTGGCGGCCTGGAGCAGCTGGAGCACGGCCTGGCGCAGCCGCAGGTCGCTGCCGCTGTGCGTGAACGCGCGCAGCACGATTTCCGCGTCTAGATCGGCCACGAGGCGCTGGCGCAGCATAAGCTCGACGACCTCCGTACGCAGCGCCAACGACCCGCGCAAAGCCCACACATGCAGCTGCGCCACATCAAACTGCGTGAGCTTGCCGACCTCGGCGCGTGCGGCCCGGCTGACCTCGAGAAGCGGGTCGCCCGTGGCTGCCACGAGTGCCATTGAAAACATAGTGGGGTGCAGTTTAGCGAGCCGCAGCACGCTCTGACGCGTAGTATTCAGGCCGAGATCGGTCGGTGGCGGAACCGTAATCCCGAGTTTCGCGCCGTGGTGCACGAAATACTCGGCTTCGGGTGTACTCAGCCCCGGCTGTTTCGTAACGGGTTTACGCAGATCCAGCAAAAACAACTGCGCGAGTTTCGTTTGCAGCACACCCACATCCTCTGGTGCCCACCCACTCACGTCCAGCGTCTCCAGTTTCTCCTGGTTGGCGAGTTTGTTGAGCACGACCAAAAACAACGAAAACTGCTCAGCGGCTACTTCACGCACGTCTTTATTGAACTCCGTCGCATTCCGCAAGCCGCGCACCAACCGCGCAATACTCACGTCGCTGTGAGGCAGCTCGGCGCCGATAAACGAGAGCAGCTGGCGGTTCTGGCGCAATTTTCCAAGCTCGTGATCAAACACCGCGGATTCGTAGTGGGCCAGTAATTTCTCGACGGGGTACGTCACACCGGGCGAATTGGCTTTGCGGTGTTTCACGAATTTCAGGACCTCCACGACTTTCGTGACGACTTCGACATTGGGCGAGGCGAGTTTCTGGATCAGGGGGACCAGAAAAATCGCCAATGCCGCGTTCAGTTTGGCGTCGCTGTTCGCCACGAGCAGCTTGAGCTCGACCTGCTGGACCAAGTTGATCTCCATGCTGTGCTGTGATGTGCTGTTATGGTGCGTGTGGCGTTATGGCGTATGGCGTATGGCGTGTACTGGGGTTAAGGCGCATGGCTTATGGCGTATGGCGTGTACTGGGCTATGGCGTGTACTGGTTATGGCGTACTAAGGCGTAAGGTGGTGTGGTTTTGTGCCACCCATCACCTGACTCACGTCAGCGAGGTGTCAAACATTGGGACATGCTCGAAATCCGGCTCGAGACGCGTGCGCTGGCGTCGTACCCGTGTAAATTCGCGGGTGGCCAGGCTAGACTCGTTTTACGGTCGCCCCGTTTATTCGTTATCTATATCCAATTATAATCGAGTATTCCTTGCCGAGATCTGTGGATTAGGGCCCAGTGCGGGACTCAACGGTCGCCAATCGGGAGGCAAGGGGGTGATCGGGAAGTGGAGGCAAGCGATATTCGCCGTGGCGAGAAAAATACGCCAACGCGTTCAGACGCTTTCAAATTGTTTGAGCGCTCTATTTAGACCGATCTCGTGTCCCCTCTATGATCGGAGCGTAACCGCTCACGCTCCTTTGCTCATCATGCATGCGGAGGTTGGTGACCTCATGCGCACTACACATCGACCCTGCAAAAAAACGCATGTATCGGCGCGGCCAACACACCTTAAGAGCACCTAACATAAGCGATCCGCCCTGATCGGCTCAATCGTGGTAATATGTAGCAGAGAAAGTAAATATCGGACTTGCGACAGGATCTCAATATTAAGTTTAATTTTTTTTACCTATCAGAATAATATCCGATCTGGCGCCGAGCATTTAGGGCCACCACTGCAGAGAAGCACCTCCCATCGGCAGCTCGGTGGGGTCTTATTTAATCACGACCTCAGTCATTCCCGGGTACAAAGGGGGTTAGCTTACTCACCGCTGAGCCCGCATTTTTCGTCAAGCGATGCATCAGGAGATACCGCAGTGCGGACATTGCGTCTTAGGTAAGAGGTGCTTGGGTAAGAGGTGCTTAGGTGCTTGACGCTAGCACTGATGCGCTGGCCCGCAAATAGGGTTTCGCGAGTTGACAATCTTCGTCTCCGCCGATCAGAATTTCGTACGTCAAGCACTAGCAGCGAGCAGAGTTGAGGGTTTATGCCCCTTGCCCACCCAGCGTCCAGGGGACCACTGCCCCTACCTACCGGTATCTCAAGTTTTTCTTTAAGTACGAGAACAGGATCCCCAACGACCCCATCTTCTGGTGTACCAGATCGGTCGGAACAGCTCGGTTCTCCTAGAATCCCACTAGACGACCCATTGCGGCGAGACTTGTTGTGATATCCTGAATATTTTCGCTCTACCTTGAGGACAAGAGTTTTTTCAACACTCATCGATCTGTCAGAGGTGTACTTTGGCTATCGACTCACCAACCCGATTGCGACCCGATTGCGACCCGATTTCGACAGTTTCTGAGTGATTTCACTACCTAGAAATCATTTGATCACCCATCATCATACCACCAATCCCTGTTTTATACCTGAGAGTCCCAATAAGAGTCGCGAAAATGGCGAATTTACAATAAACCCGGCTTAGCCGTTCTCTTTTGACGACTATAACTGCATCAACAGTTAGGTATTCAAACACGAACCAGATCAAGAACACGAAATCGAAATCGAATCACGAACACTTAACGATATCACACAAAACCCCCCGTAGTATCGAGGAATTCACACAGCGTCACGCGAAAATGAGTCCGCCTCTACTTTCACCGCTGGTGCCGCCTCTGCGTGCGACCGGCGCGCCTTTTGAAGGTCCTGAATCGCCGACTCAACGCGCCCAGTCGCCGTTTTCGGCGTCTCACTACAAACAACAAACGTCGCGCTCACGCTCGTCCAGCATGTCGCAAACTTCTGCCACGTCACGTTCGTTCTCGCACTACCGCGAACCCACCGTGCTCGAGAAACCGGATGCCGTTGATGACATTCGCGACGCTTTAAGCTGCGAAGATATCCCGCGTCTCGCTGAGCTCGCGAAAACTTACGGTTTGCCACCTTCTCTACGCCATGCTGCCTGGCCCTTACTGCTGCGCGACCACCCTTTGGTCAAAGCAGCGCTGGCTAAGACCCAGGATCTGTCACTCATGGCTGAAGCCGATCTCCCGCTCACACGCCTGCGCAGCGATATCAAGCGTATCAAGCGTATAGCCACGATCAGTGATGAGGAAGTGGAGGAGATCTTCGCGGTGGTCAGCAACTTTTTGCGTCGGTTCGGGTCACACGTGTCCTACGGCAGCCAGATGATTTGGGTAGCCGAGTTCTTGCTCAACGGCGAGCAAACGGCCACCCGTCGCCCGCGTAAATCCTCACGATCCCAACCAAATTTTCAACAAAATTCTCAACCGAGTTCTCAACCAAACTCCCAACCGAGTTCGGTGGCGAGTTCGGTGGCCAGTTCAGTGGGAAGTGCCGTAGAAATTCCGGTGGCCACTAGCTTAAGCCCCACATCCAGTGCTGTTTCAGCCGCGTCAAGTGACAGCGACACTTCCGTCTCGTCATTTAATGGCCTGGGAGCCGAGACGCTCCAGGATACGTTCGACAAGATCATGCTGTTCATGAACGAAACCCCTGAACAGTACAGTGACTTTGTGACGCTGATCCGGACCTATCTGCCTCAAGTAGGCAAGCATTTCGCTAGGGAAGGCGTGCTGGGCGCGAGTGGCGGCGATGATTGGCTCGTGTGGTGGCTGCGCTGGCTGGGCATTCGCGCGTTTCCTCCCAACGTGCTGGCACGCCTGTGGGACTCGTATTTCGCGATGCACAGCGCTGGCGCGTCCATCATGAAACAGCACCTGTTCAACTGCGTGGTGCTGATCCGCGGTAACCGCTCGAGCCTGCTGGAGCTCGACCAGAGCGAGTGCCGCCAGTTTCTGTCGAGACTGCCTCCATGCCGTGATATTGAGGCGCTGCTGGTGGAAGCACGGACGTTGGCTAAGAGCAGCACGAACTAGCGAACTAAATTTATCTTATGGGGAGCTGTGAATCTGGTGGGATGATGTTAAAAACTTATCTACGTTACCTGATAACCGTATGAAGATACACATTGTGACTGACCACCAGAATAGCTCGATATTATTATTATTGACTAAGTAAATTGACTAAGTAAATTGACTAAGTAAATTGACTAAGGACACGCATCGATTTGGGATGTCTTATTGGTGGACGTGTTTGTGTGGCTTTACAGGGCTTTGCTGGGCCACTGGTAGGGTTGCTGTTATGCTTCCCCGAATCAGCGCGGCCACGGCTGCTAAAATCGATGAGGTCCTGATGGGCCAGCACGGCTTTTCGATCGACCAATTGATGGAACTGGCTGGACTGGCAGTGGCTGATTGTGTATACGAACTCAAACCACGTGGTAAAAAAGTCTTGGTCTTATCTGGCCCTGGAAATAATGGCGGGGACGGGTTAGTGGCTTCACGCCATTTGGCTTTGCGTGGTTTCGAGCCTACTATCTACTATCCAAAACCCAGCCAGGGCCCGCTGTACGACGGTTTACAAACTCAATTGAAGCGCAGCGATCTGCCGCTGATCTCTACTGAGGATGAGATTAGGGCCGCATTCAAAACCACTGACTTCATTGTGGACGCCTTGTTCGGCTTTTCGTTCAAACCGCCCGTGCGCGAGCAGTTTGTGCCGGTTATGACGTTGTTGGCCAGCACCAAAACGCCCGTGCTGGCTGTAGATATCCCGTCTTCATGGTCAGTGGACAACGGGCCCTCGCCTGATTACAACTACACACCCTCCAGCCTGATCAGTCTCACTGCGCCCAAACAATCGGCCAACTATTTCAAGGGCCGGCATTTCATTGGTGGCCGGTTTATCACGCCAGAGTTCGCTCAACAGTTCGGGTTCGAAGTCCCGCCCTATGAGGGAACAAAACAAGTCTGGGAAGAAACCAAGTAATTTGGAAGTATAAACTTGGGAGTATAAAATTGGGTGTATAAATTTTGGGGAAGATAAATATGTGGTATCTATGAATTTATACAGCGCCATCATCCGATCTATTAATAAAGGAGGTCGATGGGATTGGACAGCTGGTTGACCACCAAATAATAATATTAGTTATGAAGAAGAGAGAGATGCTGGAGGAGAGAAATTCTGGAGGAGAGAGGTTAGAGGTCGCCAAGCAAGCGCTGGCGCTCGTGTTTCCAGAACGTCCACGGGTTCTCGAACGCCTGGGCGTACACACGCACGCGTTCCTCTCGCAGCGCCTCCTCCGCCGAGATCCGCTCTTCTTCTTTAGCCATCCACTCCATGTGCTTGAGATCGTCGCTCGACGGCTCGTAGATATGCCAGATCGTGTAGTGTGGTAGCCCCACGACGGCATAGCCCATATCCTTGCAGATCTTGCCGAACCCTTCGGTTTCCGCATGGCGTTTGTACGAGTAGGCCGGGAAGTTCGCACCGTTGCGGAACACGCTGGCCTTCGCGAGAATCGACACGCCTCCAATCCCGTCGAGGTCCATTTCCACGTCAACGTCGCCGTTCGGGTCGCGCAGGTACGCGAGATGGGCGCGCCACGTGGCGTATTCGGCGTATCCTTCCACAATCACGGCGTCTTCCTCCAGCGTGTCGGCCATCGCGAGCGATGTGTCGCTTTCCTGCCACGAATTTAAGTCGTACGGCTGCTCGTAGCCCAGCCAATCAGGCAGGGGGCGCCACACGTTCGGTACAATCACCTCGCGGTCATGTTTCATGAGGTCCTCCAAAACCGACTCGGGCACGGTCTCTACATCAGCGTCACGCCAGTAAACCCACGAGTGGTAAGGCTCCAAGGCCACACTCAGCAGCCAGTTACGCGCGCGGGCCATCAACTTACGACGGGGTCCCTGAGCAGCAAAACCATGGCGATCGCTGAAGCCTTGGCCGATCGCCTGGCCGAAATCGCGCTTGTAGATGTTGATCGTGCCGAAACGCAGGCTGTGTGTGGTCTGAGCCTGCAGCGCCGACAGCTTTTCCTCCAGAATCTCTTGGGTCCGATCCTTCGTGTCACTCAACAAGAACGCCAGATCGATGAGGTTGTGGGGGTACGACAAGTGTTCCATATGCTCGAAGAACATGTCCATGTGTGCCTCGGCATCTCGCAGCGGCACCAGGAACAGAATGCGCTCCTCGCGGTTCCAGCCTTCACCGGTGCCTTCCGCGTAATTTAGGTCGTACGTGTACACGTCAGGCGCCGAGCTGGGGCCGAGAAAGACGCGTGAATGGTCGTATCGAGAGCGCACGCTCGGATGCAGCAGAAACGCCAGCACCGCGAGCACGGCCACCACGACGGCCCCGACTTTCGTGGGATCGGCGCGTTTTCGCGTGCGACGCGGTTGGAACGTGGAGTTCTCCGTGGCGTGCAGCGGATCCATATAAATAAATTAGTACTCCGCAGCAGTTGTCGCCAAAACAACGAAGGGGCTACTGGTTATCCTACCTCAAACGGGACGGGGATCGGTGGTGAATATGTGTGAGAAGTGAAACCCCCCTCCGAGGCTGGATCAATAATAATAAATTATGTATGAGGCTCGGCTCGTGTGGATGGTATATGTTTAGCACTGAGGTAGGGGAATTTTTGTTTGTCTATACAGGCGTGACGCGCGCGGTGGGATACGTATAACAAAGCATGCTGGGTGGATGCAGCCGTACGTAGAGTGGGCTTTATATTGTACCGTTGATAAAGGGGAGGAAGGAGAATCCCAGGAGAGGCGTGTGGCAGCTGGGAGGAGATAATGGCTGTGGCTAATGGCTGGGCGAAATGGCTGGAGGAGTGATATGGGAGTTAGGGCAGGTGTAGCTGGGACCGGAATTTCTCTCTGCCATAACCTGCTACACACACACATACCGTTTCACACTAATTTCCCAAAATGCGTGGGTACCGCGGTGCCAGATCGTGCAGGTCGAGGCCCTAAAGTTCCACGCAAAGGCCAAATGCGTATATATTCACCTTACCCAGTACCGCGTGCCTCTTTGCCCACAGTCTAACGCGCAGATCAGCGGCCGAAAGCAGCATATCGCCTCGGCTCGCAGGATCAGAGCGATAAATAAATGCGTCGATGCGATCGATCTAGTCAGGGCGGCAGAAGATCTGCTTCTCCGTACGAAAATGAGAACTGCGGCCGCGCGATCGTCCACCGAGAGGGGAGCAATCTTGCTTACTTGCAAACCAGTGATCTGCTCACGTGGCCAACGAGAGCATCTACGGTTTCACTTAGCCCTAGCTAGCTTTCGGGAAATTTCAAATGTCCCAAACCGGAAGCGTGCGAATATCTGGAGGCTTAGGATTTCTTACTAGATAGATAATATATGTACATATGTCCACGGATATGTATATATATGTATATACTGCTTATCAAGAAACCCCACGCGTACTATGGCTATTCTATGATCGTTGGACGGTAGTATAAATACCTTTTCTCAACTTGTTCAGACTGCAACTGAAATCTGTCCCGTCGATATACTAGAGTAGCTACCGAGGTGATACCAGCCTAATCTTTTCGAGGCAGGAGAGAACGGAATCACGGCACTATATGGGCACAGACCGCTGCAACTGTCATCCCATAAGCGCATCACGGTGAGAACCGATCGGGCGAACTCCCTAAACGCAGGGTGCTGCCCAACACATAATTCGTATAGATAAGCTACACGTGACGCTAGCGAGCGGCAGGGCCCCCACCCAAATCGACCAGTACTCAGCAATGACGCGCAGGGAGCTGCTGCAATGGCTGATATTGAATTGACCGGTGGGATAAGAGTCCATGCTCCACCATCCACACTTGCTTCAAATGTAGCCGGGGAAGAGAGTGGCATGGAAAGATCCGGCCTCGTTGAATCAGGAAAATCAAGTCTTCAACTTGATGATAGGGCTTCAATATTGTCTTCCGAGCCAGACCTAAGTCCTTATGGCCAAGTGCAGACCCAGAAATCATTTGCGGTCACACGTCCGTGGCTGAATATTTCGCGTGGTGTGAAATTGTACGTATCAGGCATGTTCTGTGGAAGTGCAATGATGGCTCTGGCTAAATTGGCAGCCCAAGATGCCAGTTTCTATGTGGTGTCTTTCATGCGCATGCTTTTCACGTTTGTAGTAGCAATGATCTGTTTGGTAGTAAAAGGCGAAGGAGACAGCCTTTTTGGGCCGCCTGGCCTACGCATGGCGGTTGCTGCGCGCGGATCGTTGGGGACTTTAGTGTTGATTCCCTGTTACTTTGCTGTCCAATACATTCCTCTCCCCGATTTTAGCCTGATGAACTTCTTGATCCCCCTGGTCACAGCAGCAAGCGCATGCCTGGTACTTGGTGAGAGTTACCACTGGACACAGGCGGCCTCCAGTATTATCTCATTGTTGGGAGTGATTGTCATTACAAGACCGAGTTTTCTGTTCGGCAATGGCCGGGTCTTGCCTCCGGGTGTTCAAGAATGGCAGTATGATGCGGCCATCGCGGCCATGATCGTACAAATATGTGCCACAGCGGCAGTATTCATAGTTTTGCGTAAAATTGGTGGCCGTGTTGACCCACTCGTCATCATGGCCAATTACGCTCTACAGACAGTTTTTGTGTCCTTGGCGGGTATTGTAGGCAGTGCGGCCCTTGATCCAGCAAATCTGGTTTTGCCGACAAAACTGACTACATGGTTGTCTTTGATGGGCTGCAGTATCTCAGGCTTTGCTTACCAATACCTGTTCACGCTGGCTGTAGCTGAGGAGAAGGCAACAGTCTTGACACAGCTCGACTATATCGATCTGCTGTTTTTCATGGGATGGGAGTATTTTCTCTGGAACACTCTGCCCGATATATTCTCAATCCTGGGCGGCGGGCTGATTCTTGCTGGTGTTTTTGGGGCCACACATTACTCATCCCAAAGAAAGACCTCAAGAACTGCATCTACGGATTCTACTTGACAAGAGGTTACCATCCTTGACCTGCTCGAGTAATTCCTCGAAAACGTACATCCAGGTAGTCTCAGGCGGCCTCGAAGATGTACTTTGGGGGAGGGTTTCAATATTACATAGAAATGCGCTCGATCCCAAGTCAAGCAGGGATTTCTGGCATGGCATGACCGTGGGTGTTGGCCTTTTGATCATAAGAGATGTGATAGGACGACAACTGGTGAGACTACAAGGTGAGACAATCAGGGCTTCCAGCGGGCGCTCACGGAGCATGAAAGCCACCACAGATGAATCGAACTTGTAGTAAGATTATTTATTGAGCTAGAAACTGAGTATATTCAATTGATATTTGCATATCTAATTGATATTTGCATATCTAATTGCATAATAGGCTCTGGTGCAGCGTTGGACAAATGAGTATGGGTGCTAATTTACCAGCTCATTGCCCTGCCTTCATTTAAGGTGAGAACTTGTCTCCTAGACCTTATGCAGTAGCAACGTAGCAATGAATGGAACTATATGAGACCTTCAACTTGTTTCTGTCATAAATTTTTACATTTTCAAGTTCTTCTCTGGATCCATTCGCCTACACTAGCCATTGCCAGCCTTGCCAACGTGAGGCCATTAAGGAGTCAGACCCTAGCCCGTGTTTTGCGCGTCCACGCGTCGTAATTAAGCGGTGTTGACAACCCTCACCGGAAACCGCCGTTTTTTATCCCCCCGCCTCGAGGGTACCACTCACCTCCAAACAGGACCTTTCCTCCTACCACACTCTTCCCACTACACTCTTTTCCCACCACCACCGGGCCCATCCACTACACCCCCGGAACCTCCAGCTACTCCCCGAATTTTCTCAGTACTCCGCGCTTAGAAGTCGCGCGCCTTTAATTCACCTCCCAATGGGAACCGGCGGGAACAACAACGAAGGCCAGCTCGTGCTCAGCCAGCTGCGCGCGTCGCTCGACGGCAACCGCTACTCGCAGACGGCGGTGTATGCGGCCATTGCTGTTGCGTTTGGCGGCGCTTTAGTGGCGATTCTCCTGGTTCTCGTGCTGTGGCGCTGCCTCCAGGAAGTGTACGCTCCCCGTCCCAAAATGCGCAGCCGGCTGGCCCAGATGTGCATTAGTGACAGCAATGACAACAACAGCAACACCAACAAAACGTCCAGCAGTGCTGACTTGCTGGAAACCCTCGAGACCGGAGGGTTCGGCGCTATGGACGAACCCGAGCTTGGCGTGTGTTTGCGCCAGACGTGGGCCACGAAGGAGCCCGAAATCACCGCGAAACTCGGTTTGGACGCCACTATTTATCTGCGCGCCCTGCGCATGGTGCGCAACATCTTCTTTGCCCTGACCGTGCTGCTGTTCTGCACGGCCGCACCCATCAACATTGTGTTCAATCTGCGCGTGAAGCACGTCGCGAACCTGACGAGGCGCGACGTCCTGATGCTGCTGACGCCGTCTCTCCTGAGCTCGAACGAAATGATCCCGCACGTGGTGCTGGGCTGGGTGGCCAATATCGTAGTGCTGGCGCTACTGTGGCACAACTACCGCCGCGTGCTGGCCATGCGGCAGGCCCAGTTCTCGAGCCCCGCGTTCCAGCAGGAGCAGTACAACCGCACCGTCATGATCGTCGACCTCCCCAAACCTTTGCGCTCGTCAAATGGCGTCACCCGCGTTCTGGCCCAGGCCCACCCGCGCTGTCGGCCGATGCACGTGCTGAACTCCCAGGACGAGCCGCAGCTGCAGGCGATGGTCGAGAAGTACCATCAGTTGGTGCTGCAGTACGAGAAGTCGTTGGGCCAGGGGACACGTCACAACCAAAACCAAGTCGAAGGCACGTCACGGGGTAAAGCCGCGTTGGCGGAAATCCAGCAACTCGCGTCCTCAATTGAGAAAGCGCGGATCCGAGATGTGGGGACTTCGAACAACTACGGGTTCGGTGTTTATGGGTTAGTGAAGGATGCGCAGGTGGCGGCTCGTAGCAAAGCGGATATTGCCGTACGCGCCGCCCCCGCGCCGGAACAACTCATTTGGCGCAACCTGAAGCTCACGAAACCCGAACGCGGCGCGAAACAGCTGCTCGTGAACGCGTTGTACGGCGTTCTGCTTCTGGTGTGGATCGTGCCCTCGGCCTTCATTGGCTGCTTCCTCTCGAACCTCAACCGCTTGGGAGCCGTGTGGCCCGCGTTCGGCACGGCCATGGACCAGAACCCCGTGGCGTTTGCGGTTCTGCAAGGCGTGCTGGCGCCCACACTGACCACCGCGGTGTTTGCGGGCCTGCCCTACCTTTTCCGGCGTTTTTCGAACATGCAAGGCAAAGTCACGCGCACCGACCGCGAGCACGAGGTCCTGCGTAAACTCTACGCGTTCTTTTTCCTCGACAACTACTTCTTGTTCTCGATTATTGGCGTCGTGTGGGACATTGTGGCCCAGGTCCTCCAGCAGACGGAACTGGCCCAGAAGGCGGGCCATGCCACGAGTTTCAGCGAAGTGTGGCGCACGCTGCGCGTGGCCCAGCGCCTGGCTACGGCGATCGTCAATATCTCGAGTTTCTGGGTGATGTACCTCCTCAAAGGCATTTTGGAAGTGTTCGTGACGACGGCCCAGCCCCTGCAACTGATCAAACGCATGTGCCAAAAACTCAATTTCGTTCGCAAGCCCACGCCGCGTGAACTCGCCGAACGCTCGGTGCCCCAGCCGTTCCCGTACGCCACGAACTTTCTGAGCATCCTGTTTTACGCAACCATTGCCCTCGGCTTCACGACGATCCAGCCGCTCGTGCTGCCCATCACGTGCATTCTGTTCGCGCTGAGCGTGCCGCTCAAGAAATACGAGATCATGCACATGAAACGCACGAACTACGAGTCGAACGGCCTGTACTGGCCCCTGGTGGTGGACATCTTGCTGTTTGCGCTGGGGTTCGGCAACCTCATGCTGCTGTGTGTGGTGTGGGTCCAGGCCGGCTGGAAAATTGCCGTTGGTGGTGCTCCGCTGGCTCTAACGGTGGTTGCGTTCAAGATCTTTGTGTTCTGCCAATTCGAGCCGCACTTCTTCTACCCGGACACTAACGAGTCTCCCTTGCATTTGCTGGCCATTCCCAGTGCGCTGGACCAGCAGAGCGCGCGCTACCTCGGCTACCAGGACCCGGCGTTCCACGAGAAGCTCGAGAAGCCGCTCACGAATTATGAAGAGGCGCTCCAAGATGTGGCCAAACGTATTTTCCGCTTGCCTGAGCCGGTTGCTAATCCGTTTAGTCGCAGCGCCAGTAATGCCACCCAGAGAAGTAAGGCAAGTCAAAGAAGTAAGGCAAGTCAAAGAAGTAAGGCAAGCCAAAGAAGTAAGGCCAGCCAAAGCAGATTCAGCAAAGGCAGTGTGGGCTCGCATCCACGTGGGTTCACCGTGCAATTGTATGGAGCTGAGAAGGAAGACCCTTTCCGGTCGTCTGAAGACTCGGATTGTGAGAAACGCAGCTACAGTGAGCGGTCCTGGAACGATCAACCGGTTCCGGTTTATGGCAAGGAGCAGGAGTCTCTTGAGTATCCCGAGCATCCTGAATACCAACAGCATGAGTACGAGCAGTACCAGCCATACGACCAGCCATATCAGCATGAGCAGCCATATGAGCAGCCATATGAGCAGTACCAACCGCAAATGGAGATGCCGGAGCCGCAATACGAACCGCAATACGAGCAATACGAGGAGTACCAGCACTACGTCGGCGCTGTGGCGCGCTACGACGTCGACGACCTGCCGTATTCTCCGATCGGCGCCACTTTCGACGAGCCGGAAGAGGAAAACTACGTCGAACCGCAGCCGTACTTCTCCAGCCGCTACCACCTCGCCGGAACGGACGAGCCGAACCAGAACGATCATAGCAAACTGCTTTAAATCATTGTATCATATAATTATACCATTAGCATTAGCCTAGCAGAGAGGATGCCCAGCCATAAGTCGAGGGGCCACCCGCGAGGGGCCACTCCAACCCCCAGCCATTAACACTCCCAGCCATAAGGATCAAATTTTTTTGGAAATTGTAAAAAAGCCAAAGGGGTAAGTCTTGGTTTTTTTCGAATTTCGAGTATCGGCCGAGTCGAGGGGCCACCTCGAGGGGCCACCCGCGAGGGACCACTCCACCCCCCCAGCCATTCACACTCCCAGCCATAAGGATCAAATGTTTTTGGAAATTGTAAAAAATCAAAGGGGTAAGTCTTGGTTTTTTTCAAATTTCGAGTATCGGCCGAGTCGAGGGGCCACCTCGAGGGGCCACCCCGAGGGACCACTCCACTCTCAGCCATTACCCGCGAGGGTCCACCCCGAGGGTCCACTCCACCCCCAGCCATTAAACCTCTCAGCCATAAGGATCAAATTTTTTTGGAAATTGTAAAAAAACCAAAGGGGTAAGTCTTGGTTTTTTGTAAATTTCGAGTAAGAGCCGGGCTGAGGGACCCCCCCCACGAGGGACCACCGCACTCTCAGCCATTACCCGCGAGGGACCACCCCGCGAGGGACCACTCCACCCCCCAGCCATTAAACCTCTCAGCCATAAAGATCAAATTATTTTGGAAATTGTAAAAAACCAAAGGGGTAAGTCTTGGTTTTTTTCAAAAATCGAGTATCGGCCGAGTCGAGGGACCACCCCCGAGGGACCCCCGCGAGGGACCACTCCACCCCCCAGCCATTAAACCTCTCAGCCATAAGGATCAAATTATTTTGGAAATTGTAAAAAACCAAAGGGGTAAGTCTTGGTTTTTTTCAAAAATCGAGTATCGGCCGAGTCGAGGGACCACCCCCGAGGGACCCCCGCGAGGGACCACTCCACCCCCAGCCATTAAACCTCTCAGCCATAAGGATCAAAATTTTTTGGAAATTGTAAAAAAACCAAAGGGGTAAGTCTTGGTTTTTTGTAAATTTCGAGTATCGGCCGGGCTGAGGGACCACCCCCGAGGGACCACCCCGAGGGACCACTCCACCCCTCAGCCATTAAACCTCTCAGCCATAAGGATCAAATATTTTTGGAAATTGTAAAAAAATCAAAGGGGTAAGTCTTGGTTTTTTTCCAAATTTCGAGTACGAGCCGGGCTGAGGGACCACCCCGAGGGACCACCCCCGAGGGACCACCCCATTCCCAGCCATTACCCGCAAGGGACCTCCCCGTGAGGGACCACTCCACCCCCAGCCATTACTACCTGCCATTACTACCTGCTATTAGAACCTATAAAATACATATTTCTCTCCGTGATATTACCAGTCCTTACTAGCCTCGTTGAGGTCGACGTACGCGAGCTCGGCCGGCATCGAGCCCAGCTGTTTCGTTCCAGACTCGAGGAAACTGAACTTCTGCGCGCGCTGTTTTTCGTAAGCGCCGATCTCCTGGTTCTTTTTGAGGGTCAAGGCGATATCGTCGAGACCATCAATAAGCAGCGACTTGCGGAACTCGTCGATCTCGAATTTATCGACGAGAACGTCGCCGTTCGCCGCTACAATGCGCTGGTTCTCCAGATCCACCGAGAACGACTCGGCCGTTTCGGCGAGCGGCATGAGTTTCGACTGGATAACTTCCGCATCGAGGCGGATCGGGAGCAGCCCGTTCTTCAGCGAGTTGTTGTAGAAGATGTCGCCGAACGACGGCGCGATGACGCAGCGGATGCCGAAATCGGCGAGCGCCCACGGCGCATGCTCGCGCGACGAGCCGCAGCCAAAATTGTCGCCGCTCACAACCAGAAACTTGCTCTGCGTCCACGGCGTTTGGTTCAGCACAAAGTTAGTGGGCGCCATCTTACCGTCAGCGCCCGGAGCATTGCGCAGTTCGTAGAACAAACCGGTGGACAAACCGGTGCGTTTAATGGTTTTCAAAAACTGTTTCGGAATGATCGCGTCCGTGTCGACGTTGGCTTTCGCCAGCGGCGCGCCGATGCCGCTCTCCACGCGGAACACCGGAATCCCGGAACCGGCGGCCGGCATCGGCATGGCATGGGCCTCAGCGCCGGCCTCGGCCTCTAAATCGCGCTCCTCAATTGGATTCGCTTCGCTTAGCGGAACGCTCTCACTTTTGTCGGCCTTAGGGTTCGCCTTAGGGTTTGGGTTGGTGGTGTTAGGGTTGGTGGCGGCTTTAGGGTTCGTGGCCTGACGCTTGGGAGAAGGCGGGGCGGCGGCCCCAACCGAAACGGCCGGCGACTCGTCGCGCACGTACTGCCGCACATCCGTCAGCGTCCCGGCGATGCCCGCCGCCGCCGCCATGGCCGGGCTCATGAGATGCGTGCGGCCCTGCGCGCCCTGGCGGCCTTCAAAGTTGCGGTTCGACGTGGAGGCGCAGCGTTCGTGCGGCGACAGAATATCGGCGTTCATGCCCAGACACATCGAGCAGCCGGCCTCGCGCCACTCGAACCCGGCGTCCGTAAACACTTTATCGAGTCCTTCCTGCTCGGCCTGTTTTTTCACTAACCCTGAACCTGGCACGACCATCGCGCGTTTGACGTTAGCCGCGACTTTGCGGCCTTTCACGATGCTTGCGGCGGCCCGCAGGTCCTCGAGACGCGAGTTAGTGCACGAGCCAATAAACACTTTGTCCACTTTGACGCTGCTGAGCTGCTCGTTCGCCGTGAGGCCCATGTACTCCAGAGCCCGCTCCATTCCCGTTCGTTTGATCGGATCGGCCACTTTCGCCGGATCCGGCACTTGGGACGAAACGGGCAGCGCGTCCTGAGGCGACGTGCCCCACGTGACGGTGGGCTCGACGTCAGCGGCCTGGATAGGCACGACAATATCGAACTGCGCATCCTCGTCACTTTTGAGGGTCTGCCAGTACGCCACGGCCTTCTCCCACTCCGCGCCCTGGGGACTCAGGCTGCGGCCCTTGACGTAGGCCAGCGTCTTCTCGTCGGGCGCAATCATGCCGGCCCGGGCGCCGGCCTCAATCGACATGTTGCACATCGACATGCGCGCCTCGACGCTCAGCGCGCTGATGGCCGGGCCCCTAAACTCCATCACGCAGCCCGTGCCGCCGGCCGTGCCGATCACCGAGATGATATGCAGCATCAGGTCCTTGGAAGTGATGCCGGGACCCAGCTCGCCGTGGACGTCGATGAGCATGTTTTTCGACTTGCTCTGGAGCAGCGTCTGCGTCGCGAGCACGTGCTCGACCTCGGAAGTCCCAATGCCGAACGCCAGCGCGCCGAACGCGCCGTGGGTCGACGTGTGCGAGTCGCCGCACACGACGGTTGTTCCGGGAAGCGTGAAGCCTTGCTCGGGGCCTACAACGTGCACAATGCCCTGGCGCCGGTCCTTCATGCCGAAAAACTGCACGCCGAAGCTCTTGACGTTCTCCTCGAGCGTCACGACCTGCGTGCGCGAGTCGGCTTCCTGGATGAAACTCGCGGTGTCTTTGAGCTGGCGCCGCGAGGACGTCGGGATGTTGTGGTCGACAGTCGCCAAAGTGCAGTCGAGACGGCGCATCTTGCGGCCGGCATTGCGCAGGCCTTCGAACGCCTGGGGCGACGTCACTTCGTGCACGAGATGGCGGTCGATGTAGATGAGGTAGTTGTGTTCGTCGGCTTGGGTGACGACGTGGTCCGCAAACACTTTGTCGTAGAGCGTTTGGCCCGCCATTTTATTGAGTTTTCTGTTGGTTGAGTTTTCTGTTGGTTTACGTTAGTAGTGTGGTGGGTACTGTGGGGGGTGAAAAACTCAAGTGGTTTGGCCAATGGGTTGCGCCCTATATATAATACTGCCTCCTGCACGCTGGGGTTGCATAACGGTGCCGATAGCGCAGCGATGCCGGCACGGGAGGGCGTGACTCACCGCCTAGCCCAGCTGGGTCCGCCCAGCCCAGCTGGGTCCGCCCAGCCCACGCCCGGCCCAAGTGGTCGTGGCCTGCCGGTGACGCATTCTGGCATGAGTCATATAGAGAATTCCTACATAGCTACATAGCTACATAGCTGCATAGCTACATAGCTACATAGCTACATAGCTACATAGTTCTACATCTACAGTCTACGTCTACATCTACATCTATATCTACATCTACATCTACAGCCTACAGTCTACAGACATAGCCCCATAGCATAGCCCCTAGTCATTCTCTACACGTGACCCCGCTCACCATGGACGACGTCTGGGACGACCAAGGCGCCGACCCCACGGAACTCACCCGCGTGGAGCGCGAGCACGGCAACGCCGGCTACCTGGCCGGCATCACGCAGAGCAAGTCCCAAGGCCACCAGCCCGGCTTCGACGAAGGCTACCGAGATGGCGCGGAGATCGGTCTGCAGGCCGGCAACATCATTGGCACGTTCCAGGCCCTGGGGTTAGCGGACATGGAGGCCAAAGCTCTGAAAGCGCTGGCGCCGCAGGAGCTGTTCAACGGCCAGTATTTCGATGAGCAGGCGCGGCCGCTGTATAAGGGCGACCATCCTTTGATTGTGGAGTGGCGTGAGCGGGCCCAGCAGTTTGCCTAACGAAGGAATAGACGTAAGAAAATAGTAAACAGTGTGCAAGTAAATTAATAGACTACATAATAATCAGTGTAGGCCGACTAAGTTCATCAGTTGGATTACTAGACCACATAATTAAGTACGTTGTGACTTTTGCTTGATCCCCGTGGGTTACCAGAACGAACACCAGCCGATAAAATGCTGACACAAGTTCTCGATATTCGTCGCCTCCTGGATCAGCAGGTCCACCTGGTCCGGCACATTCAGCTCTTTGAGTCGCGTGAAGTCGTTGCCCGTGAACTTATCCCAGATCCGGCGCAGCACTAACTGCGCACGCGTCGCGCGGATATAGTTCTCGCGTTCCTGCTCCTCGGTGATTTCCGTGTCGACGACATCGCTCGTGCCGCCCAGCATCGCCGGGTACTTCGAGCCGCTTTCGCTGCTCACGTCGATCTGGTCGCGCAGGTCACGTGGCAAATCGAAGCCCCAGTGGATGAGCGGATCGTTCGCGAACGCCTCGAAAATCGCCATCAGTGACTCGGAATTATCGCGCAGCAACGCCATGACGTGTTCGCACGTTATGCGGAAACTGCCCTCGACGCCACTCACCTCCATAGCATACGTCAGCATTCTAGTTAGGCGGAACGGCACTTTCTCAGGGAACTTCTCGCGCAGAATCGCGGCCTCGAAACAATCACCGAAATCAATATGGATCACGCGGCCCGTGACTCGGTCCAGCATCAAGTTGAGGGGGTGGCGGTCTCCCAGGCCCAGAATATAGCCGACCATCGACATAACGGCCAGACTGCGCGTGTACTCGGTGCGTCGATTGAGCCACGCCTCGCTGGACTGCGACTTGAGCCACAGAATTTTGTACATGTCCTGACCTTTTGTGTTGTCGAGGGCATACGTGAACACCTCGATTTTCTGCAGATGCGTCAGACTCTCGTAATCCGGCGCCATCTGGATCATGAGGCGGTGCTCAATGTTCAGCAACGACTTACCGTCGCGGTACTCACGAATTAGGTAGTGGAACGTGTCGGAGTGCGCGACCCAGCCAAGCAGGCCGGCTTTGGGACTCAGGGGGATCACGGGGAACCGCTGGATGCTCAGGTGGCGTTTGAAACACTCGGGGTTATCGGCCAGCAGCGTGTTGACCAACCCGAACAGCTGCATGACCAGCGAGTCTTGTCGCAGGTCTTCGTGGCCCTTTAACACGTATTGGTACTTCTTGCCGTCGTTCCCGATCACCATGAACCGGCGCGGCCGCTGTTTCGACGAGATCACCGAGAAAATCGGGTCGAACGACTGGATCGTGACCACCGGTTTCTTGGGCTCGTAGCTGCCCGGAACGGCCAAAGTGAGGTCTTTGGCGTTCAGCAGGGCGGGCGAAACGTACTGCAGGTTGAGCGACGAGAGCTGCGGCAGCTGGCGCGAGATGCGCTGGAACACGTTGTAGTAAATATCCCACGCCTGGTTCAAATGCTTTTCGTCGTGCGTGCGTTTATAGTTCTCGCCCCACGCATAGGCGTCGTACAAGTCGCGGCCGAACGCGGACTCGAACGACATTTCGCGCAGAGTCGTCGCGCCATCGGCCAGCAGCTGGTGCAGCGGCTCGAGCGTTGCGAACATTTTCGGGATGTTCTTTTCCACGAAATAGTCGCGCGACGCGTCTTCCAGGCCTTCGTGCCACAGCTCGTGCCACAGCACGGCCACCCGAATTAACTCGTTGGAAACCATCTCGGCTTGTTCCACCAAAGTGGAAGTGCTCGAGCTGTGCAGACGCATCGCATCCACGATCTTTTGGGCCGCGTTCTTGCGGAACTCGTTGTCGCTCTTGATGCTCACTTGGAGGGGGTAGACCATCGCCTGCGGGTGTTTTTTGCCGAGCTCCGTAAGCAGCCCGTGCAGCGATTCCTTGACCACTTCGTCGGTTTGGTGGATCCGCGAGATCAGCTGCGGCACCACGTCCAGCCACGTCTCGATGTTTACCATCTGGAACCCGTCAGCAAGGGCACGCGAGGGGTCGGGCAGGCCGCCATAGGTGAACCACAGCGTGATGAGACGCAGAGTGTCTTGTAAAGCGCTTTTGTTGGCGAGCGTGATGGAGTAGAAGAAGCCGCGGATGGCGGGGACCACGTGGGCCTGGACGAATTTGAGGTCGAGGAGGCAGTTGTGGTCGTCATGGAAGCCGGCAGCCTCAGCGCCAGCTGAGGTGGCTGGCTTGTCTGAGTCCGTGTGGGCTGAGCTAGCAGAGCGAGCAGAGTGAGCAGAGCGAGCCGAGGTAGCTGAGTCAGCAGAGTGTGTAGAGCTGGCACCAGGACTGGCCGCTTTGGCTGTGCCTACGCTGCCTGTGCCTGCTATGGCTGTGGAATTGCCTACGCTAGCACTGCCTACGCTAGCACTGCCACTGGCTGCGCCATTGGCAGTGGCTGCGTTGGCAGCGCAGTTAGCCTCCCGCTGGGCCAGCGAAACCACCTCGAAATTCGCAATCGCCCAGTTATGCCACGCCTTATACCACTTCGGATCGAAATGCGTCGCCAGCAAATAACTCCCCAGTATACTCGCCTTGCGGTCGACCTGGTGGTACCAGTCCTGGTTCAGCGACACTTGCCACTCGCCCTGCTTCAAAAAGCACCGCGCGAGCAGTTTTGTGTACTCCTGGATCTCAAAAGTCGAGTCGGGCAGGTCCGAGGGTAGCGGCTGGCTGATCAGGTCGTCGGAGGCGCTTAAATTGAGGTCGCGCGACATGCGCGTCGTGAAGTCCACCAAATAATTCAGGGCTTCTTGCTGGTTGCCGGTCGTCCACATAAACTTGAGCTGGGCGTAAACAACTTGCGGGGGTGCCCGGTTTTCTTGCCGATCGTCGATATCCAGCAGCGTGTTCAGCGATTTTTCAGCTAGGGCCAGGCGATTCGACTTGCGGCACAGGTTCGCGAATTTGATCCACATGCCCATATTTTCTTTGGGTTCCATCACCAGCGTGCGCACATTCAGGATCCGCTGCCAGATATCCACGTTGTGCTGGCACCCCATCAGCCGTTTCTCCCACGTGCGTTTCAGCGTCTCGCGCTCGTCTTCCGCATAGTCGCCCAGCGACTTGTAGTGCATGATTTCCTCGAGCTCGGCGAGCATCTGGACACGCACAACTACGCCATACGCGCGATTATAACTCTCGGACACGAGGGCAGTGAGCTCGGGGATGAGCTGGTCGCGCGCTTTCTCGATTTGGTAGTCGGCTTCCGTGAAGTTGCCACGGTGCAGACACAGAATCGAGTTGAAGAAACTGCGGTCAGGCGACTCGGGCCTTATCACGCGTACATACCGGTCCATCTGTTCCCACTCGCCCAGCCCCCAGGCGGCCGCCGCGGCGAGCGGCGCCACGGCTCGGCGTGCTTCGGCCGAGCTGTGGTCCCACTGCTCGCGCGCAATCGTGCCCAGCTGCTCCCATTCGCCCAGCGCATGCAGCGACCGCATCTTGCCCATAATCACCTCCATGGACTCGGGCTCGACCTTCTCGCGCTCGCGGTAGGCGGCCAGCGCCTCCTCCCACCGCTGCAGCTTCTCGTACCACGTTTCTTTCAGCTGCAGCGCGTGGTGTTGCTGCGCATGCTTCAGAATGCCTACGGCCGCGTCACTCTGCTGCAGCTGGTTGTTGATCGCAATCAAGCTCTCGATCGTGGAGCTGCTGGGGTCGGCCATGAAATCGAGCTCTTTATAGTGCAAAGCTTTGGCGTAGGCGTGGCATTTCTGCGCGTAGCCGGCCAGAACGCGCGGGCTCAGGGGGAACGGCTTATCGTCGCGCTCCATGAACTCGGCAAGCGTAAGCAGCGTTTGCAAAACCTCGGGGGGGATGTTCGTGGACGCCATGGCGTTCTGGACGTGCCGAATTAAATCGTCTTTGTACGCATCCTCCAGCTGGATCCACACCGTGTAGAAGCTAGGGTTGAAGAGGTCACGTGCGAGACTCGGCGAGATCACGGCGATATCCGCACACGCGCGCATCGCGGGGCTAGGGCTGTTCTTGAGGAACTCCACACTGATGCGTCTAAACCATTCCGTCCAGTCGTCGCGCGTAGACCGGCCCGACGTGTCCCACGAGTGTTTCAAAAACTCAGGATTGATCTGGAGCATGCTCTTTTGCTCCGACGCGGGGTTCTGCGGCGCCTTGGACCGGTCGTCGCCCCTATACGGGTTCATGCTCGTGGGCAGCGGCTCGCCGCGCATGATGCGGCTCACGAGTTTGTCGTAGGTCGTGACCAGCGCGAGCACATCGCTCGCCTTGGACGAAACCACGCCCTGCTCGTTGTGCACTTGGGACAGCTGCTTCGCTTTTTGGATCGAGGGGTAGACAGTGTCCACAAACACGAAGAACGACGGGCCCAGCTGGAAACACACGTTGCACAGCGTTTCCAAACACGTCGCACGGATATCGTCGTCCTGCGTGGAGTTGAGGACGCGGATCAGCGGCAGAATGATGCGCGACGACATATCCTCGAGCTTCAGCATCTGGCTCAGGTCCGACACGCATTTGAGCGCGGCGATCCGGATCTGCTGCGGCGCGAAGTAAAACAGGTTCACCACATTCGGCACAATGAGGTGCGCGTACTCGGAAAGATTCGCCCCAAATATCGGCAGGCTGTGGAGAACCCTTACCTTAGAAGCCGACGTGGGGGTTTCGCCGTCATCCGTTTGCAGCAGTCCAATCAGCGCCGGCAGGATCTCGGGCATGTACACTTTGAAGTCTCCCGACAAAGACGAGGCCAGAGATTCCACCAGCACCAAAATAGCGGCGTGGAGTTCGGCGTAGGCGAAAAACTTGTTCACGGCCGCGAATATTTTCGAGAGGTACGGCCGGATATGCTGTCCCACGATATTAGTCAGCGTCGAGATCTGTCTGAACAGCAAGTCCGTCATTGCGAGCGAGTTCACGTTCATGGCCTGGATCAGGCCGGGAATCACTTCATCCAAAAACAAAACACACCGCAACCCCAAACTCTCGAAAATCCGCAGCACGGCCTGCACGATCCGCGTGTGGTTAGCGGCCATGGCCGGGTCCTTGAGGAGCGCCATGAGCGACGTGATAACGACAGTGGGGTTGTACTCCTCGCTGGACGGCAGCGTTCCCTTGAGCACGAGTTTGACGTCAATGGGGATCTGCTGCTGCGAGTCCTCGTCATCCTCGCTCTCGAGCTGTCGCTCGACCTCACGGTATTTGTAAGGGTCCAAAGCGCCGAGAATGCCCACCAATTTAACGACCTCGCGCTGGATATCCGCGTTACTGTCGGTGACGAGGATCTTGATCAGCGTTCCCAACAGGCGAGGGTACTGGTAGTAGGGCTGGATCACATACTCGGAGTGGGCCGCGAGCTTGCCCAACGTCTTCAAGGCCGTATCCCGTCGCACGACGCTACCCTGATCGGCCAGCATGTCCAAGATGAGTGGCATGATCTCCGGCACGTGCGGGAGCATGGATTTGCCGCCGATTTTGCACAGCTCGCCGGCCGCGTCCATCACGGCGCTGCTGACGGCAGGCACGGCGGCATTGCGCGCCACCGGCACCAGCACATTGAGAATCGGGTCGACGTAGGGTTTGATCAGCTGGTGCGACCCTTTCATCAGCGCACTGACCAATCGCGCGCTTTCTTCTCGGCCGCGCGCATTCTTCGAGTACTCCAGATCAGTCAGCAGCTCGATCATGGTTTTGCGCAGGCTCGGGACAATGTAGGCCGGGTTGATTTTGCTCAAACGTCCCAACAACGAAATGGCCGCCAGCCGTACCAAAAACACTTCGTCGTGCACGGCCACAAACAGCAGCTTGATATTCGCGGGCTGGCTGAGATGCGCGTCCAGAGTGGGGTTGAGGGCGTTGAGGACGTCCAGCCTTATGTCGTACTGCGAATCCGTGACGGCGATCTTGAGCAGTTTCTGTAGAACCACGTGCACGGTGTGCAGCGAGTTGCCGCTCATTTGGTGCGCAATGGGTTCGCGGTTGAAGATCGCGCAGCACGTGAGCGCGGCCGCCTTCCGGATTCTCGGGTCGGCGTTGTCCGCCCACCGTAACACGTAGTCGCGACAGAACGGCGCGAGTGTGCGGCCTCTAAAGTCGAACTCGCTCAGAATCTTGAGGAACGACGTGATAACGTCAGTGTCGTTGCCTTCGTCCCCGCCGATTTTCAGCAGCATCTGCTCGCGGTATTCTTGGGCCAGCGTCTCGCTGATCGCTACTTCTTCGTCCGGATCTTCTTCCGCCACCAAATCTTCGGGCTGGCCTAACACGCGATGCGGGTAGCCGCTGAGGCCGTGCGCGATAATATCGAGCAGCAGGTCCCTGATTTCTTCACGTAGCGCGGGGATATTCGTGAAGAAGCTGCTCAGTGCTTCGTAAAGTTGTTTAGTCAGGCCGCAGCTGAACAGCAGTCCCAACAACTGCCGGTCCAAATACTTGGTGAACGCCTGGCCGAACGCCTCGGCCATCATGCCCAAACACTTGAAGATCGACGACTCTTGTTCCCGGCGCACGCGCGCCTTAGCCGTGCTCAGCGTATCCCGGATCACGTGCAGGATGTCCTCGATATACGGAGCCATGGAAACGCGCACGGCCAGCGCGATTTGGCCTAGGGACATGAACACGAGGACCGAGGCTTCGGTGGATTTGGGCGAATTGAGGATGGCCAGAAAGTAGGTCATGGTTTCGTCCAAGTATTTTTTCGCAAACACCTGCGGCCGGAAACTCGCGAACGCCGGGATGATCTCGATGATCGTGCGCTTGATCACCGTTTCCTTGTGGTCGCGCAGCCGGATCGTCGCGCTCAGCGCCTCGCTGAATTTCGGAGGCTGCATGAACTGCCCGGCATGCAGCAACAGCTCGCGGTACACTAGGAGCGAACCATGCAAATATTCCAGCGAGCCCTGGCGGATCCCGGCCACCGCCTCTTTCCACACGTGGCTATACACGTACTCCTGGACCACATTATCGCGCCTCAGCACAATCTGGAGACACACGCCCAGAGCGGCCACGCTGTCCTGTCTTATGGCCAGCTTAGGGTCGCGAATGCCGCTCCACAGCGCCTCGACCACCGTATTTATGTACCCGAAAATCAAAGTGGGCGAAGTTTGCGCGATGCTCTTTAGTTCAATAGCCGCCGCAAGGCGTTTAATTTCCTGTCGTTCCAGCGTCAGCCACTCGATGCACCGCTTGACTTCGTAGTCGACCAGGTCGCCGGCCAGCGTGCCGCCGTACTTCGTGAGGTGGCCAATCACCGCCGCGGCCGCTTTGATCACCTCAATGTCGGGCGTCAGCAGCACCTGGCGCAGATAGTGCGTGAAACGCGTGGCGTTGTCTTCGCCCGCCATATCGACGCTGATGAGCTGGTCGATCGCCAGGACGCCGCCCAGTTTTGACGAGGCGTCGGGCGACCTGATCAGCTCGAAAATGAGTTTGTTGACTTCCTGGCTGAGGCGCAGCGTGTTTTTGGGCGACTCGCGCGAGTACGTGATCACGGCCTCGCGCAGCTCGCGCGCGCCGTCGAGCTTCTTCGTTTTGTCGGGCGACCGCAGCGCGGCGAAAATCGCCACCAGAATCATGGACTCGCTCGACATCGCGGCACACTACGAGATACTCGCGCTTTGGAGTCTGATCGGGTCGCTCGCTGATCCGTGGTGGGTGACCCTAAGACCCTAGACCGCTACCCCACTAACCACTCAGTAGGGGGGAGGCGTGGGTGAGCAGGGGAGGCGGGAGAGCAGGGAAGGCGGGAGAGCAGGGGGGAGGGTGATACACAAGGGTGGTACACAAGGGCGGTACCACCTCACGTAGAGATACGGTATATCACAAGGAGGGATACCCCGAACAGCCCGAGTAAGCCCACACTGTCCCTTCTTCCCGAACTAAGTGGTATAGCACTATATCTCCCAACCACCCAACGCTGGGGAGCATCGCGCAAAACATCCATTCCCTTTAATAGCTTGAGAATGTCTGAATAGAGGACAACGCCGCTGTCAATAATAATACATGCTAATCATTATTTTATTTAATTCGTAAGTTCGTGCTTGCAGAGCTTTACAAATTGGAAGGCTGCTCAGAATATTACTCGGCGGGTCAGCTTGGTCGTAAGGTATCCTCGGCTAGCTAGATGTCCGCCCTTTGTTATATGCAGCCTCACTGTCTTTGCACGGTAGCTAAGTAATTAGTTTTACCTAGTCACTCACGAATTTTTAGCTCTTCGGGTGCCTCGCTTCGACGCCACAGTTAGGCGCCGTAGATCAGGTGCCATACGCTATGTGCTCGTCGAAAACTGATGAGCAGGTTGAGACCCCTGCCCCAGATCTGGCCAGCACGAAAAGGCGCCTGCTCCTTGGGGACGATAACGAAACGAGAAGACGTTACTCCACAGTTTCGTCAGGTCGCGAAAATTAATTGTTATCTGACTATTATGCTATAGATACCTAAGAACGGGCGAGGTGTGTCGCAGGTCTCGGCAATGCTTTCAGCACCAAAATCAAATCAACCATCTCGGCTGTAATTGCAGTAAAAGCTTGAGCTCTGCAGCCTTGGCCTAAGTGGCAAGCAGCTATTGGTGGTGCTTGTTGAGCAGCCTACCCTCTTGCCTTGCTATACGACAAGGGTTTGAGGTGGTGCGTTCCCCCTGCTTGACGTCCCCCTGCTTAACGTTGGGTCGCTGCAGAAGATCGACTACGCTTCGATCGCCGGCAGATCGTGCGTAGAGTGCTTCTCTTTGTAGAAAACAAGTATTTCACGCCCTCGTTTCGGCATAATCAGGCGCGGAAACTCATATTTGCCATCTATTCAGCTCACTCACCACCGGCCGCATCGGATCGCACCGCGATCTAGCTAGAAATGGTTGAAGCATTACCCCTCACGCGGCCCCTTGAAAACAGGTGATCACTGACACTCGGTCCGGCCCTAATCTGTGGTCTGGCCACCGACCTTAAAATCCCGCAAATAAAACCGTTGGGAATCGTGCAGGGGAGGCGACTCGTCTGAGTAGGGTTTTCCACGAGTCCGCTGTCAGACGCATGCAATGCAAGCGGCTCAGCACCCGTACCCCGCGAACCGACCGTTGGGACGTCAAAAACATCGGACCCTCCACGCACCGGGCGGTGGGCTGATTAGCACGACGCTGGTGGGTCGCAATAAATCCCAGTTCCGACGGGAATATTGACTTTGCTGCCCTGGAATTCGGGTACAGACATGAGCGGCGCGGTTTAATTATTTTGAGCGACATATGTGTAATTGCCTCATATGTTTTTTGAACCATGCCGGCGACTCAAAAAAAAAATCACGCAAAAAAGTTCGAGCCGCTTAGTTGAGCCAAATGTATGTATGTATGTATGTAAGGCAACTAGCCGTGGACCCAGGGTTCTGTCGTTGCCGTTGCATAATGTGAGCGTCCGATCAGAAAGGCGTCTAATCAATACCCGAGAAGCGAGCCGCTAGAAAGCCAAGGCCTTCAATTATTTGAACAAGACTAGCTGAGAATCGAGAAAATAAAAATTTGGTTTTATTGAGCGCCGCCCCATCCTCGGCCAGCGCAAGGCATCGCCTCACCCCGCACGTTCCGAATTTTTCCTCGAAGCTTCAGAACAGCAAGGGCTAGGTGTCCAGGCACAGGGTCTTCTCAGGTGATGCAGAGAGAACGACAGACCGTTAGCGGGGATTGGGGCCAGGGCGCATCCGCGCTCAGTGTTGTCAGTTGCATTACAGGAAGTGAGGCTTTTTGAGCCGCACGGCCGGTCTATAACGCATTGGTTAGGACGACAACTTAACTTTTCATCTAGATCAAGATCAAGATCGAGAACGAGAACGAGAACAAGATCGAACAAGATCAAGAACATACCCCCACGGCTCCATCCCTTTCATTTACATTTCATTTCTCATCATTGCCGCTAGATCTGGTCCCACGCATCGACCACTAGCACGCATCCATCACCTCATCACCCCACCACCTCCCTTCACCACCATCTCACCATCTCACCACTGAATGCTGTCTTTCGAGCGAGAAGTGAGTGGCCGCCTCATTCTGGCGGCCCGCAAGCAGCTGCCCGACCGCAGCGGCATCCCCGAGCAGCTCGTGGCGCTGCGCGACTCGGCGTTCCGGCTGCGCAACCTCGTGATCGGCATGGTGGCGCGCGGCGACTTCGACGTGGCCGTGTTCAACCTCACCGAGGTGCTGTGGGCCATTGGCCGCGAGCACAACTACGAGTTTGTGACGTCGTCCGGCACCACGCCTAGCCTCGAGGTCGACTCGCTGCTGATTGTGCTCGAGGCGCTGCTGGCCGCGTTCACGAAACTCATGATCGATTTAAAGGTGCTGCCCGACTCGGCGCTCGACCTCGGCAAGCCCGACTTCCACATGTTCCTCGGCATCTACCACTGGGCGAACGTGCACACCGTGCCGCCGCTGAACCAGCAGGTGGCGTCGGACCTGCTGCAGTTCGTGATCAAGGTGCTGCCGAGCGCCGTGTTCGGCCACACGCAGCTCAGCAACGTTCTGGACATCACGCCGCGCACGAAGCTGTACAACCTGCTGATGAGCACGACCCAGTTCATCCAGCTCTCGGACCCCGCGCTCGTGCGCCGGGCCGCGGAAGACTGCATCGCGCAGTGGAACCCGCCCGAGCGGCTCAAGATCCTGATCACCGGCCACCAGACCGCGGCGAGCTTGGTCGAGTATCTGCGGCTCGCGCGCCACTCGCTGCAGCGCCTCGGGTCCGACGAGCAGCAGCGCCTGCTCCAGCTGCTGACCATCGGCCTGGGCCGGTTCGTGGTGGCCGATCCGGAGTGCCGGCTGGCGCGCGAGCCGGAGGTCGACCGCGAGATCGTCGCGCTGAGCGGCGCCGTGGACAAGACGCGCAGCTTCCGGTCGATGCGCGCGTTCGTGACGTACGACGCGCTCGTGGTCTCGTTTCTCGAGCTGATCCGGCGCATGGCGCGCGCCACCGACTCGCCGAGTAGGAAACGCGCCGTTAGTCTGAAACTCACGAAACCGTTCACGCGCGCGCTGGCGCTGCTCAAGCGCGAGAGCAGCCGCACAAGCAGCGACCGACGGTCACCCAACAGCAGCCGCTCAGCGGGCGACCGCCGGCCACCCAACCGCGCCGCCGCAATCGAGTACTTCGGCCAGCTCTGGTTCTACACCTACCTCGCGTCGTCGCGGCCCGGCGGCGAGGTCTACATGCACGTCGCCGTCGAGCTCGCGCCGTACGCGTCGTACTTCGTGGCGCCGTACGACGAGCTGTCCGACTCGCTGAAAGTGCTGGTCGTCGCGTTCTGCGCGCAGATCAGCCACCCGCGGCTGCCGGAGCTCGTGCCGCAGATGACGCCGCCGATCCTGATCCAGGTGCTGCATCTGTTCATGATCGCGCAGCGCCCGTCGCATTTCCGCCTCACTTTGCGCGTGTTCGAGGACCGGTTCCTCGAGTTCTACCAGATGGGCCTGGACCGCGGCGCGTACAACCGCACGGCCACGGCGCTGCAGCTGCTGTGCGCCGGCGACCCGCCGCAGCTGCCGCCGCGCCTCGTCCAGGACATGATCGGCCGCACCGTCGTGCACCTCGCGGCGGCCCCAAACCTCGACGCCGTGGCGCGCGAGACGCTCGAGCTGTCCGTCCTCAAACTCATTGGGGCCGCGCGCCAGTTCCTCGACCCCACGATGCTGGTGGTGCTGGTCGACGGCACGCCGGCGTGGCAGTATCTGGAGCACGAGGAGAAGGTCAAGCAGGCCTACTTCTTTCTGCGCGTGCTCGCTGGCGACAGCGCCGGCAACGGCGGCAATAGCGGCAACGGCAACGGCAACGCGATGCTCAACGCGACGTTCTACGAACGCGGGCAGCTGCTGCACACGCGCGCGCGGCCGCTGCGCACGGCGCTGATGCTCGCGCTGGGCTCCGGCAACCCCACGATCGTCGAGACGGCGCTGCGCAGTCTCGAACTGCTGCAGAGCGACCCGTACCAGAGCGTCAGCGAGCAGGAGCTGCTCATCGAGCTCGTGGACTCGAGCGAGCACGCGATGCACTCGATCAAGTACATGCAGCGCAAAATGGCCGACGTGCTGAACGCCGACCCCGACCAGACGTTTCTGCCGATCGCGGTGGCGACGCGCGAGGCGCTGCAGGCGCGGCAGGAGGCGCAGCTGTCGCACGCGACGGTCATCAATCTGCTGGAGATGCGCGTGGCGCTGCTGGCGTTGGAAAGCGGCGAGGACCGCGCGCGGTTTTATAGCACGCTGATCAAGCAGGACGGGTCGCTGCTGCAGGCCGTGGCGACGTCGGCGCCGATCAGTGCGGCGGTCGCGAGCGAGTTTTTTCGGGCGATCTCGCGGGAGCTGATTGCGTTGGTGCCGGCACCAACGGTGCCGCCGCAGGCGGTGCCGCCGCAGGCGGTGCCGGTGGTGCCACCAATGCCACCAATGCCTAATACCTCTAAAGGCACCTCCAAAGGCACCTCTAACGGCTCTTACTCACCGCCTAACGCGCCTAACGCCCCTCAGGCCCCTCAAGGTCCTCACGCCCCTCACGGCGCACCTAGCGGTGCACCCCAAGGGGCCTCACCCACCTCCTCGCTCTCCTCGCAAGGCCCCTCCACCTCGACCCCCACCTCGACCTCCACCTCGCTCACCTCGAACTCCTCCGTCTCGCCGCACGCCAGCCCCACCCTCGGCATGGCCGTCTCCGCGCTCGACATCTCCGAGAACTTCCCTCAAGGCCACCTCGCGCTCCCGGCGGACTACGTCCCGGTCCCGTTTCCCGGATCGTTCCCGGGAGAGTACGCTGAGCCGCCGGCGCCGCCGCGCCCAGCCCCGCGGCGCAACCCCAGCACGACGGCCGTGCCGCTGAGGCCGGCGTCGAGCAAGGCGTCGAGCAAGGCGTCGAGCGTGGCCTCAGGTGCGTCCTCTGGCTCCGGCGCGGCCTCAGGTGCCTCAGGTGCCTCGGCCTCAGGTGCCTCAGGCGCGGCCTCGGCCTCGGCCTCTTTGGCGGGCTCCTCCGGCGGCGCAGGCGCCGCCTCCGTCGCCTCCGTCGCCAGCATGAGCACGCTCGACCCGCTCGCGCGCCAGGCCCGCTCGCGCCCCACGTACCACCAGCAGGTGGGCATCTACCAGCTCTACACCTTCCTCCTCACGTGCCTCGCGCCCGACCACCCGCACACGGCCGCGGAGCTGCGGCTGGGCGAGCTGAGCTCGATCGCGATGGCCGGCCTCGCCGGCGACGCGAAGGTCGCGCACGAGATCGTGGTGCTCAAGTTTATTGAGACCGTCGCGCGCTACGCCGCCGCCGAGGCCGACGCGCAGTGCGCGCTGGTGTTCGGTGCCGTCGTCGACACCGTGCTGCGGTACCAGTGGCACGACATGGCGTACGCGCAGCTCGGCGTGACGCTGTGCGCCGTTTTCGAGAAGTACGCGGAGGCCGACTACGACGTGCTGGGTTTGTTAGTGGAGAGGGTGGGCCAGATCGACCCCGCGAAGCTGCACGCGCCGGTGCTGACGCGGCTGCTGCATGCGAACGTCGCGTTTGCGCTCGAAATCTCCAACCACGCGCGCTATGCCACGGCGGCGTGCCGCGCGGCCGCCTACGACGCGCTCAGCGAGGTGTTCGCCGTCAAGCCGGAGCCGAGCGAGGTGGACGTCGAAGGCGGCGATTTCGTGGTCTACCTGCTGCACAACCGGCCGGTTTTGGTGGGTCTGTGCGACGTGTGCAGCGTGAACGGCGACGACTCGATCGCCAAAACGCTGTTGGAGCTGTTCGCGCACCACCACAGCGAGGAGCCGCTCGTGGCCCTGGCCTTAGAACACGAGATCGAGACGAGCCAGGAGCCCGCGGCGCTGTTCCGCGGCAACACCGTGACCATGGCGCTGCTCGTGCAGTGGATGCAGGCCGAGGCGCGCGCGTACATCGTCTCGACGCTGCAGGCGGTTCTGGCGACGATCCGCACGGCCGTGATGGGCAACGCGCGCGACCTCGGCCTCGTGTTCGCGGAGACGCTGGCGATGTACCGGCCGCTGCCCTTGGCGATCCGGCGGCTCGTGGCGCGGGCCGAGCGCCAGGTCGCCGCGAAGTTCGGCGCCGCGGTCGCGCAGCAGGCCGTGGCCAATTTGGTGGTGCTAAGGCTGATCTGTCCCGTCGTGATCAACCCGCGGCAGTTCGCGATCGGCGTGCGGCCGCCCACCGCGCGCTTCGCGGCGGCCCTGCGGCAGTACACGACGTTCCTGCAGCGCCACCGCGACGCCGTGCTCAACGTAGTGAGTGGGGAGGCCGCGGCAGCGGCAGCCGCGCCGGCAACGCCAGGAGGAGCCGGCGCAGTGCCAGGAGCAGGGCCAGCGTCGCCAGGCGCATCGTTGGGCGCACCAGGAGCGCCAGTTGCATCGCCAGGCGCACCTGGAGCGGCAGACGACCTCAACGAGAGCTACATCTCGCCCACGCGCCAGGTGTTCCATTCCCTGCGCAAATACGCCGCCGAGGTGCGCGTCATCCTCCTTTCGCAGGACCAAGGGCAGTACGTCGCGAGCATGCTGCGGTTCCTGCGTTTGGGGCGCGAGGACGCCGTTTTGGCGCCGCCCTTGGCGCCGTGCCCGCGGCTGGCGCTCCACGAGGCGGATCTCGGCACGTTCCGCGGCCGCCTCGTCGTGCCCGAGATCGCGCGCGAGATCTGTGCGCGCGAAGGCGTGTTCCACGAGTTCCTGGAGTCGCGCGCGGCCGAGCCGATCCCGTTTCTCATCGACTTCACGGACTACGAGAACCTGTTCGACCGGTGGGTCGAGTCGCTGGCGAAAATCGCGTACGCCGCGTCCGAGCGCTCCGCGAGCCCGTGCGTCGTCTACGCGCTGAACTGTCCTAGACGCACCAAACTCAACATCAGCCGGCTGCAGGCGATCATCAACCTGAACTTCGTGCGCTTCGAGTACTTCGTGAGCCCCGACCTGGTCGCGGACGCGGCGTCGCTGCCCGCGCGGCTGGCCGACGTGCGGCGCGCCGTCGACGATATCGCCGGGGCCGTGACGTTCCGCGTCAAAGCGGTCGTGGGCCGCGTCTCGGCGCCCGTGGAGCTGGACCTCGCGATCGGCGCGACGTACATGCAGTTTATCGGGGACGGCAGTTGTGACGCGATTGCGTTGGCGCCAATTAGTGCGGCCAACGAGGCGGCGAGCCACCACGCGAGCCACCACCACGCGAGCCATGGGGCGCACCACGCCGGCCACGCGGCGGCCCGCCTGCAGGTGCGTCTGACCCGCAGCGAGCTCTACGTCGCGGCGGGCGGCGCGGAGTTCACGGTGCTGAGTCCCACGCCGTCGCTCGTGCGCGTGCTCGAGCTGAGTCTGCACGCGGCGGACGCCGAGCGGCACGGCGCGCACGTCGATTTAGGGCGGGTGTGCGCGCGGCCCACGCAGCGCGGCGAGCGCAGCGAGCGTAGCGAGCGTAGCGAGCGTAGCGAGCGTAGCAGCGAGCTAAGCGAGCGCAGCACAGGCAGCACAGGCAGCACAGGCAGCACAAGCAGCGAGCAGTCGAACTCGCTGAGGAGCGAGCCGAACTCGCTGAGGAGCACGCCAAGTGAGCTCAGCTCCCAGCCGACCTCTCTCAGCTCGCAGCCCTCCCTCCACACCTCCCTGAGCTCTCAGCCCTCCCTGAGCACCTCGCCTCGCACGCAAGACGACCCCATCACCCAGTTCTCGAAACTCACCGGCCGCCCCACCGCACGCGGGGCCTACGGGGCCGCAAGCGGGGCACGCGGGGCACACGTAGCCGCCACGTCCTTCGAGCCCGGGCGCCTCCTCTTCTGCACTTTAGTCGACCTTTTTGACCCCTCCGAACGCGTGCGGGCCAGCGCGCTCGAGCTCTACTCCGCCCTGCCCGAGACGTGGGGCATCCGGCTCAGCATCTTGTCCGGCAACCAGCGCCTCACGATGGGCCAGGTCGCGAACATGACGGCCACGGCGGCCAAAACGTACCCCGAGCTGGCGCTCCAAGTGCTGTCGGCGTTTGCGGCGATGGGCACCAAGATCTCGCTCGAGGCCGCGCAGCTGACGGTGCCGTGGACGAAGCAGATCAGCGCGCAGAACATCGCGCCGCAGATCCTGCGCGACCGGCTGCTGCTGCCGCTGATGCAAACGACGGCGGCCGCGCCCACCACGGTCGGGCCCATTTTATTGCAATATTTCTGGCCGAACTGGCGCGAGCACTCGGCGCTGACCGCCGATTTGATCGCGGACGTCACGGCCCAGGCGCCGCGCGACTCGATCGAGGCGCTAAGGCAGATCCCGGCGAGCCTCGTGCCGGCGCAGCTGCCGTTGCGCGCGCGCGAGTTCGCGCAGTGCTTTGTGGACCGGCTGTACCGCGCCTTAGTGGATGTGCGGCACGAGAGCGCGACGGCGTGGTCCGAGCACGCGCGGTGGGCCGAGATCAACGCCGTGGCGGTGCTGCTCGCGAGCACGCCCGTGGACGCGACGATCGCCGAGTCGCAGTTCTGCGATATCGGCGCCTTGTTGCTCGTCCTCGCGGGCGTGGGGACGGCGCAGCTGCGGTGCACGACGTACCAGCTGTTCGTCGCGCAGCTCAACGCGCTGCTGCAGGCGCCGGACCTCGCCGCGGCGCAGCGCAGCCGCCTCTACTCCGTGCGCGCCGAGCTCACGTCGCACCGCGGGCGCTCGGTGTTCGGGATTCTGGCGCCGCTGGACGCCGCGGTCGAGTGGACGTCCGACGAGTACACCTACGGCAGCCCCGAGCAGGTCGAGTACATTGGCCGGCTGATCAACGAAACGGCCGTGGGCGTGTACTACAACCGCCTTTCCGAGTTCCAGGAGTCGCGCGTGGCCATTGCGATGCGCATCAAGGAGCTGGTCGACGTGCCGTTCCCGCCGCTGCAGCGCCGCAGCCTGCTGGGCTTAATTGGGTCGGTGCGCATGCTGCTGCCGGGCCACATCGTGCACAACCTGCTGTACCGCATGTCCGTGGTCAACGGCTCGCAGAGCGACAACGTTTTGGGCCCGCAGGGCGTCCTCACGTCGGCGTTTTTGCGGATGTTCGCGGAAACCGTCGAGTGCATTCCGGACCAGGGCAAGCACTCGCGCTACCTGTTCTGGGTCGCCGTCGTGGCTTTGGCCTCGGGGTGTGAGCTCATCCAGTGCGACGCCGTTAGGCTGCTGCGCGAGACCGTCAAGATCGAGCACTACCGCGGCTCGCTCAAGACCCAGAGCATGGCCCAGGTGTTCCTGAGCGTCATGCCCGACTGGGTGACGATGCTGCAGCCGCGCCTGCCGCTGAACGTGCCAACCACGGAGAAAAACTTCCATGCCGCGCTTGCGGTGGCGCTGGTTCCCGTGCTGGAGCGCGCGAGCTCGCGGTCGCTCGGCCTCAAGTGCTGCGAGGTCCTGGCCACCGCCTCCGGCGACGAAATTTTGTACAACGCGTTCATGTACCTGTGTGGAGACGAGGAGAAGCTGAACTCGCGCGTGCCGATGCTCAAATGCGGCGAGGAAGGCAGCGCCGTCGCGCGGTGGCTCGCGTCGCGCATCCGCACGGCCAGCCCGAACTCGCTGATCGCCTTGGCGCTGTGTGCGCAGATCTGCGGCTTCGCGGTGTGCACGACGTTCACGGAGATCAGCAAGCGCCTGCTCACGTTGATTGAGCTCGTGCAGGACCGGCGCATCGTCACGACCATTGCGCCGCTCCTCAACCGCACGTTCTCCAAACTCCTCAAGCTCGGCGACCCGAAAACCGAGCTGGCCCTGGGGAAGTGGACGCTGTGCATTCTGTCGCGGTCCATGGAGGAACGGCTGGGCATTGCGGCCGACTACCGCTACCTCTACACTTTGGTCGAGAACCTGGGCATGAAGCCGTGGTTCACGGAAACCAGCACTTTGCTGCCTTTGTTCCAGGAGCAGAGCTTCACGGAGTTCACGCGCTACGCCTTGGGCGGCGACCTCGATATATTTAAGACGCTCATCGATCCCGCGTCCATGACCCCGGGCGAGGGCGAGGAGCTGTTCTAACCACGTAATAGAATTACCATTAAAGTATGAAGCGCGATGCACTGAGTGCAGGATGCACTGAGTGTGCAGTATGCCTATATAAAGCTGTATTCTAGTTCTCTAGTTCTCTACATGTACACTGCCACTGCCAACGCAAGCGCAAGTGCCAACGCAAGTGCCTCTTCTCTTGACGCCCCTGCCTCTTCTCTTGACGCCTCCACTGCCTCTGCTCTTGACGCCTCCTCTGCTCCTGATGCCTCCTCTGCTCCTGCTGCCTTCTATGCCTCCTCTGCCCCCGCGATCCACCCAGACCTCCTCACCTTCACTAAAAAACTGCGCTACATCTGCGTCGGAACCCTCCCGTGGGGCTTCTTCTACATCCTCGAGCCCGCCACGACCCGCCACCGCTCGCTCCAGGCCCTGACCGCCGCCTTAGACCGCGCCTACGCCTTGTCGCAAGCCGAGGTCGACGCCGCCCGGCCGGAAAACGTGATGCGGCTCGAAGATATTATCGATAACGTCACTCGGCACACCTCCCCGCTCCTCGATCCCAGCGCCCCGCTCCCACCGTCTCTGGCTAGAGCATTCCACCTGGCTACGCTTTATGTCGATGTGTTCCTGAACGCCGTGACAAGGCTCCGATCCGCGGAAGATGCACGCCGGTCCGCGCGCGAAAAACAGGCCGCGGCCATGAAGGCCGAGTACCCATTCTTCTATGCTCTCACGGGCTTAGCAGTCTTGGTGATCCTGTGGGACTTGCTGAGAGCCGGTGAGGCACTACATACATAACTACCCATAACAGATAATATACCTTCCCTATTTTAAGCGCATACGATTATCAGACGCAGGAGTCGCCCTCAGCAGTGCAAAGCTACCGAGCAATGAAATTGCTTCTAGTTTTTAACAAAAAACATCGTTGTATGTCTTGAAATTTCTATGATGTAGGAAATTCTACTGATTTGAGCCAATTTACGCCTAGCTTTGGAGATCGGATTATTGGTGCGATTTGTCAGATAATCTGAGTGAATGATGTTGAATCTAGCGATATCGGACTTGATAGAGTGCTATATATATTTTCATTATATTGATTTGCTAAATCGAAATATTCGCCTACTGCTAGCTTACGGCTTATTCGCTCTCTACGCTTAGTCATCGGTTGACATTATTGGTCGAACTGGGTAGCTGACTGGTTCAGTCTTAGAACACCCGTGTGGTCTTCTCCGTAGTGTGGTCTTCTCCGTATATCTCGGTATACGGGCTCAACAGATGGCGCTCAAGTAAATCGTTATGATCTGATTTGACGTCTTGGCTGGGCGACACCTACGCTGAAACTTTAACATTGGGACGTGCGTTAGCCACGGGTTTCTTTTCTCACACCTCAGATGGTACAGAAGCAGGTGGACTCGCCCAAATGTTTTCTCGAAATCGATGATCCGAGACTCGCCCAGGAAACAAATTGCTACATGGATTACTTTTTCCATGCGCAAACATTAACGATCATCGTCACCCATCCCAAAGGAAATGTTGTGGAAACTATTCGTTTCCCCGTTTATTTGCCTACGGATCTGTCAGATATACAGGAACCATTAGAGAATTGGCACAGGTTTCAATACTATCTCGTTTCAACCCCTTGTGAAGGTGATGGAAAGAAACAGCCTTTGCGTGGAGCAGAACCTCTGTTCAAGGGTGGCAAAGACATCACTGAAGCCAGGCCCCAAATCGATCCTCCCTGGGTCACCAATCCCCACAAGTTTGGCGCTTGGCGCCCCAGCCTGCTTAGTTACGAAGACTACCATCTCATCGAGGTGGTGATAGATGGTGAGAAAAGTTTCGTATGCTGGCGCAACCTGAGCCAGTCTGCTGTCGCCAGCGTGGAAGGAACGCCTCATCAAGGATTCGAACTTCGTCGCCGAGATGGTTCTTACCTTCGCATTGCCCCTTTCCCCGTGAAAGAGGTCGGAGAGTCACATGGAGAACCCCCATTCACCTCAACCGTTTATTGCCGCATCAATCCACCGGGAGTCGCACCCGAGGGACTCTGTTATTCCAGACCGCACGATATTGACGAACATGTGACCCGCGGTAAGTTCAACACCCTGGAAAGCGAGTACTCCGTCAATCGCAGGATATTCGCAGTCCGGGACCTACGTGGAGACATCTTTGTCCCCTTAGACGATGACGGCTACCCGCTCGTGCAAGGGTTTATTAATGGTCTCGAGGTTTATGTGGACAGAGAATCGTACTGGCAAGAATGTTACTTGTCCGTCAGCATCCTCAATGGCATGACTATCGGCTTGTATCGAACTAACGGTACCCACGAAGTGGTCCAATTCACAGTCACGAACGAACATGTGCTGAAAGCATTGGGAAAGATGGTTAGTGCGTGGCGTGAACTGTGGCCGGACCAGGTTCCGGGGTTTGTTCGTGATCTTTCTGCAGACTGGGTAGCTCATGAACGCAAGAACGCACAGGAACACTGGTTCAACCCGAGCTTTGGATTTGAAGACAAACGCATCCTAAACGAGAGAGTCGACAGAAAGCTTCCGGGTGGAGGGACTGAGACTGAAGCCGATATTTCGGTGCGGGAAGTTTCTCACGGCTTCGGCTTGAGATTAATGTTCGGTGACGGATCGCAAAAAGTTATCCACTTTCATACTGCCGATCATATGCTTGGGAGAAGAGAGATCGGCGATCTAATAACCGTGTGGAACACGCTGCAGGGTGACACGGTGGGAATATTTCAGTCCTGGCCGGTGGTGCGCGAATCCGGTTGGAACTTTATTAGCGCCTTGAGCAAGCTTTTCACTGGAGAACATTAGTTAATTGAGGTTTCTGGCTACATTGTGGGGGACCACCAGGGACCACCAACACAGCCCAGCCATTAAGACAGCCCAGCCATTAGCATCCAACCATTATCGAAATTTGAAAAAAAAGCAAAGGGGTAAGCCTTGGTTTTTTGTAAATTTCATGACACAGCCGAGCAGTTGGGACCACCAGGGAGGGACCACCAGGGACCCCCTACACAGCCAGGGGCCACCAACACAGCCCAGCCATTAACACAGCCCAGCCATTAGCATCGAATAATTTCTGAAATTGTAAAAAAACCAAAGGGGTAAGCCTTGGTTTTTCGCAAATTTCATGACACAGCCGATCCGTTGGGACCACCAGTGAGGGACCACCAGGGACCCCCTACACAGCCCAGCCATTAACACAGCCCAGCCATAAGGATCAAATAATTTCTAAAATCTAATAAAATACAAAGGGGTAAAGTAAGCCTTGGGTTTTTGTAAAATTCGAAATTCTTTTGGAAACAGCCGATCCGTTGGGACCACCAGTCAGGAACCTTCATCACATCCGACACAGCCGACACAGCCAAGAAGCCATTAATACAGCCCAGCCATAAGTATCAAATAATTATCGAAATTGTAAAAACCACAAAGGGGTAAGCCTTGGTTTTTCGCAAATTTCATGACACAGCCGATCCGTTGGGACCACCAGTGAGGGACCATCAGGGACCCCCTACACAGCCCAGCCATTAACACAGCCCAGCCATTAGTATCAAATAATCATCGAAATTGTAAAAACACCAAAGGGGTAAGCCTTGGTTTTTTGTAAATTTCATGACACAGCCGAGCAGTTGGGACCACCAGTGAGGGACCACCAGGGACCACCAACACAGCCCAGCCATTAAGACAGCCCAGCCATTAGCATCGAATAATTTCCGGAATTTGAAAAAACCCAAAGGGGTAAGCCTTGGGTTTTTGTAAATTTTCGAATTTTTTCGGATACAGCCGATCCATTGGGACCACCAGTGAGGGACCACCAGGGACCACCAACACAGCCCAGCCATTAAGACAGCCCAGCCATTAGCATCAAAACTTTTTCGAAATTTGAAAAAACACAAAGGGGTAAGCCTTGATTTTTTCGCAATTTTCATGACACAGTCGAGCCGTTGGGACCACCAGTGAGGGACCATCAGGGACCACCAACACAGCCCAGCCATTAACACAGCCCAGCCATAAGCATTTTAATAATTTCGAAAATTCAAAAAACACAAAGGGGTAAGCCTTGGTTTTTTCGCAATTTTCATGACACAGTCGAGCCGTTGGGACCACCAGTGAGGGACCATCAGGGACCACCAACACAGCCCAGCCATTAACACAGCCCAGCCATAAGCATTCTAATAATTTCTAAAATCTAATAAAATACAAAGGGGTAAGCCTGGGGTTTTTGTAAATTTCGAAGCTTTCTTGGAGACAGCCGATCCGTTGGGACCACCAGTCAGGAGCCTTCATCAAAGCCGACACAGCCGACACAGTCAAGCCATTAATACAGCCCAGCCATAAGGAATTTTAATTTCTGACATTTATTTTGTTTTTTTAAAGTGGTAGCCCAGCCATTATAGGTACACCAGCCCGAACACAGCCCGAACACAGCCCGAACACAGCCCGAACACAGCCCAGCCATAAAGAATTTTATTCTCTGCCCAGCCATTAGCCTCACTCAGCCATTAAGACAGCCGACACAGCCCGAGCACAGCCCGAGGACACAGCAGAGCCGCACATAGCCGAGCCGAACACAGCCCGAACACAGCCCAGCCATAAGCATAATATAATTTTCGTATAATTTCGAACTTATGGGAATCCCAACGGGTAAACCTTGGTATTTCGTAAATTCTCGAAATTTTCTGGACACAGCCGAGCCATTAGCTTCGCTCAGCCATTAAGACAGCCGATTATTTCTCTCCGTGATACAGCCGAGCCGAACACAGCCCAGCCATGGGCAGAGCCCGAGCCCAGCCCAACCATAAGCACAGCCCAGCCACAATTACGGTCCACATGGAGTGTAGCAATAATAGCAAGGTAGGTTCATGAGAGCACAAGCATATAATGCCACACCTGTGTGCTGTGTAACGCCACAATCACGGACCACATGGAGTGTAACAATAATAGCAAGGTAGGTCCATGAGACTACCAAGCATATACTGCCACACCTATGTGCGACGTCATCCCCCTGCTCTCTCTACTCCCTGATAGCTGCTACGGCTGGAGCTTCTTTTCTTTTCATTCTTTTTTTTCACCGTAGCAATAAAACAAGACGCCCGGTTCGCTCAATCCTCTCTGAACTGAATTGACGTCACCAAACTTAGGATCTTTATGCACGTCACGCACTGGCTCCCTCTAGCCGATTCGTGGGTTAGCGAATCTTTCCTGCCAAGGCTGATAATGGCCCCCAACCCTTGAGGGGACCCAGCAATCGCGAGCGAGATTGAAAATCTCCAGCTGCGTCATGGTGACGAATACGAGTACGCTACGCTCGTAGGCAATCCGCTGTCGGCCAAGGTAATACCGATATTCTCGAATCTTTTCTGGCGCTTAATTCAAAGTCAGACTTCCGGTATATGTCTCGACTTCCCGGCTCAATGAAACCCGATGATGAGAGTAAGCGGCCCATCATATCCGCAGTTGCATTCGGTGCAACCAGACCGCTGGAGCTCGTCCGGAGTCTCCAGGCACGGAGTTGGAATTTAGAGAAACCGCAAACCTCAGGGAGCCAACTTCTCGTAGTTAGGACCTCTGTCCCCTACGTTTTTCTGACCTGCCACATCTCCTTAGGTTTCCGAGATGTCTTTGCGAATGTTTAGCGCAAACGACAGGCCGCGGCCCGCGTCGAATTATACCCCACACGTATAACTCCAACCTCTCGCGGAAGAGGGAGAACTGTTCGAGTGCGCCGATCTC
>JAKUAQ010000043.1:0-65122 GCA_030562965.1 Starmerella ratchasimensis
CATGGCCGCGGAACTGTTCGTCGTCGCTGCTCAGCACGATGCGGTAGCGGCCGGCGTCAGCACGCAGCCCGCCGCCACGCCCGCGCTGCCCGTGCCGGGAACGGCAGCCGTGGTGCCCGACGCGCTCGCGGCGTGGGACCTGCCGTGGCGGCGGCCGGACGTCACGCACTTCCGCGAGGAGGTATTCGTCGACGTTGTGGAGCGCGTGCGAGCAACACAGCCCGCCGTCAGCCCGACGCGCCACGGCGGCGCCACGCAGATGCACGTGCGCGGCGAGGTGCGCCTCACGTCGTACCTCAGCCTCACGCCGCGCGTCAAGATCGACGTGCGCCTCCCCGTCGCGCCCAGCCGCCTGCAGCTGCACCCGGGCGTCGATCTCGGCGTGCTGCAGCCCGGCATGAGCACTAGCAGTGCCCGAACTCCGCCAAACACCGCGAGCTACACCTCCGGCGCTGCCACCGGCTCGCCCCAGAGGAGCTACCTGCTCTCGCTGGTTCCGCCCGACGGCCGCAGCGTCGTGGCGACGTACGCGCTGACGCATGTGGGCACGGCCGCGCTGGGCGTGCGGCTGGAGCGCCACCGCGACCGGTTCGAGCTGATCCTGAGCACCGGCATCGACGCGAAGACGGAGCAGCTCGAGGACGTTGTGGTGGAGATCACGTTTCCGCCGGCGGTGTGCGTCGTTAAAGAGCTGAGCGCAACGACGGGCGACTTCGACACGAGCGACCCGCAGCGCTGTGTGTTCCGCCTCGGCGAATCCGTGCCGATGGGCTGGAAGGCGCACCTGCGCGCGCAGGCGCTCGACGCTGCCGGCCGGCCCGTCGCGCCGCTCGCCGCCGACGCCTCGTACAGCCTCATGGGGCGGGTCCCCAGTGCGGCCACCGTGGCGTCCGTCAAGGTCGATGCCGGCACCACCAAGCCCGTCTTCAAGGGCGTGCGCTACAGGACAGAGGTCGAGACGTACCTGGCTGTGTAAGAAAGAGAAAAGACACTGCGCATTTGTATTATGTACTACCTTACTGGTTACCTAAGTTACTAGTGTTTACCTTAGTGGTTACGTGGAGATCTTCTCCAGCACGGGGATGAGGCCCGGCAGCGAGTCGATCACGTAGTCCGTCTCGGGGCGCTCGCCGATCGCGGCATTGTGCTCGTTGCGTAGCAGCACCGACACCGCGCCCGCGCGGTGGCCGGCAAGAATGTCGTCGATCGAGTCGCCCACCATGACGAGCTCCGCCGGCTGCACGCCCCACGCCTTCGCAATGAGGAACAGCCCGTCCGGCGCGGGCTTGGGCGGCTTGAACTCGCGCGTCACAATCGGATCCATCTTGTAGTTCTGCAGGAAGTTCTGGCGCAGGTACTCGACGGGGATCGGGAAGTTGCGCGTCAGAATCGTCGTGGGGAGCCGCCGCGACACAATGTAGTCCATCAGCTCACCGAGCCCGGGCTGCGGCTCCATCTTTAGCATCCCGCGGCGCTCAATGTCGCGCAGCTTCTCCTGCGCCTCCTCCTGCGCCGGCTCGGGCAGCGAATGCACGTGGTCTAGAATGTCCGTGCTCTTCGTGATGCCCAGCGCCTCGCGCATCTCGCTGAACATGTACTTCTGCGGAAGGCACAGCGTGCCGTCCATGTCGAAGACGACGCCTTTGATCATCCTCAGCGATTTGAATAGCGTCACTTTCCACCTCTGCGGGGTCAGCCAGCTGTAGGGTTAGATCAGTCACGTCAATATTCTGCAACCAGAACAATAGTCAGTAACAATAGTCAGTAACAGTGAGTAGCAATGCGCGATCTAAGAAATCGATTTGTAGTCTAATTAATAAATAAATAAATACCAATAAATAAGCTCACACGGTTTCGAGAAACTTGGTGAACTGCTTGGAGTAGAGACAGTTGCCGAGGGCGTTGCCGAACTGCCGCAGCGTGCGTTTCGTAGCGTCCGCCTTCGCAATCAGCAGCGCCTCGATGCGCACGTCCTCCTTTGTTGTGCCGTTCGACGAGCCACACCCGACATCCTCGCGGTACGTCCCGTCGGCCAGCGTTACGCGGACACACGAAAGCGCGTGGAAACAGAACGTCTGTTCGCCTGGTGGCGCACTGCGGCTCTCAAGGGCATCCGCATGTTCCCACTTCACCTCCGTGCTCCAGTTCTGGTAGCCGAAAACCTCATCAGCCAGGGCCTTCGCCGTCTGGATCGAGATGTAGGTCAGCTTCTGGTTGGCCACCGGGCCGGACCTGGTCCGCACAAACTCGGGGCCCAGATTCTGACTCAATTCCTCGGCTATCCGGTCCCGGTCGAAGCTCATGTCAACGACGCGAAGGATACCCTTGGATGTTGGTGGAATGCTGGTGGATGTGGTTTGGCTAGAGTGTGGCCCCCAGGGTATGTCAGTTAATTACATCTCCCAACCCAGTATAATTCGAAACCACCTGCTGTCTGATTAGTTTAGTGGGCCCAGCCTAACTCTGTTCGGCACAGATGGAGGATATAGACACATCGAGTGTCGAGCGGTTCCTTGCTCCGTACCTCCCTCACAAAAAGTCCTCGCATGGCGTGTTTGTGACGGCCACGTGGGCCCAGTCGCTGGACGCGCGCATAGCCGCTGCCCCTGGCGAACGCACGCAATTGAGCGGCATGTACACCAAAAAGATGACACACTATCTGCGGACAAAGCACGATGCGATCCTGGTGGGCCGCAATACTGTGATTGCCGACGACCCGAGCCTCAACAGCCGCTACTCAGCCAACAGCCCGTCCCCCCGGCCAATTATCCTGGACGCCGGCTTTTCGTGGCCGGCTGCAGGAAAAGAGTGGAAAGTGCTCGCGAATGCACGAGGTGGCAAGTACCAGGGCCCATGGGTCGTTGTGGATCGAGAGGTGGACGCTGCGAAGGTCGAGCTGGTGCGGGAGCTAGGCGGCGACGTGATCCGAGTGGCCGACACGCGCGACTGGCCGCTCGTGTGCGCGGCTCTGAAACAGCGCGGTGTGAGGTCGCTGATGGTCGAGGGCGGTGCGGCCGTGCTGGACTCGGTGCTGCGTAGCGGCGTCGTGAGCTCAATCGTCATCACGCTGGCGCCGGTGTTTCTCGGGAGCCAGGGCACCGAGGTCTCGCCGCTGCATGAAATACGGCCGAAGGAGCAGCGGTGGTGGTCCGAAGAAGGCGTACCCGACGCGATCTTGGGCGCACTGATGTAATAACCAAGTGAAGAAAGCTAACGAAATGAAGCGAACGAAACAAAGTGAATGAGATTAAATAAAATAAATGAGATGAAGTGAATAAATACGCTATGAGATGGTAATCGAGGGTCTATAAAACTAATAAATAAGATTCGGCGGGTCATTGTTCTTGGTTGATGATCCTCAGCACTCCGTCCGGCAGGGTTCGCACGTCGTGTGAGCGGATCACAAACTGCTTCAGCTGGGCCAGGTCACTCACGAGCCGGTTGTTGCGTGTCTGCAGGTCTTCGGTGATGTGGGAGTACGTCTCGATCTTCGTTTTGAGGTCGTCCACCCACTGCTTTTTGCGCTGCCGGCAGCGCACCGCCGCAATGCGGTTGCGCTCCAGAAAGAGCTGGCGCCGCGCCTCGTCATCGGAGGTCGCGCTACGGCGCAGAGCCGCCTCTTTGTCGCTGGCGTCGCCTTCCGCAGGCGCCGTGGACGCAGGCGCCGCCGCGGTATTCGCTCGCTCGGCGTCCCCTTCCTCGTGCTTCGGCACTTTGGACGCGGACTGGAACTTGAGGAACGTGACCGGGTCCTTTTCGTGCGCGAAGTTCGGGTTGCGTCGCTTGCGGGGCCGCGCCTGGTTCGGCGACGTCGCCGCCTGGCTCGACGACGTGGATGCAATGGGGCTGGCGGGCTGAGCCGAGCCCGACGAGTGTGGCTGCTCGGAGAGCTGCGTGCTGGCCGAGCGGGCAACAGTCGGAGACCTTTGAGAACCAATCGATCCATTACTGCTGTCTTGGTGGATGCTCTGGCTGGCGGGGTTGCCAGCCGAGTGGCTCGCCTGGTTTTCCACAGGATGCTGGTTGGGTGGAGCCGCCACCGCTTGCTGCGTGCCGCCAGGCGTGACCACGGGGGCGGGGTAGGCGTAATGCTGCGGCAGCTGGGTATTAGGTAGCATGACCGGATGCTGGGGCTGGTGGAGCGCCTGAGGAACCTGCTGGGGCGTCTGCTGCACATGCACATGCTGCGGTACAGATACAACACCGTTCTGAGGATGCGACATGTTCACAAGGATGCTGGGACTGTCCAGCGGCATGTTATAATACATGCCGGGAGTCATGGCCTGTGACATAGGAAAGCCTTGGGGAAGCGGTGTGCCGGAGGCTCCGTAAGGCATCATGCGAAAGTGCGTAGCAGAATTGGACTGCGCTCCTTCCGATCCGGGATGGGTCTGCTGGGGCTGATGTTGCGCCGGCATTTGTTGAGTCTGCCGAGGAGTTTGGGCGGATTGAGGTGCCGATGAAGCAGCACGATATCCCTCATACATCACCGACGGAGTGTAAGCACCCGCATGTGGGGTGGCGATCCATTGGTTGGGCACACTAGCGGTCATCGAGTACTGCTGCTGCTGCTGCTGCTGCTGCTGCTGCTGAGCGGTCAGGGCGGTGGCTGGGCCCAAAGGAGTCGCGATCTTGTCGAATACTGGCGCCGATCCGTGCTGAGCCCCAGCCAAAGGAGCTCCTTGGTGCGAGTTCCCACTCTGACCAATCGGAGCAGTTCCCTGGACTGAGTAGCCATTGGGTGCCACTGGCGTGTGTCCAGCTCCGGCTGCTGTTTGGTGTGGCTGAGTATTCATGTTTGCGCCATGGATTATTGTTGTGGCCGAGTCAGACGGTTCACTTGGCGCTTTGGACGCGAAGGATTGCTCAAATGGATTCGGCTCCAGAGTGAGGCTCGACGGCTGAGGCACGTCTACCATTGAGGGATTCACGATGACAAGACTCTAGAGGATATCAACGTATTGGCTCACGATCTGAGAGGATCACGCCTCGATCAATTTGTTAGGGGTGTGTAGGATTGAAGCTCCGGTATAGTACGCGCAGACTGCCGGGGCAGAAATGACGTAGGCGTGGAGATAGGTAAGGTCTTTCTGTCCACTCCTAGCGTGAGAAGATTTCGCATGTAGCGCTGAGTCAGCAGATGTCACTGCGGGCGCTTGTGACGCAATCCAATCGCACCTGTTAGGTTAGGTTTGGCCGGGTGGCACATTCTTATCAGGCCACCGGGGTACGAGCATGATTAGGTTATCGCTGGCACGGTCTTTTTCGTGATCCGCCGGTAGTGGGCGCTGTGAGATTGCTAGAAAATTCGGATTTAGACCAATAGAGCCATCAATTTGGAACATTTCACCAGAAGGACAAGGATGGGCTGCTCGGATAATTCCTCAACCTGACCTCCCAGCTAAGTAGGTGCGGCGCACCTGACTGCACGCTATAGCACCCATTTGCTCGCTATGTTGCGGCTTATGGGGCGGGACTCATTGTGGACAAGGGGATGGGAGGAAGAGTGCGTGTCGAAGTTCATACCTATCAGCCACTACAAGCAGACGCACATGCATTTTTGATACAGGGATAAGTCAGTTAAGCACGACTGGTTTAATTAATCGACCCACTTGACAATTAGTACTGGCCGCTAGAGGGCGGCATGGGACGCGGGGTGAGCAGTATATTGGGTTAGTTGGTGTCAATAGGAAGTGAGGGGGTCTAGAGAATCTAATTTTTGATACACTATACTTTCCCCACGGTTTAGTATATGTGGTTGTACTGCGAAAACTCGATTAATCCGTATGTAAGAATTAGGAATATGCTTTAAGCGTGGGTGCGTTACGCATACGGAACATTTGACCCATTGTGGAACATTCCACTAAAACATTTCAAACGCCCCACATCGGCCCACACAAGCCGTAACCGCAATCGTTCACGCCACTGCCGTGGCTATGACTGATTAACGCCGGGCCGCCTTGGGCCCGGCTTTGGGCTGAGTCCGCAGCCAGGGAACGGCATTCATCGTTTACCAGGGCTAGGACCCTCGTCCGAGCGGCCGGTGAAGGGAAGACTCATCGTCGCACCCACGTCCGTTAAGGTGTGTGAAAAACCAAGCCCTAATGCATATCCAGATAGCGCCGAGGGCCAGCGAGCGAGCCCGGGTCAGATTCAAGGATCAATTTTAGTGCAAATGACAAAATTTCATAGTGAAAAATTTAGTTCAGTTCATTTTTGTGCATGTATCTATGCTTCACACGAAAAATTATGCTCCTAGCATGCACCGTCGTCTCGGCCGAGAACTCGGAGCTCGTTTCGGTTGCGTGGAGGGTCAACGACCCCAGGTAGACCCCGCTACTCGGGCCAGGGCAGCGTATTAGGGTCGCGCTTCCGAGGTCGTTGACCAGCATGCAGACCAACTTGGGCATATATATAGAGGGCCGATTTCCCCCAGAATTCAGCGTTTGGATTTTGACGATCAGTAATTAGACCGATCAGTGCATATAGCTAACAGAATCCGTTTTCATAGGTACTAGATCCAACAGGAACACTCCCTATACCCCACAGACACACATACACATGCCTATCGACGTGAAGAAAGAGGAGGCTGACTTCCAGGCCGAGGTTGCCGCCGTTAAGAAGTGGTGGACCCAGCCGCGCTGGAAGCACACTCGCCGCGCCTACACCGCCGAGCAGATTGTTGCGAAGCGCGGAACGCTTCCGATCCAGTTCCCCTCGAGCATTCAGGCCGCGAAGCTGTACAAGATCCTCGAGGAGCGTGCTGCCACCAAGACCGCGAGCTTCACTTACGGTGCGCTGGACCCCGTCCAGGTCACGCAGATGGCGCCCCACCTGGACACCGTCTACGTGAGTGGCTGGCAGTCGTCGTCGACTGCCTCGAGCTCGAACGAGCCGTCGCCTGACCTGGCGGACTACCCCATGGACACCGTCCCCAACAAGGTCGAGCAGCTGTGGTTTGCGCAGCTGTTCCACGACCGTAAGCAGCGCAACCAGCGCCTGAGCCACCCCGTCTCGGAGCGCTCGAAGCTGCCCGACGTGGACTATCTCCGCCCCATTGTGGCCGACGCCGACACCGGCCACGGTGGTCTGACGGCGGTTTTCAAGCTGACCAAGATGTTCATCGAGCGCGGTGCCGCCGGCATTCACATCGAGGACCAGGCGCCCGGCACGAAGAAGTGCGGCCACATGGCCGGCAAGGTGCTGGTGCCGATCCAGGAGCACATCAACCGCCTGATCACGATCCGCGCGGCTGCCGACACGTTCTGCAGCGACCTGCTGTGCGTCGCGCGCACTGACTCCGAGGCGGCGACGCTGATCACCTCGACCATCGACGTGCGCGACCACTTCTTCATTGTGGGCGCGACGAACCCCTCCGTGAAGCCGCTGGTCACCGTGATGAACGAGGCCGAGGCCAAGGGTCTGACCGGTGGCGAGCTTGCTGAGGTCGAGGCCTCGTGGGTGCGCAACGCCGGCCTGAAGCTGTTCAAGGACGCTGTGATCGACGAGATCAACTCTGGCAGCTACGCGAACAAGGACAAGCTTGTGCGCGAGTTTGAGGCCAAGGTGGGCCCGCTCACGAACACGCCAAACGAGGAGGCGCGTGAGCTGGCGCGCCAGCTGCTCGGCAAGGACATCTACTTCGACTGGGACAAGCCGCGGGTGCGCGAGGGCTACTACCGCTACCAGGGCGGCACGCAGTGCGCCGTGAACCGCGGCCGTGCCTACGCGCCGTACGCGGACCTCATCTGGATGGAGTCCAAGCTGCCCGACTACGCGCAGGCCAAGGAGTTTGCTGAGGGCGTGCTGGAGGCGTACCCCGAGCAGTGGCTGTCGTACAACCTGTCGCCGTCGTTCAACTGGACGACCGCGATGAGCCCCGAAGACCAGCGCACGTACATCGACCGTCTTGCGAAGCTGGGCTACGTGTGGCAGTTCATCACGCTGGCTGGTCTGCACACCAACGCGCTGGCCTCTGCTGCCTTCGCCAAGAGCTACTCGCAGTCCGGCATGCACGCGTACGGCCAGTCCGTGCAGTCGAAGGAGATCGCCGAGGGCGTCGACGTCGTCAAGCATCAGCAGTGGTCTGGCGCCGAGTACATCGACGATATCCTGAAGACGCTGACGGGCGGCGTGTCGTCGACCGCCGCGATGGGCGCCGGTGTGACCGAGGACCAGTTTAAGGGCAAGCTCTAAGTAATGATAGCGATGATATATACAAAATATTGATAAATGCGATTCCGCGATGGATCTGCAGATGCATGCATGCCTTCTCACTCTTAGACATATACACTCATTACTTCTAAGACTCATGCATTTATAAAGCCCATGCACCTAGTCCTACACACAGCATGGTGAAATTATGGCCGTGCGGCCACGAAAACGATCGATGCGATCGAGACTGCGTTTCCCGCACTGCCCCTTAGGTGCTCTTTAGGCCCCTAGGTGATCTTATGTGGTCTGGGCAGAACCCTACTCCGATACATGTATCCCGGCCTCTCGGAATCGGAGGTGGATGCCCGCGGGTTCCGCTTCCGCGTGTATTTTGCCCCCGACGAGGACGGCGAAGGCTACGCGGTTTTGCAGCACGGTATCGGGAGCTCGGCGTTCACGTTTGCGCTGTTCGTCGAGCAGCTGCGCGCGCTCAATCCCAAGCTGGGCGTGTTGACCTACGACGTGCGGCATCACGGATTCACCGAGGCCAGTGCGGGCGGCGGCGGCGGCAGCGGCAGCACCGAAGCGGCAACGGGGGGACTCGATCTGAGCGTCGACACGCTCGTGGACGATCTCGCGCACATAGTGCAGCACCAGCTGGTGGGCGCGACGCCGCCGCCGAAACCCGTGCACGTGCTGCTGCTGGGCCACTCGATGGGCGGCACGGTGGCCGCGCGGTTCGCACGGCGCGCCACGCAGCTCGAGCACGTGGATGTGCGCGGCCTCGTGGTCGTGGACGCCGTGGAAGGCTACGCGAAGCAGGCGCTGGCGTCGATGCACTCGCTGCTCAACATCTGGCCGCACGAGTTCGGCAGCGCTGCTGAGGCCGTGCGCTGGGAGCTGGGGATGGGCAAGCAGCTGCGCAACGCCGCATCGGCCGAGATCTCAGTCCCGCCGCTGCTAACGCCGGGCCCCGGCGGCCGCCTTGTGTGGAAGCTGGACCTGCGGCGCACCGAGCGGTTCTGGGACTCGTGGTTCGCGGACCTCGACGAGCTTTTCCTGCAGGCGCCGGCTGCGCGGTTGCTGGTACTGGCGGGCGTCGGGCGCCTCGACACGGCGCTCACGCGCGGCCAGATGCAGGGCAAGTTCCAGATGCTGCCGGTGCCCGAGGCGGGGCACTACATCCACGAGGACGCGCCGCACAAGGTCGCACAGGTCGTGCATGACTTCTGGCAGCGCAACGGCAAGCCGATCACCATCGTGCCGAAGTTCGGGCAGCTGAGGCAGCCCAATTGATCTCACTGGGTGTTAGGCCACTGGTGAATACAGAAGGCGGCCAGGTGGTGGTCTGTGGCATCTCACGTGGCAGAGATGGCGGCTGAGAGGTCTGTTAGGTTTGTAGGTAGCCTCATAGGCTGAATTGATATAAGCGTTACATATTGCATTACTACTGTACCATTTACTGTACCATTTCTCACACTCCGCGCTAGTCCACGCCCAAGTCCGAATCGAGCGCCTCGGCGCGGGTGATCTCGTCGATCTGGCGGAACGCCCACGGGAATGGGCGGATGAGGATCGGGCGCAGGTCGAAGCGGTTGTCGTCGGTGGAGTACGCCTCGGCGTGGTACGCGGGCGTGAGCACGGTCATCTTGTGGCGGTTGATGGTGTAGTAGTGGAAGAAGCGCTTGACCTTTGTGGCGATGTCGGCGAGCGGCATCTTCTCGGCCCACTCGTTGCGCAGGTACTGGAACATCGAGTACGGCCCGTGCTTGTTGATCTTGCGCAGGCGCCCAAACACGCTGAGCTCCTCGTACGTGAGGCCCATGTCCGCCTCGTCGCTCTGGACGTACGTCTCGGTGATGGGCTCGAGCTCGGCGGTGGGCGTGGCCGTGACGAAGGACTCGAGGATCGGCAGATCGAACGCGGTCGTGGCCCACGTGATGAAGCGCACGAGGTCCTTCTTGGAGATGCTGCCGATGGGGTTGATGTCTGCCGCGGAGTTGTCGTACTTCGTGAGGTACCCGCGCAGCGACTCGTCGACGTTCGCGCTGCCCAGCACGAGCAGCCCGCCGGGGATGCCGCGCACCCAGGGAACGACCAGCGAGAGCGTGTACGCCAGAACCATGCGGCTGCGTGCCTGGATGTTCTGCAGCACGAGGTTCTCGCGCGGGCTGCCGCCGTGCACCTTGTACTGCGGCGTGCGCCCGAACAATGACGTGACGAGAGACACGAACGCAGAGACGATCGCGTCGATGTTCGTGTCCGTGTGGTGCGAGCCGATGTCCGCCGCGAGCTGCCGCGCGCGCTCGCGCGTCTCGCGCGACGAGTTCGTCGTGCCCATGTAGCACGTGTTGAACACGGCATGCGCCAGCTCGTGCGGGTCCTCAGGCACCCACGGCTCGTCGCGCAGCGCCAGCCGACGCGCGTCGCGGATCACCTGCGCATTACCGGCCTGCGCCTCCTGCACCACGAGCCGACACATCGAGTACACAATCACCGCCGTCGCGCACGAGTCGATGCCACCGCTCAGCGGCAAGAAGAAGCCGGCCGTGCCGGAGCGCCGCAGGTAGTCCCACATCCAGCACGCGGGGCCCAGCGCGATCTCCTCCTCGGGCGTGTGCAGGTGCTCGGCGATCGGCTGCGAGCGGTGCGGGTGCCGCCGGTGCTTTCCTTGGCTCCCTTTGGTGGTGCTGCTGCCTTGAGTGGTGGTGGGCGTCTCGAGGCTGACGTCGCAGCGCACGTCGGCGTACGGCAGCATGTGCAGCGTCTGCGTGGCGTACGAGACCGCGCTGCGGTACGCGCGCACGTCCTCCAGGTTGACGGTGGCGGTGATGACCTCGACGTCGCGCAGCGAGAACTGCGACGCCTGCGCGACGACGTCGCCGTTGACGACGATCATGGCCGAGCCGTCGTAGTAGAGGCGGTCGCCGTCGCAGCCCTGCTGGTTGGCGTAGAGGTAGACGCCGCCGCACTTCTTGGTCGCGCCGATGATGAGCGACAGGCGCTGGTCGAGCTTGCGCAGCTCGTGGTGGCTGCCCGACGAGTTCGTGAAGATCTCGACGCCGTTGAGCGCCTGCTGGATGTGCGGGCTCTGCGGCGTGAACATCTCTTCGCACGTCTCGAAGCCCACGCGCGCCGTCGGCGTCGTCAGCACGCAGTCGCCGAATGTCACGAACTCCTCGCCCGTCAGCCGCGCAAGCTCCGCGGGCAGCCGCAGCCGGTCCACGCGCCGCTCGGGCCACATCGCGAAGTAGCGCATCTCGCGGTAGTTGCCGTCGTTCGCCAGCCACACCTTCGGGCGCACCATCAGCACGCGCCCGTTGTGGCAGATCACTCGGCAGTTGTAGCGCGAGTGGTGCAGCATCACCGGCATCCCGATGTCCAGCAGGATGTCGCGGCACTCAGCATTCTCCAGGATGTCCTGCAGCACCTGCCACGCGTGCAGGTACGTGTCCGCCTCCAGGAAATGGTCCAGGCAGCCGTAGCCGGTCACCTCCAGCTCGGGGCCGGTGCGGAACGTTGCGCCCTGCGCCTTCGCGGCCACAATGCTCTCCACGATGCGGTCGCGGTTGCCTTCGAAGTCCATCGCCCATTGATTGAGGTTGCATGTGGCCAGCGTCACGAAGTCCGCCATTCTGTGCGGGTGGTTCGTTTGGGGCTTGTTATGCTGGGAAGGGGCAGATCAGCACAGAGGGCAGCTAGGGTCCAACGGTCGTTGACACAGGACTTGCTAAGTACTTGCTAAGTACTTGCCGGGGTATAGTCTGAAGTCGTGAGGTTCGTATATTTATATGATTTGGTATTGTTCGTAAGTATATAACATGGTTCGTAGTTATTTCGTGTTGTTCGTAAATATGTTCGTAGTCGTATCATCGTGGTCATCATCGCATGCAGATCACTTCGGCAGCCGGGCCAGAGCCACCGCCCCGGCGGCCAGGCGCACCGTGAGGTACACAAGCGTGTTGTCTACCGCGAACATCAGGCTGCGGCGCAGCGGCTGCCTCTCAATCAGGTCAAAACAGAGCCCCACGAGGTCTGCGGCGACTACTGAGGTTGCCGTGCGGATCACCACGTTCTGCCAGCTCACGCGGCCTACGCTCGGTGAGTGGCGGTAGCGTGACGTGTAGAATGCCAGCGCGACGTCGCTGCCGATGTAGGCCTGGTACACGGCGCTCGCCAGCGACAGCAGCGAGACGGCCAGGAAGGCGAGGCGGTGGGTGCCTTCGCGCCGCTGGTACGCGCGGCCGATGAAGTCCGCAGCCACAATGAGTCCCGTGGACCACGGCGACGCCAGCGAGTACACCGGCGCGTCCGTCGTCTCTGGCGGGGCGCCACTTTCGCTGCTGCCGGCGTCCGCCAGCTCGATCTGCTCGGCCTTGCTCGTGACGTTGGGGATAGGCGCCGCCACGACCAGCGCCATCACCACTGTGCTCGCGACCGTGAACGCTGCGCACAGCGCCAGCAGCACGCCGCTCGTGCCGGCGGGGAGGCTGCCCAGCGCGGAAACGAGAGCAACGACCACGCCGCCCAGCACCTGGCGCGCCAGGCTGCGGCCGCTGAAGGCCTGGTAGTACGCGGCGCTCAGCGCCGAGCCGAGCATCGCGGCAACCGTGACGGTCGCCAGCTGGACGTTGGCCTGCAGCGCCTCGGGGTCGCGCACGCGGAAGAAGAGCTGCCAGCCGGCCCAGAGCAGCCGGCGCAATGCGGCGCTCAGGCCCCAGTTCAGACCGAGGCTGATCACCAGAGTGTGGCTCGTGGGCGCTAGAAGGCAGTCCTGCGCGGTGCGTGAAATCGGCAGCGTGGATGCCATGAGGAGGTCTAATCGAACCCTGCGTCCTTACAGTGTAGTTTGCCAAATCTCGTGATCACGATAGCGTGCTCGCATGGCTTGCAGACTCGCATTACTATTGGAGATGCATGTGGGAGGCTAACTGAGAATTGATCACTTTTTATAATGATCTCTGTATATTATGATATTTTTTCATTATGATCTCTTTCTATTGTGTAGACTATACAGAGCCTTGTCCCCATTAGGGCCAGGCTGTACTATCATGTTTCGAAGATAAAATTGAGCGGATAGATGGCGTATGCCAAATAAACCCATTTGGAGTTGCCCAGGATGGACCGAATTTACGCCGGAAGCACGATATTGACATACACTCAAATCGCCGTTTGACTTATGACACCAATGGGATAACCCCCAAAAACACATCTAGGCATATGCACGTACCTTTAAATGATAGAGGTCATCGGCTCATACAAGGTTCCGTTAACAATCTTGAGGTTTTTGTGGATAGAGGCTCGTACTGGAAAGAATGCTACCTTACTGCGACAGCTGATGAGTATGGTTTGAATATCAACTGGTCTATTAAACATCTACAAAACGCCGTCTCTCTAAGCGGCCATTACGCATCTATTCTGCACGCCGTCTACTACAGGCTGTCTTCTCTACTTAACCTTGCGCTCCAGGCTGATGGCGGCGCCGAGGAGCGCGAACACAACGCAGGCGAGCACGATGTGGAGGTTGAACGCGCTGCTGAAGCACGCCGGCCCCACGCAGCGCCCCTGGGCGTCGGACTGGGCGTCGTAGAGGCGGCCGATGCGCACGGACAGCGCGGACGTGAACGGGATCGGCGCCAGCGCCACCATGCCCCAGTTGGACGAGAGGCGCCTGACGCCGAACGAGTCGCTGATGATGCCCGGGAACGCGCCAAAGACCGTGCCGTAGAACAGGCCGACGAGCACGGTGGCCTTCCACAGCTCGCCGACCGCGGCGACGCGCGCTGTCATCAGCATGCCGCCGAGGCACAGCGCGCCCGAGAGGAACAGCGCGTAGATGCGGCTGGCGCGCCACTTGTACTTGAGCGTGTCGGAGAACGTGCCGGCGAGCAGACGCCCGAGGCAGTTGGCGAGCGAGAGCAGCGCGACCTGATGCGCCTGGATCTGCGTGACCATGCCCTCGGAAATCTCGCTGGGGGCAACGGCAGCCGCCGCGCGCGCCGCGAGGCCGTCTACGGCACCGTCAGCGCCGGGCGGCGGCAGCGCGGCCGCGTTCACGAGCGCGCGCACCATGTAGCCGCACGTGTAGATGTACGCCTGCCCCATGCCGGCGAGCAGCCCAAGCGCGACAAAAAACGTCCAGAACAGCGGCGAGCGCAGCAGCGCAACGCCGCTGAGCTCGCGCTCGGCCATGCTGCTGCGCTCGCTGATGCGGTCGACCAGCGACGTCGACGAGATCGCCTCGAGGCTGTAGTCCTCGGTCGGACGCGCGTGCGGCTTCTTCGGCTGGAAGCGGATCACGACAGGGCCGAACAGACACATCAGCGTGGCGGGCACGACTGTCAGCACGAGCAGCACGTGGCCCGCGCGGTCCGACGCCGCCTCGCCGCTGGCCGCGTGTGTGTCGGTGATCTGCGCGATCAGCGAGACGGCGAACGCAGACAGGCCGTAGCCGGACATCGTGAGCGCGGTCGCGGTGCCGCGGATCTGCGGGAAGTTCACAGCGGCGCACTTCACGGAGGCCGAGAACGCGCACGTGCAGCCGGTCCCGATGAGCAGCAGCGCCAGCGCCAGCAGCGGCACGCTCGCAAACGCCTGGTGGTAGCACACGGTCACGAGCAGGTACCCAGCGAAAGTGCACACGACGCTGGTGCCGATGGGCAGCGCGAAGCCAAGGTGGTCGACCACGAGGCCGGCAAACGGGCCGGACAGCGACATCGCGATATTGCCGACCATGCCGATCGCACTGATCGTGCTTGCCGTCAGGCCCAGCCGCTCGCTCAGCTGCGGCGCGTACGCGCTGTAGGCGTACAGCGTGCCGCAGCCCAGCGTCACGGCAAAGCACGCCAGCAGGCACAGAGGCTGCCACATGTACCGGTCGAGCTTGCTCGGGGTTCTTTCACTTTCAGCGGGCGCCAGCTCGTACCCAGTGAGTGGGGCGTTGCTGGTTACAGCCGACACTGTGCCGATCTATAGCGATCGCCGGGATGAGACCGGAAGGAATGTCCGAAGGGATGTCCAAACGGTATGTTCGAAAGGCCGGCGTGTCTCACGAAGAGAAATACTTCGCTCCGTCTAGAGCGTCACGTCTGCGAAATTGCCAGGCAGACGTCTCTCTGCGCGGTCGGATTGAAGCGGAATGCGGTTCCGGATTAAGCTAATTTCCACCCCACACGGCCGGCGAAGGGTACGTAAGGAGATTACACCGGTGAGCTCAGCCATGCGCCCAGCATGGAACGCGGTCACGCGTCAACCCCTGCCCCTTATTACGTCCACGCATATTCTACGCACGCTCACTGGCAGCGGCTAACGCTCCCTTGTTTCAGCCTATATGCTCTCGTCACTGCCCGTGGGACGCCGATGACCGCTGGATAGGCTTTGATTTCGATTAACTCCGTATGTACACTCTCGATCTATATATAGTTTACGCCTAATGGCTGGATCCATTCGTATGTATTGCAGCTACCTTGCTTCTACCTAAGTAAGTATATCTCGGGCGGTTTGTCTCTTATGTACATGATAGCTATTCCCTCGGCAATACGCGAACTACGGTTCGGTGCGTGTGGTGTCGACCGACACCTATCTGGTCTTATCGCTGAACCCTGGTGGTTGAGTCCTCGGCCCTTTCCCTTGAACCGCCCGGTCGGCCGATCCGCGGCGATATTTCACTAAACTGTCCTCTAAGTAGCGGTATAATTCGGCCATAGAAGCATTCTCGTGTGGAACGAGCGAATTCGTGCTGGGGTGAGGTGGCCCTGATGACCGCGTTCCTCTGCCCTCAGGCCCTATGTTCAGGATAGCCTTCTTCGGCAGCGATGGGTTCTCGCTCTCGGCGCTGAAGGCGGTGCTGGCGCTGCAGCGGCGACGCCCCGAGCACATCGAGCGCGTCACGCTCGTCACGCGGCGCCTCAAGCCGTCGGGCCGCGGCATGAAGAACGTGGTCGAGCCGCCCGTGGTGGGTTTTGCGCGCCAGGCCGGCGTCGCGTGGCGCGAGGCCGAGGACGCGCACGAGTTCGCCGCGCTCGCGGACGTCGCGAACCTCGCCGTCGCCGTCTCGTACGGCCGCCTCGTCCCCGCGTCGCTGCTCCAGCGCCTGCCGTTCGGCGGCCTCAACGTCCACCCCAGCCTGCTCCCGCAGTACCGCGGCGCGTCGCCGATCCAGTACGCGATCATGGACAGGCAGCGGGCGACGGGCGTGAGTGTCCAGACGCTGCATCCCTCGAAGTTCGACCACGGCCAGCTGCTGTGGCAGTCGCCGGAGGTGGTCATGGACGCGCGCGAGACCACGCCGACGCTGACCGCGAGGCTCGGCGAGCTCGGCGCCGCAGCGCTCGCAGACGTGCTCGACCGTGCCGCGCTGCCGTCCGCCGGCGCCGCTCTGCCCGCGGGTCTCGGCACGCGCCCCGCGTCGCTGGCCCCGGTGATTGGCCCGGAGCTGTACAAACTGGACTTCTCGCTGGCCTGCGGGGCGCTGGACGCGCGCGGGCGTGCGCTGGGCAAGCTGTGGGTTGAGCAGCGCGTCGAGCAGAAGAAAACCAAGGGTGGCAAGCTCAAGGGCCACCCTGTGCTGCGCCTCAACCTGCACGACTTCGCGGAGGTGGATGCGGCGACGTTTGCGGCGCCTGGAGGGCTCGGCGATGCGCTCGGCGGCGTGCTGGGCCGCGCCACCGCCTTGGACGGGACGCCGGTGGTCGCGCTGCGGTGCCGCGACGGGCTGCTTGGGGCGGCGCGCGTGACGCTGCAGGGCTTCAAAACGGAGTCCGCCGAGTCGTATTTTGCGAACTTCGAGAAACGGCGTCTGCGCGAGATTCTCCAGTAAGCCAAGAAGCTTACACCTTACATTCATGTCTTAAACATATTCTTATTACTATTCACTTAGCACCTAGCACTTACTGTGCCTCCAGCAGCTGGCGCTGGTTGTGGCTGTCTACACCCTTGGCGATGTTCTTGTAGATGTACGCGCGGGTCGCGGCGTCGCTGAGCGGCACGAACGGTCCGTGCGCGCCGTTGACGAGCTCGATGGCGATTCCCGTGCTCTCGCTCGTGACGGACTGCACCTGGTCGTAGCTGAGCGACCACTCGAGGCTCATGTCGTTGACGGCCGCGACCAGCAGCACCTCGAGCGTCACCACAATCACCTTGTTGCGCGTGATGTTGCTGTGCGCGAGGTAGTGGTACTTCGCGTAGCGCCCGTCCTTCACCGAGTGCAGGATCATCTGCCCCACGGACTCGCGCACGTTGTACGGGCGCACGATGCCGTCGCTCGAGATCACGCGCGGCAGGCGCACGCGGCGGATCTCGTGCGCGTCAAACACCGTCGTCGTGTTGCGGATGCCCTCCGTGATGTTCGACGCCATATCGAGGATCCCGATCGTCGTCTTGGTCGGCAGGCCCAGCAGGCCCATCCCGAGGCCGCGGAAGAAGCCGGCGCCGCCGTTGGTGACCGCGCCCTGCATCGGCTGCTCGGCGAGGCCGACGACGCCGCTCGCGAACGAGTCGTAGAACGACTCGAGGCCGTAGCGCAGGCCGCTGACCGCGTGCCGCGGCCGGTTGCGCGTGCGCCGCGCCTGGCGCTGCGTCTGGTAGCGCGTGTCGAGCGTCACGGCGCTCAGGCCCTTCGACAGCGAGCCGGTGACCTTCGAGATCGAGTCGCTCACGCCGAACACCGACTTCTTCATGAAGCTCAGGCCGCCCTTTGCCAGGCCAATGCCGAACTCCTGCGGCCGGTCGTTCAGCGTGTAGCCGAGGTACGGCTCGTAGAACAGGTCGACGACGCCGGAGCTGATGTTGTTGAACAGGCCGACAGGGTTGCCGATGATGTCGGCGCTGCCGAGGATCTTGTGGATCTGGTACAGGAACTCCTGCTGGTAGTGCATCTGGATCATGCGCGCGAGGTTCGCGACCTGCGTGCGCACGTTGTCGACGAGCAGCGCGTTGAAGCGCAGCGGCGCGTCGTTGACGTTGCCGATCGTCAGCGTCAGCGCGTCGATCACGAATGCCAGCGTGCCCGCCGCGTTGTTGTCCTTGAAGATCGCCGACGAGCTCAGCGAGCCCGTGCGCACAAACGACAGGTTCAGCTGCACGGGCTGCAGGTGCAGCTGCTCGAAGTAGATGTCGGGCGTCGTGTCGCCGCGCGGCTCCGGCACCGCGATCGCCTCGCCGCACAGCACGGAGTCGTCGTCCAGCAGCGGCGCGTACGCGCGGTGGTGCGCGCCGGCCACGCCGTTCGCCGTCAGCAGCGACACGACGAGCTCCGCGACGCCCAGCAGGAAGTCCTCGTCCGTCTCGATCGTCATCTCCTGCAGCAGCAGCGTCGCGTGCTTCACGTACGCCACGCCGAAGCTGTCGTCGCGCACGCGCGTCAGCGACGTGCTGAAGCACGGGTGCGCCGCGAGCTCGGCCGCCGCCTTGGGCAGCACCGTTGGATAGATGACGACGGGGAAGTCCGTCTGCGCCTTCAGCGTGTTGTCGACCTGGATCCACTGCACCTGCAGCGCGACCGTCTCCAGCGCGTCGCTCACGTGGTAGCTCGCCTTGATGTTGCGCAGCGTCACGTACACGAGCTCCTTGGCCTGCGGCGTGATGCACGAGATCCCGATGCCCTTCAGCTCCAGCTTCACCGTGAACCCGGAGTGCGTGTCCACGGCCTCGACCTCCGCAATCGCCTCAGACTTCACGTTGTTCTGCGTGTCGTACGTCGACGCCTCGGGGTTGTGCGGCGCGATCACCAGCGCCTGCTGCGGGCCGTCCGCAATCACCGAGAGGTCGACCACGAACCCGTTGCCGAACTTCGCAGGCGGCAGCTCGCCGATCTCCGCCAGCTGCACCTTGCGCCGCCGCGCCTTGGACGTCGCTTTGGACGCGGAGGCCGTGGGCGCGAGCGACGTGCCTGAGGCCGTGCCGGTGGCGTTGCTGCGGCCTGTGGCGGTGCTCTGCGCGCTGCGGGCGCTGCGGGCGCTCGACTGCGACGCGACGGACGCCGCCGACGAGCGCGGGCGCGCGGGCAGCTCGGGCTCGGGGTGCGAGAGCTCAAGCACGAGCTGCTTGACGTCGGCCGCGGGAAAGTCCCACGAGTACGGCATGGCGCTGCGTGGCGGAATGCGGTAGCGCAGCGGCGTGAAGCCCTCCTTCGCGTGGTTGAGCAGCTCCGCGCCATCCTCGTCGACGAGCGGGTCCGTCTGGTAGAACACGAACTCGCGGTCCGTGAAGTTGCGGATCGAGTACGGCCACGACTTCGCCACGGTGAAATGCACGAAGAACGTCGCGCCCTCCAGAATGACCTCGACGCGCGCCAGCACGGTCGGCCGCCCGCGGTCGATGAGGCGCACGTAGCTCTTGCCGACGTTCGCCATCGAGAAGCCGCTGCTGAACTCCGCGCGCTCGCTGTCGCCGAAGCGCGTACACATCTCCTTCGCGGCCATCGTCCACATGTAGTTCACCGACACGCGTGCGCCGGGTTCAGCACTCAGCGCGGTCTTGCCGCCGGGCTCGCGGAACTCGAGCGGCCGCGCCATGGCGTTGACGAGAATGAAGCGCGGCGCGACGGTGACGACCTTCGTGCTGACGTAGCGCCCAGTTCCGGGAGCGACGCTCACGCCAAAGTGCATCTCCTGCTGGCGGTCCTTGGCCAGCAGGCTGACCTCGGAGCTCGCGCCGCTCGCGTCCAGGAACACCGACGCGCTGGGCAGCGAGCCGCGCTCCGCAAACGTCACCTTCTGGCGCCCGCTCTTGTTGAGGCTGCCGGAGCTCCACAGCGTCGCCGTTCCGGGTGCGCAGATCACGCGGTTGAGGTTGCCCGCGACCTGGAACTCGTGGTCCGTGCTGTTGACGATGACGTACGGCGCGTAGATGACGACGGCCTTGCCCTGTCCCTGCGGCAGGTCGACGAAGTCGAGCGCGAGCTCGAGGCGCTGGTGGCCGCGCGTGAGCTCGAGCTTGTCCTCGCGGTGGAACTCGCGGCTGAAGCGGCGGCCGGTGTTGATGACGGCGAACTTCGAGCTCGTGAACCCTTCAATGTCCACGCGCATCAGCAGCAGGTTCGTGTCGTTGAAGTCGTGCACGAGCGCGCGGCCGGCCTTGGGCAGCGCGCGCTGCAGCTCCTTGCGCGTGTCGCGCCCGTACAGCCGCAGCTGCACGTCCTCGGGCAGGTTGTTGATGATCTCGAACGGCACGCTCAGGTTGATAAACAGGAACGGGTAGTGCTGCGCCAGCGGGTCCGCGGGGATCTCCGGAATCACCGTCAGGTTGAACGCGTCGCCGCACTGCACGGTCTGCGCGTCTCCTTCCAGCATGTCGCGCCAGTAGATCTCGCGGTTCGACCACTGCGTGTCGCCCTTGCGCCGCACCAGCAGCCGCGAGTCCACGAAGCTCAGCGGCAGCGGGTTCGTCGAGTGCGCCGCCATCTCCAGCACCTGCTTGCGCGCGCTGTCCGCCTTGTCCGTCATCAGCAGCTCGAGCGTCTGCTCCGTGTGGTTGCGCACGACCGCCGTCGACCGGATGCTCACGTACTTCAGGTGCTTGTCGATCCACACGTCGAACGCCAGCCGCACCTTCGTGCCGTTGTGGTTCACCACAAACAGGTGCTCGCCCACGCTGCTCACCGAGATCGAGCGCAGGCTCTCGAAGCCGTCGGCCAGGATCTCGACGCCCAGGCGGTTGTCCTGGTCCGTCGCGTTGAGGTTCTCGCGCAGCTCGCGCCAGTCGTGGAACGACCAGCTGATCTGCTCGCCGTTCGCTATGCGCCGCGCCGCGCCGCTGCCCCGCCGCGAGTCCGACCAGATCTTCAGGGGGTAGCCCGTGTCGTTGCGGATGCGGTACGGCGCGCCGTCCTGGTCGTACTTGCGCAAGAACGTCTCGCGCGACGAGTCCGCAAAGTAGCTCTGGATGTCGCGCACGAGCTCCAGCGTCTCGGGCGTCACCTCGAGGTCCGCGACCGTCGTCGAGTACAGCTCCACGACGTCGCCGCCCATGCTCAGGCCGACCTCCATGACGTCGACGAGCGGCTCCCACGCCGACTTCGTGAAGCTGTGCACGTTCGCGAACAGCTCGGCCTTCGCGCTCACGCTCAGACTGTCCGACCAGTTCTTGGCCACGAGCGTGAACGGCTTGATGCAGAAGTCCGTGAGCGGGATCTGGTGCTGCGGGTCGATCAGCACGACGCGGATGTCCTCGAACTGCGCCGTCAGCTGCTCGCTCAGCACGCGCGCGGACGTGATCGTCTCCTGCGTCACGCCGTTCGACGACGTCGCCTCGAACCGCGCCGAGCGCCGCGCCAGGCGGTGGTCGTCCGCGAAAAACGTCGAGGCGCGCTTGCCCGGCACGGCCTTGCGCCGCGGCTTGGCGCCCGCCGTGCTGTCGGACCAGATCGCCTGCACCTTCGTCGCGATGTTCATGATCAGGCCGATCTCGCGCAGCGAAATGCGCACGACGAGGCGCTCCATGCTCGCCTGGATGTTCGCCAGCCGCAGGTAGTCCGTGGACTCCGAGTTGTCGATCGACGCCGTCACGCTGAAGTCGTCGATGATGCGCAGGCGGCTCGCGTCGAACGCCTGCATGCGCGTCAGGAACATCCCCACCTTGCTGAGGCTGAACGTCAGCGACTCGCCGGTGTTCAGCACGAGCTGCTCTATCTTGAACACAATCGCTTCGGAGTCCTCGTCCTGCTCGTCCGACAACACCGTGAGGTACATGTCCACGATGTTCACCGAGATGACGGGCGCCAGCGCCTTGCGCGGCTTCGCGCTCACGGTGCTTGACGCGCTCGACGCCGTATCGTCCTCGAGGCTGCGGTCGCTCTCGTCGTCATCTTCGTCCTCGGCGCTCTCTTCTTCGCTCACCTCACTCACCTCGCTTTCGGTGCTCTCGTCGCCCTCGCCGCTCGCCTCGCTGTCCAGCACGCCGTGCTCCCAGAACTTATTGAGCTGCACGAGGTAGTCGACAGCGAGAATCACCTGCGGCGAGTCGATCGAGCACTCGAACGTCAGCGGCGCCGCCTGACGCTGCGTGAAGCGGCCCATCACCTGGTACCCGTCGTGCTTCGTGGGCGGGATCACCTGCGAGAACTTGTTCTGCGCCGAGCCCGACAGGTTGTGCGCGGCGAACGAGCGCACGTGGAAGTCGATCTCCGGCTCGCTGCGCGCGTTGACGTCCGCGCGCACCGACACGTCGCGGATCGCGAGCTGCGTCAGCGGCTTGGCGTCGAGCTTGAGCAGGATGTCGAACGACGGCGCCACGAACTCGAGCTGCAGCTTCGCGCGCGCCGCCGTGGCGTCCCCGGCGTCCCCGTCCCCGGCGTCCCCGTCCGGGGCGTCGCCGCCCATGGCCGCGCCCAGCGCCAGCGAGAAGTTCTCGCCCCACCAGTACGACGCCTGCTTGTCGGCGATGTGCTTCTTCTTCGCGAGCGTGCGCCGCAGGTCGCCGACCTCCGCCATGTCGGGCGTGGCGGCCGCCGAGCCCGCGGAGATGCGCGAGAGCGACGCGACGCACTGCATCACGAAGCGGTACTGCACCTCCGACGCCTCGACGCGCACCGGCGACAGCGTCGCGGCCACGACGCTGACGGGCTGCGTCGCCTTGGGCCGGTCCGGCGTGTACGCGAGGCGCAGCGCGAGGTCTGTCGCCGGCACGATCTCCTGCTCGGCACCCGCGAGCGACGTCGCGATGCGCACGTTGCGGATGCCGCAGTCGACGAAGTTGTCCGTCTGCTCGAACCGGTTCTGCAGGTACACCTCGCCGAGGTCCACGCGGATCCAGTTCTGCGCCTCGGCCCACACGATGATCGGCGTCGACACCACAATATCGAATTTGAACGTGTTGGGCTCGACCTGGATCGCCTGGTTGAACGCCATCATGCGCGACTGGTCGTACGCCGCCTTCATCGCCGTGAACCGCATCAGGAACCGCGTCATCTTGGTCAGCGGGTCCTCGAGCAGATTCAACTTCACCTGGCCCATGCGCAGGTACACGCTCGTCGGGCCCGATGGCGTGACGCCGTCCGCGAGCATCGGCAGCGTCTCGTAGCGGATGTCCGCGAGCTCCTGCGCGTCCTCGATGCTCAGAACGGCCTGCCCTTGCATGTCGACGATGCTGACGTTGCCGAGCTTGAGGCGCATGTTCAGGCGGTCGACCAGCTCCACCGCCATTGTCGCCGAGTCCAGCGCCATCGTCACGATGCCGCCGTCCGCGTCGGTCAGCAGCGCCGAAATGCGGCTCATGTTCATCTCGACGGTGATCTTGCGATCGTCAGAGGCCGGAGAGGCGTCTTCGGGCGAAGAGCCGTCGGAAGTGGCAGGAGCGGCCTCCACCGCCGGCGTGCCTGCACGGCTGTTCGACCGGATGTCCTTGCGCTTCGCTACGCTGGCCTCCTTGCTGGCCTCCACTCTGTTGGCACTCGGGGCCTTCGCCGGCTCGTCCGGAGCAGTGAACGTGCTCATGACGTAGTCGTAGAGCGCCAGCACGGCGTCCGGGTTCAGGATGAAGTTGATCTCCTCGAGGTCCAGGCGCACCGACATGTCGCCCGCCGCCGTCTTGCGGTACGCGACGCGGAACAGGTTCTCGGACGCCTGGTCCTGGCGGTGGCCCGCCGACTCCGCGACCTTGCGCAGGTCCGCGGCCGTCGCGTGCTGCGTGTGGTCCGTGATCAGCAGGTCGCGCACCGACGTATCGATCGCCAGGTTCTCCTCGGGCAGGTTCGCCGTGCTCCAGCACGCAATGCGGAAGTCGTGCAGACACATGTCGATGACGGGCGACGAGTCCCAGCCGCTGACCACGAAAAACCGCACCTCGTCGACCACGAAAATGAGCTCAAACACCTTCTGCGGCGGGCCCGCGGGCTTGGCGTCCACGGAGCGCTCGCTCGCGGCGTCGGTCTCGCTGCTCGTGTCGCTGAGCGCGTCGCTGGCCTCGGCGAGCGGCTCGGCCGTGGGCGTCGCGGCGGCCAGGATCTTCATCATCAGCAGGTAGTGCACGTCCGACAGCGTCGCGCGCAGCGCCGGCAGCTTGATCGACACGCGCGAGCGCGCGAGCGACGGGTTCTGCGGCACGATGCTCAGCTCGAGCGCGAGCTGCAGCGTCGCCTTGTCGAGGAAGTGGTACTTCGACGACGTCTCGCCCAGCGCGCCGCGCATCTCCGCCATGCTCTGCGCCAGCAGAATCTGCGTGTCCTGCAGCTTGATCGTGAAGCGGTCGTACATCAGCGACTCCAGCCGCTTCCAGTCCGCGGCGGTGTACTGCTGCGCCTGCTTGGACTTCGCCTCACTAAGCACGTGCTGCGGCACCAGCTCGCTGTTCATGCTCAGCGAGCCCACGTCCAGCAGCGCCAGCGGCGACTCGTCGCTCAGCGGGTTCAGCGGCAGCACGATCGTCGGCGCCTGCACGTCCAGCTGCAGCTGCAGCGTCTTGTGGTGCTCCAGCGCGTACTCCAGGCCCTGCCGCGTCTGCTCGCGCCAGTCGTCGACCTGCCGGTTCGCCGCCAGCAGAATCGCGTCCACCGTCTCGCCGTGCTCGGGCGGCGCCGCGAAAAACCGGCCCAGCGACTCGATGAACCGCGCGTTGTGCACCAGCACGATGCTCTGCGACCGCAGAAACAGGCTCGAGTCCGCCTTGCGGTCCGCGGGGTGGTGCTGAAACAGGAACCAGAAGAAGGGCGTGTCGGCTGGGTTCGCCGCCGCCTTGGCCGCCGCATTGGCCGCCGCATTGGCCTCTGCCTTGGCCGCCGCCGCGTTCGCGTTCGCGTTCGCGCCGGCCTTGCCGCTGAGCTCTGCGCTGTGCTGCACGCGAATAATGTCGCTGAACTGGTTGCGGTACGTCAGGTCCGAGACGAGGATCTTGTCGACGCTCATCTCGATGTTGAACGCGTCCGGCTTCTGCACAAACGTCGTGCGCACGCCCTCGAAGCCCGCGGCCGCCAGCGCCGCGCCGCCGGATTTCAGGCGCACGCCCGCCGAGCGCAGCGAGAACTGCACGGCGCGCACGATCTGGCCCGCGGAGTCCTTGCTCACGTAGTCCGCGTCCAGCACGTTCAGCAGCTCGTTGCGCTGCTCCTCAGTGATCTCCAGCGGCGCCGTCAGATCCACCTCGCTCGTCCCGTGGACGTCGTCCTTACCGCCGCTTGGGGCCTTGCCGTCGCCCGCCTTGCCGTCGCCGTTCTTCGCCGGCTTCGAGCCCCACAGCCACTGCGACCACGTCTGGTTCTGCGGCTGCTGCTTGCGCTGCTGGCGCTCGCTCACGAGGTCTTTCTTGGCCAGCGAGCGGAAGAAAATCAGGTCCTCGTAGTCGTACTTCTGCTGGATGCGCTCAAAATCGCTTTTCTCCGCCGCGGCGAGGCCCGCCGCGCTGCCGCCGGCGCGGTACCACTTCTTGTACAGCTGGACGTAGTCGTGCTGGTCGTCGAGGCGCTCGCGCAGGTACGCCATCGTGAAGCGGCGCCGGCGCTCGCGGACCTCGTCGAGCACGGTGAGCGCGGCGTAGCGGAACCACGCGAGCGGGTCTTCCGCCACGGGCTGCGCGGGGCGGTAGCGGCGGTGGCGCTGCGCGGACGCGATCTGGCGGAAGCGCTCGACGAGGCGCAGGATGTCGACGTACTGCTCGCGGTCGAGGTTGACGGAGACCTCCTCGAACTTCAGGTCTGCGTGCATGCGCGGCACCGTCTCGGACGCGGGGCGCTTGTTCATCGTGATGAAGCCCTGGCCGTTGATGGGCCGCAGCACGTCCGTCGCGCCCACGCTGTCCTGGATCAGCGTCTTGAACTCGGCAAGCATCTGCTCGCGCTCCGCAAACGTGCGCGGGTCCGCAAACTCCGTCGCAAGATCCGGGTCGATGTAGAATGCCAGCGAGTCCAGCGTCGCGAGCTTGTGCGTCTGCGTGCCGCCGTCCGCAATGTACGTCGGCTCCCACTCGCTGTTCGTGGAGATCGCCGACAGCTCGCCCAGCGTCGCGCCCATGGCGACGCCCGCCTCCTTGTCCTCGAGGCGGATGTGGATGTTGCGGATCGTCACCTGCAGGTTGTCCACGATCTTCGCGAGCAGGCGGTCCGTGAAGCTCTGCTGCTCCTGCTCGCGCTCGCGCTCGTCCGCCGCGCTCGCCGTGCTGGCCGCGCCGCCGGCCGCCGCGCCGCCGGGCATGTTGATCGCGCGCTCCGAGTTCAGCTCCCACACCTGCAGCTTCTCGATCTTCGCCGCCAGGTCGCGCCGCTCCTGGCCCTGCGGGTCCGCGCCGCTGTCGGGCGTCGCCAGCAGAAACACGTCCTCCAGCAGCACCTTCACCGGCTTCGACTTGATGTTCGACACGGGGATCTGCAGCACCAGGCTGCCGATGTACCCGTCCACCACGTCGATCGGCAGCTGCAGCTTGTCCAGCGCCCCGCGCTTCAGCTTCAGCCCGCCCAGCTTGATCTCGCCACTCAGCAGGCCCACGTGCAGCAGCTTCGGGTCGAAGTTCTCCACATACGAGCCCAGCACAAGGTTCAGCAGCGCCGCTGCGAGGGATTCCAACATTCTAGAGGAGTCTCAGGTAGTGGCCGCTGGGTGTGCGTGGCTTCGATGCTCTTTTGTTTTTAGTTTGTGCTTGCTTCGCTTGCTTTCGCTCGGCGTTGGTCGTTTCGCGTACAAGCTCCGTGTGTTCGCAGTTGTGTCTTGGCCGCGATTCGTAGGTGATCTCTACGGCACACAAACACTTGTTTTGGATCCAGCGAGAACACAACCCACCCTTCGCAACTGCGGCTTGGTAGCTTTAGCGTTCGTCCCGGTGGCCGTAATTGACCTGTGGAGTGTTTCACTCGTGGGTGGTTGCTAATTAGGCTATCTGGGTGGTACACGGTTAGGGCGCCTCGCTACGCTGCGGAGGAGCAAGGCGCGAGGGTTATGCACACGGCCCCTTGGCTCTGTCTCGCCAGCCTTAACGCCCACCGCCTTAACGCCCACCGCCTTTACCCACCCGCCTTAACCCACCCGCCTTTACCCATCCGCTGGTTAAACTCCCAACTCTCGAGCCCAGGTGCCTTAAGTTCTATCCACAATCTCGATCGATCTCGCTGCGAGATTGACGTGCCCACGCTCGTGCCCAAAGGGTACCCCATCAATTTTCACCGCCAAGCCGGGAGCGACGCATTCACACCACCCCCACCAGTCCGCGGAGAGAATTAAAAATCGCCGCCAACGCAGCCCACTCCGTTTCTCTCGTTTAATTATTCAGCAGGTCCCGCCGGACCTTTATGAAAAGAGTGGCCAAGCACCTCAGCACGATGGAGGGAAAGATCACGCAGCCCGCCTGGTTCAAGCCGGAGGCGCCGGCCGCCGCGCCTAAACTGAAGCTGTACAACTCGCTGACACGCACGAAAGATGAGTTCGTGCCTTTGAGTAGCGACCGCGTCAGCTGGTACTCGTGCGGCCCCACGGTGTACGACTCGGCCCACATGGGCCACGCGCGCAACTACGTGGCGATCGACATGAACCGCCGCCTGCTGCAGGACTACTTCGGGTACAACGTGGAGTTTGTGCAGAACGTGACGGACATCGACGACAAGATCATCGTCAAGGCGCGCCAGAACTTCCTGTTCGAGCAGTTCGCGCAGGAGGCCGCCGCGGGCCTCGGCGCCGGCCACCGCGCGTTTGTGCGCGAAGCGGTCGACTTCTACGCGGCGAAGAACCTCAGCGACGCCGACGTCGCCTCGCTCGCGGCGTTCGACGAGTGGTACGGCCGCCAGGACGTCGAGGCGCGGCGCACGGCCGAACCGAAGTTCCCGTCGCATGTGAAGGCGCTGAAGCAGGCGCTCGCGGTGCTGGAGACCGGCGACGCCGCTGCCGCTGACGTCGCTGCCGGCAAAGAGGCCACCGCGAGCTTCCTGGCGGCGGTTGAGAGCGTGGCCGTGGCGCTGCTGGACGCGCAGAAAGGCGCGGGCGTGACGGACCACAGCATCTTCGTGAAGCTGAGCTCGGCGATGGAGCAGGAGTTCGACCGCGACATGGCGCGGCTGAACGTACTGCCGCCGACGGTGACGACGCGCGTGACGGAGTTTGTGCCGGAGATCGTGGCGTTCGTGGAGCGGATCATAGCGCGCGGCTACGCGTACAGCGCGGGCGGCAGCGTGTACTTCGACACGGCGGCGTTCGACGCGGCGCCGCAGCACTCGTACGCGAAGCTGCAGCCGTGGAACAAAGGCGCGCAGGCGCTGATCGACGAGGGCGAGGGCGCGCTGTCCGGCAGCGGCGAGCAGAGCAAGCGCTCGCGCAACGACTTTGCGCTGTGGAAGGCGTCGAAGGCGGGCGAGCCCGCGTGGCCGTCGCCGTGGGGCCAGGGGCGCCCCGGGTGGCACATCGAGTGCTCGGTGATGGCGAGCCACGTGCTGGGCGAGCACATCGACGTGCACACGGGCGGCATCGACAACGCGTTCCCGCACCATGACAACGAGCTGGCGCAGAGCGAGGCGTGCTTCGAGAACCGCCAGTGGATCAACTACTTCATGCACACGGGCCACCTGCACATCGAGGGGCAGAAGATGTCGAAGAGCTTCAAGAACTTCATCTCGATCGGGCGCGCGTTCGAGCTGTTCACGGCGCGCCAGATCCGCCTGGCGTTCGCGTTCCAGCTGTGGAACACGCCGCTCGACTTCAAGCTCGCGCTGCCGCACGTCAAGACCTTCGAGACCGCCGTCTCGAACTTCTTCCGCACCGTCAAGGCGCTCAGCCGCGAGCAGCACGACGAGTACGCCAACAAGTTCCTTGACCCCAAGCTCGACCTGCCGCTGCTCGCCGCCATCCGCGAGGCCAAGACCGGCGTCCACGCCGCGTTCTGCGACAGCCTGAACATCCCGCAGGCGCTGCAGCACATCGCCGCGCTCGTGCAGACGGCCAACGAGTACATTGCCGCGCGCCAGGAGCACACGAAGGCCGAGCTGCTGAGCGCCGCCGCCGTGTGGATCACGGAGATCCTGCGCGTGCTCGGGTTCGAGACGACGGGCCTCATCGGCTGGTCCGAGGGGTTCGGCGCCGCCGCCAGCGACGCCGCGGGCACCGGTGCGGCCGCCCAGACGCAGGAGGAGGCCGCGCTGCCGTTCGTGCAGGCCGTGGCCGGCTTCCGCGACGACGTGCGCCGCATTGCGAAGGAGGCCGTGGCGGCTGGCCCGGACGCGGGTTCCGGCGCCGCCACCGGCGCGCAGCTGCTGGCGCTGAGCGACCGCCTGCGCGACGTCGACCTGTTCGACCTCGGCGTCGCGCTGGACGACCGCGCGGACCGCGGCTCGCTCGTCAAGTTCCTCACGCCCGCTGAGCGCCAGGCCGTGCTCGCGGAGCGCGCGCAGGCGCAGGCGCAGGCGACGCCCAAGGCCGAGCGCAAGCAGGCGGCCAAGGCCGAGCAGGAGCGCGTCGAGGCCGCGAAGCGCGAGAAGGCGCGCGTGCCGCCCGCCGAGATGTTCCGCCAACCGGAGTACTCGCAGTGGGACGCCCAGGGCCTGCCCACACACGCCGCCGACGGCGAGCCGCTCACGAAGAGCGCGCTCAAGAAGCTGCAGAAGCTGTGGATCGCGCAGGATAAGCTGTATAAGCAGTACAATAGCTAAGCAGTACAAGTCATACCAACTAATTATTTAAGTGATCCCGTAAGTAACGGGCAAAAATCCGATTATTGTTTCTTTTCTTTTATCGTTATTGCTTCTTCTCTAATTGCTTCTCTATTTGCTCTTTTTTTTAAATGCCTCTTTGATTGCTTCATCCTCTTCGGTGTTTATGGCAGGGGCTGGTTTCAGCTTCCCATAGCAGCGATGCCTGGTCAGAGACAGGCTGGTGTACTCGAACCGAAACCCTCGTGCAGGGGCGGGCCGGGGTCTGGTGGCAGGTGGTTCTGGCTGCGGGTGGATCTGGCCGCCGCGATCTGCGTGTTTGTGCCCGTGCCCTGCTTGGTTTGTTTACATGCGCGGATCCAATGTCTCACTCAGATGGGGCCCTAGCCCGCGTCGTGCCGCGGCCGGTAAACAGAGAATTATATTGCGTGCATGACCTACTCGAAGCAAAAAATTCGGGTTCAAACGAGTAGCATTGAGTTTGCCGAACAATTGCGTCCATTTTTGACCCCCTGGACGTGCACAGATCCCCGGCCAACTCGCGAACAAGCCCCTTGGTCTCCGGGGTTGTGGGCGGGTCGGCGCTGCCCAGGATCACTGCATTTGAAACATTCGCACGAGCATCGCCACATTAGCGTTGAGCAAAGATCGGCACCACACTCGACCTCACAACGGCCCGACAGATCACACAGTACCCCCAAACAGAAAGATCCAGAACACAGAGGAGAGAAATAGCACCACCCCACCGCACCCCGTTCTTCTGCACCCCACCGCATAATCCCCTCCCATAATTCCCTTCCCAATGAAACGGCGACGAACGCTGGCGATCCTGGGCCTGCTGGCCCCGGTCCTGGCAGAGCCAATAGCGCCCGCCGCGCTGAATCCGCCGTCGCTCGACTTCGGCGCGCTGGGCAGCGTGGGCCTGGCCGGCAATTTTGACGCGCTCACCGAGCTCGAGTACGCCGGCCAGGCGTCCATGCTGCAGCCGCCCAACGCCAGCGCCGACAGCGCGGTGTGGCAATTCCCCAACGACGCGTTTGTGAGCGACGCGCTCGCGGACGGCGTCGTCGCGCACAGCTGCGCGCTCGGCGAGCTCACGCTGCTCGTGGGCGGCTTCAGCCACGTGCTCAACACGTCCGTGCCCAGCGGCATCGCCGGCGTCTATTTCGGCAACCAGACGGTCGTCGATCTGGGCGCGCAGGTCGCCGCGAGCCCCGGCCTGGCCAACGCGACGGTCAACGCGAGCAGCGTGGGCGCGCTGTGGTGCAACGGCTCGCAGGCGTACGTCGGCGGCTCGTTCCGACTCGGCGCCAGCACGGGCGTCGCAGTCTACGACGCCGCGCGCCAGCAGTGGCAGCGCCCCGCGTTCGGCGGCTTTGCGCAGGGCGCCGAGATCGCCGCGATCGTGCCGCACGGCGCGAACGTCGTGTTTGGCGGCCGGTTCGGCGGCCTCGCGCCCAACGCGTCGGCCAACGCGTCGGCCAACGCCACAAACACGACGGTGAAGCCCGGCATGCAGCCCGTGCGCTTCAACCTGGCGAACGCGAGCGGCTTTGCGGCGCAGGGCGCGAGCGCCGAGAACGCGTCGTCGCTGCTGTGCCCGCTGGACGCGGCGAGCGGCTGGACGGCCGGCCTGGACAGCGCGTCCGGCTATGTGAACGTGACGCTGGCGTACACGTCCGAGCCCACGTGGATACGGCTGTTCAACCTGGCCGACGGCTCCGGCACGCGCACATTCCGCATTGTGTCGCAGCCCGCCGGCAGCTTCATGAACCTGACGTACGTCGACAGCAACGGCGTCGAGCAGAGCTGCGCGGCCGGCTGCCCGCTGCCGGAGTCGGCGACGGGCGTCGAGCACCGCGACTTCCAGTTCGTGAACGTCGTGCCGACCACGAGCTTGGCGATCGAGCTGCTCGACTTCTTCGGCAGCCACGCCGGCCTCAAGGGCATCGAGCTGTTCGAGCAGGGGCAGTTCGTGTTCGCGAACAACGCGCTCAACGAGCCGCGCGACTGCGCGAACCAGACGGGCTACAGCGGCTCGTCGACCGATCTTGTGGCGGCGGCCGGCGGCAACGCGTGGGCGTCGGTCGCGGACTTCATGGCCGTGAACATCACGGACAAGGCGGACTTCGCGCAGACGCACGCGCAGTTCAACCCGGGCCTGGCGGACTACAACACGGAGGACAGCAGCTACGAGGTGCGGCTGTACACGCCCGGCTGCCAGGAGTTCGGGACGTGTGCGCAGCGCGGCATGGTGAACGTGTCCGTGTACCCCGGCTTCGGCGCTCCGCAGTCGCGGCTCGTGTACCAAACGAACGAGGCGCTCAAGTACGACGTCGTGTACAATGGCACGCTGCGGGACGGCGCCTGGGTGCGCCTGACGCCGCTCGAGCAGGACGTGCCGCTGGAATTCGTGGCGTACAAGGCGAGCCTCACGTACACCGGCAAGCCGCAGACGTTCAACGCCTCGACGCTGTTCGAGTTCTCGCCGCAGACGTTCGATAGCACCGACCTCGGCGCGCTGCAGGACTCCAGCATCAACCGGCTGGGCCAGGAGCTCGGCGCCGCGCAGGTCGACGCGCTGCTCGTGCAGAACAGCACGCTGGTCGTCGGCGGCCGCTTCCCGGCGAACGTGTCGAACTCGTCGCTCTTCACGTACGACCTGGGCGCCAACGCGTCCGCCGTGGCCTCTGTCGGCCTCAACGAGACCGTGACGCGGCTTGCCGAGCTCAACGGCTCCGTGTTCGTGCTGACGGACCACGACGTCTACCGCTTCAACGACGCAGACGCCAACGGCGACGCAGACGCAGAAGCGAAAGCGCCAACGCTCGAGGCCACGCACCTCGGCCCGATGGCCAACGTGACGGCGTTCAGTCTCAACGGCACGGACTACTGGGCGTTCAGCAGCAGCAACAACTCCGCCGTCACACTCTACGACCCGGCGTCGCGCGCGTTCGCGGCGCCGCCGCTGTTCGGGCGCCTCACTGCGCGCTTCAGCGGCGCCAACTACACCGTCTACGCCGGCAGCGCGATGCTGGTCGGCCAGGTCGACCGCGGCCTCGCCACGCTGCGCGGCGCGCGCCTCGACGCGACGAACGCCACGGGCAACGTCTCGACTGCTGCTGCCGCTTCGGCGGGCAACGGGCCGGGCCTCAACGGCAGCAGCCTCAACGGCGGCATCAACGGCGGCGTCTACCTTGGCGACTCCGAGCTCGTGCTGTTCGGCAACGGCAGCGCCGTGCTCACGAACGGCAGCGCCATGCCGACGGCGCTGGACGGCACCTCCGACCTCGCGCCGGCCATGTACGCGACGGGTCTCGCCAAGAACGGCACGCTCGCGCTGGCCGGCGCGTTCGCAGGCACCGCCGGCGGCCACGCCGTCCAGAACGTGCTGCTGTACAACGCGACGGGCGGCGTGTCGCTGCTCGCGCGCCAGCCGCCGCCGATCACCGGCGACAACACGAACACGGTGGCGGCGCTGGCGTTTGAGCCGAACTCGACGGACCTGCTGGTCGGCGGGAAGTTCGCCAGCACGAACTGCACGGCCGTGTGTTTCTACGACACGGCGCAGGCCGCGTGGCGCGGGCTGCCGGGCCTCGGCCTCGACGCGGCGTCGGAGGTTGCGGAGCTCGTGTTTGCGACGGCCAGCCAGCTCGTGCTCGCCGGCGACCTGCGCGCGCACGGCCAGGCGGCCCAGGTGGCCACGTACGACCTGCGCAACCGCAGCTTCAGCGCGTTCCCGCCGCTCGCGGGGCCGGCGACGCAGCTCGTCGTGCTGTCGAACGCGTCGACCGCGTCGGGCCACCCGGCGGTCGCCGTCGCGGGCGGCGCCGACATGGCCTCACAGTTCGTGCGCTACTTCGACGGCAGCGCGTGGCGCGACATCGCCAACAACCCGCTCCGCCCAGGCACCACCGTCGCGTCGCTGGCCGTCGCGGCGCTGCGCGGCGGCTCCGCGGCGGGCGACGGCGTGTTCTCGGGGCGCAACGCGCTCGTCGTCTCGGGCGACCTCCGCCTCGACAACCTCAACGCGTCGCTGCTCGTCTACGACGGCAACGCGTGGTCGCCGCTGTACGTGGCCACCAACACGCCGCTCAACGGGACCGCCGCCAGCAGTGTCAACACCACCACAGCAGCAGCAGACGACGATCTCAGCCACCTCCGCGCTCGCAGCCTCGGCGGGGCCGTGGGGATGGGCATCAGCGCGATTTTCGCGCAGCACGGCGGCAACTTGAAGGGCGGCGTGGCCTCGAGCCCGCCAACACCGACGTCCTCAACAAGCCCGTCCAGCACCGGCACCAGCACCGGCACCGCCCAGCCGACAGCCTCGCCCACAGGCAGCCGCCACCACCGCCACTACATGCCGGTCGGACACGTCGTGGGCATTGCGTGCGGGATCGGCATTGGCTGCGTGCTGCTCATCGCCGTGATCTGCCTGTCGATCAAGTGGCTTGTCCACCGCCTCGGCGCCGGCCGCACCTACCAGAGACTCGCCCAGGACGCGCCGCGCGGCGACCGTGGCGTGAAGATCATGTGAACATTTCTTGTATAATTATTATTTTCGTAAAAACTTTTTTCGTAACTACTCGGGCCGCTCTAGTGGCGATCGCTGTCCTCTGCCCCTCTTAGATGGGACAAACAGGAGATTGGACGATGCTTAATCTACATTTCTACAAATGAAATCACACTTTCATTTTAACGCCACCTGCCGCAGACGCTAGACTAAACGCACGTCTTGGCATTCGGCAGCTAGCCCAGCCCACCTGGGCATCCGTGCTCAGATCCACGACCTACTCCTGCAGGATGCGATTTGTTTTTTGAAACGTGAATAACTAGAATGCCTTACTTTATTTAATATGCACGAGTCTCAGCGAGAAGTCACACCATGGTGTCGTAGCTCTTCCTGGGGAGCCTCACCGTGGTAATGGCCTTCGTCGCCGGATTGCGATATTCTGATGCACGACCCCACTGTCGATACCGACCAGGATCCCTTCGGTGTGAACCCGCTCACCGTCCATCTGGCCGTGGCGCGTCACTGGACTTGGATCTTGCCGGTCTTGGGAATCTTTGGATGCTTCTTCTCCCAGATGTAGGGAACTTCTCGCCTCCCGGAGAGAGCAACCCCAGTTAACTAACAATCGTAGTATTATGTATTAGTATCAATTAACGGTAAACCAGCTTTGTTTGGTTGTGTTTTGGTAATGTTTTTTCCTGCCGTTAATTCACAGTCGTAGCAATTCTGTGCACGGAACAAGAATAACCCATCAGTTATGTTTCGGGAATGATTCCTCCCTGCTCACATGTAACTGATCATAGTTGGGTTTGATCGCATCGGATGACGATGCGATGATTATTCTGACAGAGAACAGGCGTATTTATATGAGATACTCAAGCCTGTGTCCTAGGTAGAACAAGATTGTAGCATTAGTTCGGTTTGTGGAGCACAGAGTTAATTTAACGCATCAGTAAGCTTATCTGTGTTATAAATTCGCCGCCACAGCGAGTATGGGCGCTGTCTACCTCGCGATCTGTTATATGCTTACCTATTCCCGTGAGATCTGATAAATAAAGAAATCTAGATCATGCGCTAGCATTAACATTAGAGATTCAGAAAGTCTTTTATCGTACTTCACAATTTGACATCAAGCTAAGCGAAGCCAAACACTCTATAGACAAGCACTCTGGTGGATCCTACAAGATAGGCTATATGTCCCCTGCTTTTCAGGTCATATTCTCGATGACTTCTAGCAAATATCTCGATAAATACGTCCTGTCTTCTGAAGGCATGGATTCCATTAATGTTTTACTCCAGCTGCCAAAGGAGCCCCAATTCCGAGGGAGTTGTTTGAAGCGACTGTGAAGAATTTGAAAGCAGACTTTTCCAATTTTTTTCCAACTCTGAAATGTCCACGCACCCTCGTGGAATGTCCGACGGGCACCGTACATCGTCGAACTCAAGCGAAACATCGCCCCTACTTGATGACAACCAGCAGGGTGTTTCGGTGATTGGTATGGCTCTCTCCTGCGGTATTATCGCGCTTGCCTTTGTGGTTTTCATTCTATCATCGGCTTTCTCAATTTCCTATTGTCCGTTTGGTCTGTAATGCATTAGAACGTTCAAGAACCTGCAAGATAAATGGGATGGAAAACAAAGCACGCATCCCGGTTATGATCAACCTCTTCTTCTTTCCAATGTATCCTTATTGTGTGTAATAGCAGTGTGTTTGACCCGTCATCTGGGTTTGCTCAATCCATAAACCAGCTCTGTAAGATTATGGCCTAGATTTCGTATAATACAAAGATACATATACATCAACTCATGCAAAAAGGATAACGACTAAAACCAAATAAAAAGCAGTGAATATGACCTGGCATAGCTTGCGCTCTTACGCTACCGTAGTGCTTCAGCGTGTGTCGGATTCTATAGGTTGTCGAACATGAATTTATTTTAATATTATTATTATTATAGGGCAGCGCTACTTCAGTATTAGTGAGGTAAAGCTGATAAATATGAACTAAATCAACTCTGTCGATAAATTGGCTGAAATTTTTGGGCCCCGATCTGTCTCTCCGCCCACAAATTTCACCGACACTTCCTCGTCTACAACGTCATCCTCGTGCTCGTGTTCGTTTCTCTCGCGCGATTCCAGGCCCTTGACCCAAGGCGACCCCAGGTTTCCAGCACGCTGGCCACCGCGTTCCCTTGCCCTGCGTGAGCTGTGTGCCCCAGATCCCCCACACTACAGAGATCAGTTCCCCGCATAGCTCAGGCATCATCGTTAGATCAGGGACCGGCACTATATATATATCCAATGGGCTCCACCAACACATCGTCGATGACTGCACGTGAAGGGCGTGCGAAACAGCGCTTTAGTGCGAACGGCGCCCGCGTAGTCGCGGGCACCGTGGTCGTGAACTCAGACAAAAACATGGTGCTTCTCGTGTCGTCGGAGGCCCACCCCGATAAGTGGGTTCTGCCGAAAGGCGGTGCAGAGCAAGACGAGACGCTCGAGGAAAGCGCGCTTCGAGAGACGTGGGAGGAGGCTGGCGCGGTCGGCGACATTGGCGAGAAGATCGGCGTGTTCACCGACGAGCGGCCCGGCGAGCCGGGCAAGAGCACCGAGTTCCACTTCTACGAGCTGCGGCTCCACCGGCTCGCGGAAGAGTGGCCGGAGGCCCACAAGCGTCGGCGGAAGTGGATGACGTACACCGACGCGCACGCAGCGCTGCTCGACAACAAGCGGCCGCAGCTCGCCGAGGCGCTCCAACAAAGCAGTGTCAACCAGGAGTAGCTGACAGTACCAAAAATGTAAATAGAATGATCGCCTTACTACTGAGAGTCTTTGTTTAATATAGGGAAAATGCCGATTTGAACGAATGAATGTCGAATCGATCAAATGTCGATTCAATCAAATGCTGATAGGAAAGAATGCAGAATTGGTAGATAATAAATACTTAAGCAGGATTAGCTTTCGCGCAAGCTCTCGGGGCTGCCCACGGGCGATACGAGAATCCTGCTGTCGGGGCCGTCGTCTGACGAGCCCAGCGCCTTGATCTGGCGCGAGTGCGAGTCCCACCACGGCTTGCGCAGCGAGCCTTTCATCGAGCCGGTGCGGCGCTCTTTGCCGGCGTTTTGGCTGTTTCCAGTGCTAGGACTGCTTCCAGCGTTGAGGGAGGCGGCCCCGTTCGGCGACCCGCTGGAGATCGGACTACTCGAAGAGCCGGACAGTGACCTACTGTCGCCGCTTCCGTCGCTTCCATGGCCGCTGTCGCTGCCGCTGCTCCCGCTGCCGCTGCCACTGCCACTGCCACTACTGCCATCGCTGCCGCTGCTACTTGTAGTTGGACTCACTGCAGGGTAAATAGCGTTTGTGGGTGAAACTGGTCGAAAGGGTGGGCTGCTCGGAGAGTCTGTCGGCGAGTTTATACCTTCAGGTCTCGGCAAGTTGGATTTTGGGAGGTCGCGATTTGGGAGGTCGCGATTTGGGAGGTCGCGATTTGGGAAGTCGCGATTCGAGATCACCAGGACTTTATCCTCGGCGCCTTCGCTTGGCATGCGGTAATCGCGCTCAAAGGGGCTGTCGTCCTCATTCATCTTGAGTCGCGAGCTCAGCTGCTGGCTCTCTTCGTCGAAGCTGCTCATTTTGTGGCTAACTGAACGCTTGCGCTCCAGGCTGGGGACCTGCTCGCTGCTGTCGTCGACAGGCTCGCCGGTCTCCGCTGCCTCGCCGGGCTCCGCACTTCCACCCGTCTCCTTGTGGCTGGCGCTGCGCAGGTTGAGCGGGATGGCGCGCTGCACGAAGGGATACATTCTGTGGAGCTCCAGCAGATCGAAGCCCTCGCCCGCCGCTAGCCAGCGGTTGATGATTTTGTACTGCCTCGCCGAGCTGTGGATGCGGCCGTCCACAATCACGTGCAGCAGACTCAGGAACGACGAGTGCTCCGCATCGTTGATACGCTTCTTGCCGAGTATGTGGTTCACCAGGCTTCCCAGCAGCCCCGACTCCGTGATGCGCACGGCCTGCTTTGCCACCACGCTGGTCTCGACCGACGCCAGCGGCTGCGTGGCCTCGCGGAGCAGCTTGGTCACCAGGATGGTCAGCTTCGACTTCCATACCCGGTTTTTGCTCGCAAGCGCCCGCGCGTAGTGCGTCGCTATGCTGGGCCACAGGCCGTGCTCGACCATCTGGCCGCCAGTGAGGCCAGCATGATTCGCAAAGCAGTGCACGAGGATGTCGAGGCACGTGGCCAGCTTGCTCGGGTTGGACGGGCCGCTGCCCGAGCCGGACTCGGCCTCGGCCTCCTCCTCTCCGGGGCCAAAGATGTCGCTCGCAAACGCGAAGAAGCGGTCGTTCAGGTCGTGGGGGTGGTCGGCCAGCAGCCGCTTTATGAGCTCCGTCGCACCCAGCCGCACCGCCCGCTCGGTCGGGTGGTCCATATCGCCTTCCGGCGCGTCGAAGGCGCGCTCCAGGATGGCCAGCGCGACCGACGCGTCGTTCTTCTGCGCCATGAGGTGGCTGTCGATCTCGAATATGATCGCAAGTGTGTCGAGCGTCAGCAGCTTGATCTCCTTGGAGCAGCCCGCCTGGAGGCCGTACATGATCGACTTGAAGAGCCCCGACTCCAGCAGCCGCAGGTACATTGGCCGCAGCATCACCGTGAAGAACGTTTTGGCCACCCTCATCACCTCGTTCACAAACGCGACCGCGTCGTCGCGCGTCTTGGTCACATCGTACAGCGGGAAATCGTGGCTCGCGTCGTACACGGAAAACAGCTCTTTGCAGAACGCCGGCGAGTTCTGGAGGTTTTCCAACACGTCGGCATGGTTGACGTCGATGAGGTGCCGCAGGACGCTGAACGTCGCCTCCTCCGACCCGCGCACGAGAATGTCGCGCAGCATCTGCAGGCGGAACGTGCGCTGGATCTTCTCGGTGACCGGCGAGTCTATGAGCTCCAAAACGTGGCGCATGGACGTCTGCTGGGAGTAGAACGCTTGGAAGTTCGCTTTGCGGTTGCCAAACGAGCGGTCGTACTCCAGCATGGTCAGCACTTTGGAAAATGTGCACGAGTCGATCATCCGCTGAATGAGCAGCGAGTCGCCCGCCGACATGTACAGCTTCAGAATGTCGGAGATCATCCACATGAGCTGGACCTTCTCCTGGGGCGTGATGGGCACGGCGTGCCGGCGCCGCTCCAGCTCGGCTTCGAGCTTTTGGAACTCCTCCGCGTCGCGCGTCTCAGCATGGACCTCGGATTCGTCCATGGACGAGTCCATCGCTGAAGCAGAGCTGTCCGCAAGAGACGCATCCAAAGCGGAAACATTCATAACAGATGGTGCATCGCCGGCATCCGGCCCTGGCTCTTCTCCCCCATCCTCAACACTGTCGCTTTCCTTGAATTCGTAGGGTGTGAATTCGTGGGGTGTGTCAAAAGAAGTAGCGCCGTGGTAGCTATTCAGAGTGTTACTTGGCACTGGGTCGATCTCACTCGGACTGCGGCCAGAGGGTGACTGAGGAATATTATTCAGCTCCTGGAAAAGATCCCAAAGGTGATCTAGATAGTCACAGGTAGCCATGTAGATGATGAGCAGCTCACGACCGAGGCTGGATCCCAGCATCTCGACAATAGTACGCTGGACAAGCTCTAGATTCCAGCGCGACGGCATAGGCGGATATTCGATCGGACGGCTGATGACATCGGCAAGCCCCTCAGCATAGGAGCCTTCTAAGGCAGGATGGGCTCCTTGGACGGCAAACCCGACGTCTTGGGGGTTTTCAAGTTGTGAGATCGCGTACAGAATGTACTCGGACATTAACGCGCAGCCTGGTATGACTTGGAACTCAATTGCCACTCTAGCGAAGTCGTTCTCGTCTTTCCAGTACTCCACTTCTTCTCCATCTGTGTCAGAGCTCTCCGCAATAATATCCGATTCCGGCCCGTTCCAAAGAAGAAGGGCATCTTGCTTCTGGAAAGCCAGTGGGCTTCGAATAGCACTCTTGAATATTATTCGATCGGGATCATCGTCATCTTCCACCAGGAGGTAGTAATCATTATTAGTATTGTTGTTCTCGCCGTAGATCTTGCCTTCACCGACCAAATGCCACCTATCATTGCCGAGTCTATAGAGCTTTGCCCGCCATTTGGCTGTTTCCGGTAACGTGAAAAGGTGAAAATTGGTCGCCATGGTTATTGATGAGTGAGAAGTGATGGTTCTATTCAACGCTACACGTCGGCTTAGCGGAATAACAACTCACGATGACGTAGCGCCAGTCAAGAACTTGTGTCGCGGCGGGGTCGCTGAGATACCAACAGCTGCAAAACGCTTCTTAAAAGCTCACGATGGAGGTTAAACCCCCTGATTTATTAAAAAACGTTTAAGCGCTACCTGTATCGCACCTTTGGTCAGATAAAAGGATATCAAGTAGGTGTGGGTGTGGTGGATTGTATGATCACGCCGCTGCTGTGATGGGGCGCGGGGTTGTAGTGACGCTTCTGACGTCCTGCGGCCTTTATGCCTGCGGAGATCAGAAGAGGCGCGTCAAAATAGATCACGTGCCCGGAGATAAAAAAAGTAAGATGCGAAAGGCTGTCCTTCTCGGGTATTATAATCTGGGGATGCACTACAAAAAATATAGGTTCAATGTGTTTTATTAAGGGTCTAGTTCCCATTTTATCGCTTTTGGTGTGTAATTTTCTTGATCGCATTAATAAAGGAGCTTGGTATTGTTTCCTTGCTGGATGGCTGTCATGCCTTATCAGAAACCTCGACGCCAAGAAGCTCGTATTTTGGGTTAGGTTATAGTCTTATAATACCAGCAGATGCGGAGATAATCTTGGATATATGTGACTTCATGCGTGAAGCTGATGAGTATCATGTCCGGTAGCCTGCAATAATCTCGAAAATCTAATTCACATACACACAGGTATGGTTGCCGCATATTGGTTCAGCATTTCATTACTTACTCCTCTCCGGGGTCTGTGGGCAGTACGTTTTCAATCTGCTACCTCTCTCTGTGATAAGTTGTTAAATCTCGTTGGGTACATATCTAATTCTGGAAGGTTTCAATATGCTTTTTTATACAATTGCTCCGTTAGCAGCTGTGCGTTTCATCGTTTAAGTGTAGAGCATTGATTCCAGGTTGTTGCCTGTCCCCGCATTTCGGATCGATTGTTTTTTTTATTATAGCACCAGTACCACTGGATTTATCGACTTCCCTGTCATATCATTTCCCTTTCTCTTGTGCCTCCAAGCGCCTCTAGGACTTTGGGTCTCCTCATCAAACGCTGCGTCCAGTCGGACACTTCAGGGAAATCTTCAACAAGATCGATTCCAAGCTTTGTCAAAATTTGATTCCATGGCACAAAAGCCAGGTCCGCGAGCGTTATTGAATCACCTACTAACCAGATTGGTCTCTCCAAGAAATCCTCATCGTCAGACATGTCCTCGGCGAACTGTTCCCGTTTCTCAGCAAGGTAGACTTCTAGTACCCCAGCAACTCGTCGAGCCTCTGCGATAAAGCGATCTGCTACTACAGCCACCCCTGTGGTTGGTGATGTCGCGTCTACGTAGCGGAATTGGAGAGCATGTCCTATAATAGGTGCATGCCCACTAGCTTGAAAATATAACCATGCACTTACTTGAGCCTGCTGTTGAATAGAATCCCCGCCAATAAACTGCTTGGCAAGTTTCGGAGCCAAAGCTACTGTCTGGGGCCGCCTGCATATGTACTCGAGAATAGCGCCAGATTCCCAAAGTGTAAAATCATCGTTGTCGTGATCGATAATAGCCGGTAAGCGGGCATTAGGATTCAACCCGGCATATCCGGGTAAACGTTCCTCATGTTTAGAGAGATCAACGTTGAAAGTGTGATAATTTAGGCCCAATTCACAGAGAACAGCAGCTACTTTAAAGCCATTTGGGGCAGATCGGTGTGAAAAAAGTGTAATACCAGTATCTGGCAAGTTTTTCATGTATTCTGCAACTCTATCATGAGACTCTCGTACACGAAGTTTTTCAGCACCCTCTGCTCGTTCGTGAAGCCCGAAATCTTCAGTATCTGCCTCTTGCTTGATATAAACACTAGCCAGTTTGTCGCTTAGATCCATACCACTTTTACGCCTAAATTTGCTTTATAAACCTGTATTGTCAAGGAGATCGAGGATTTGTGTTAGTCGCTCTAGTCAACGAGAAAGGGTGGGCTTACGCTTACTTATTACCCTGCACACCGTGAGGGTTAATCTTCACCACCGCTTAGGGCAAGTCAACCCGAGAATCCAGATGTAGTCAAAGAATAATAAGACATTGTCCCTTGAGGATACAAAGATTTACATGCTGAATAGCTGATCTAACGAAATATTCACCATCCCACCAATTAGAAACAAAATTATGCGATTCATTCGCCGAGATTATCATTTTGTAGTCGTTATCAGTAAGCACGTTACTCCTAGTCCTGATGCCTTGATCTTGGGATTTAGATCCTCGCTCCTATGAATCTAATTCTACAGCTGCGTTTAAAAAAAGAGGCTGAAAATTATATCCACCCTCGATACTTCCATACGATCATATCATTTGTCGCCTCGACGACGCGCTCGCGTCCGTGCACCGCGGCCATGTGGATCCTACCCGCGTGGGGTCTCGCAGCTATCTGAGACTGATTAAAGGGCGTCGTACCCTTCAGCGGAGCTCGTATGGAGTTCAGACCGCATGAGGGCATGGTACAACCCTGCCTGGATGCGTCGAGCACGCATGGTACTCGGGTTCAAATTTCAAATCGAACTCACTCACGTTAAATCTTATACTATATCACGAGAGGCATAAAAAACCATGCAATCACTAAACTATACATGGTTAATTCATTGGCTGCCTTAAATATTAAATATGTAGTGGGATTCTGGGGTCATCAATGTTTGGTTGTACTAAATAACAAATTATCGGATTTTTAGAATGGATAAATCAGTGAATCAGAAAATATTTTAAGCACAGACGAGTGAATTGAATTTAAATCCTTCTTCTCCACATCTCGGTCACAGCCTCACGCTTGCATTCGTCGTTGAATGCATACTGCATCAAGATTTTCCTAGCTAGCGGAATCAGGCCAGCCTTAAGATTTTAACACTGGAATATTCAAAACTCCCAACGAATAATTGAGAAGGCAATCTGACTAATATAAATTAATTACATAACCCGTGATCCCACTCATAGGAGAAAATTCTGACCAACTATCACAGTTTTTCATCTTAACCTTTTCACTTAATATCAAAATGGCTGACGAGGATCACACGTTCGAGACTGTTAACGCTGGCGCTTCCGCCACCTACCCGATGCAGTGCTCTGCTCTGCGCAAGAACGGTCACGTCGTCATCAAGGGCCGTCCCTGCAAGATCGTCGACATGTCGACCTCTAAGACTGGTAAGCACGGTCACGCCAAGGTTCACCTGGTCGCCATTGACATCTTCACTGGCAAGAAGCTCGAGGATCTGTCGCCCTCGACTCACAACATGGATGTCCCTAACGTCTCTCGCACCGAGTTCCAGCTTATCGACATTGACGATGGCTTTTTGTCTCTTATGACCTCTGATGGCAACACCAAGGACGACGTCAAGGTTCCCGAGGGAGAGATTGGCGAGAAGATCCAGGGTGACTTCGACGAGGGCAAGGACCTGCTGGTTACTATTATTGCTTCTATGGGTGAGGAGGCTGCTATCTCTTACAAGGAGGCTCCCAAATAGTACACTTTTACATAGATATTGCAGAACCAGCATATAAACTGGCTATGTATTAAAAATATGAAGAGAAATTCACACGTAATGTGTTTCTGTGTAGTTTAAGGAAGGTTTTGCCGAACCCAGCTGTTAGATGGTTGTTGCATCTTCTGATAAAACGGACATGTATTATTAGTGTTTCTATGACTGAGTTATGGTTACAGTGCCGATTTATGTCTGCAATATTGAAGTGTAAATACCGAGAAGTGCAGAAGTGAGACCAGTGATGGCGGGAACCTGGGGATTGGTGAGAACATGTGTGAAAAAAAACATGAGGAAACTAGCTGACACGAGTCGAGATAGCCCAAAGATGACAGGATCTAGTCTGTAGCCAGACTTTCTTCGATGCTTTTTACCAACGGAGGCATTTTTCCTCGGATCGATCAATGCCGAAAGTATGATCGCGGGTACCACCGTAAAAGCCACATTCTTTAGTAGCATTATGACAGCCGGCTGAAGGTCAGGCCACTCATATAGCGCCTGGCCCATTAAGCTCCGTGGCCAGTAGCTGAACACAGTCAGGACGTACTCAACTGTTAGTATAATCCAGTTGATCGCAGCAACTTTGGAGATCTTATTTTGGAAACTCACCCAGCCAAGCTCCAAGTGATCGAGCACGCTACGACTAATTCCGAGCACGGCCTTTGATCTGACATCGGCAGAAGTCTCCAAGCTGGCGACAGTCGTGTTTACGTGATTTGCTATGCTTCCCACTGGCTCAGACTCAGCAGCATTGATATCTGCTTCGGGAAGAGCTTGAGGGATAACATCGGCGGCAGTCGTATCCTCTGCTTTTGGGGTGAGACCTTGACCCCTACTTGAAGCTGGAGATCTCCGTTCTTTAATATAATCCTCAAGATTGGGATTTGTCTCCAGGGCCCTAGGGTGATCGATCAAATATTGAAATATTTCCTCTTCAAGTTCTCTCTTAAGAGTTTTATTTGAGACTGCTTTGCCGAAGGACAGGAGTATATCCGCTAGTTCTTCCTTGCTATACCTCACCATCACCAATTACTTTGTAGTTTTTAGAGACCAAAGTTGAAGAAGTCGCGATCGAACGCACCTACAGATGCGAGGTTTTATTACCTAATTTAACTGGTGAGGTACGGGTACGACAAACATCATAATAAGGAGAAACCTGTTCTTAGCAGAATCCGAACCCCGCGGGGCCACGGATACCATGTGATTATTACATTATTGAGTTGGTTTAATTTGGTTTGGTGACATTTGGGATGCTATGGACTGATCCATAGCTTGACATAGTTTGGTTTAACTATATTCGAGTTGACCTGATCTACTTTCAAAGGAATGGCCTGGAACAGCAATGGTGACATTATAAAACTTTACTCTACATAGGTACGCCAGCAATTCTGATATTCTTTACGGATAAGTGTACTAATCATGTACGTCACTCATTATATGCTATTCAATGGAGTCATGTTTTTTATACCTCAGAACTTGCGCAGTACAGAAACCGATGGGACGCACGGTCCAATCTTATAGCAGAATACCGACTGCATTACTAGACCTGCCATCGGAAAATCACCTAACCACCGGTGGCCGTGATATGGTGACGGCTGTCCGCATCACGAGGGCATGTCCAAGGCGGAGGGGCTGACGTGCATGGGACAGGCGGGTGTTGTTTATTGCTTACTCATATCCAAACTCGGCTTATCGTGACGACTAATAAGGTCTCTCTCTCTTACCCTCGAGCGCAAGCCCGGGTGGAATCTGCGCGGTGAAGATCCCGAGATCATGGGACAAGTCCCGCGGCGAGAGCAAGGCTTTGCGCCATTTTTAGAACACCCCAAGCAGGTGTAATAGGGATTAAATAATTACTCGCGAAAAAGGAAATTCATCAAAAAATAGAAATTACTTGAGACTTATTTTTTTCTGAGACTATAGACTTCCATTCATTCGCATGTCGTCACGTTATGACTTCTGAATCCGCAGGGTGGATCACGCCAGGTATGGCGGCGGTGTGCTTTCGCCGTCAGGAGTGTGGAGCGGGGGGTAGCGGCAAGTCGTGGTGGTGACTTACAGCAATCAAAACCGGCTAAAACCCTATGTGGCCCTACGGTGCCACTTCTACGTTTGGCAAGCCCCCCTGCATGTTTTGGGATAAAAAGTATTATAAAATTATATATACCTTATTAATTTAAACATTTGAATCCTTTTGTCCCAATTTCGCCTCACATTAGGGACTTTGATCTGTTTTGACCGTGCAGGTAGCCTGTCCCTGAGCTATCTAATTCCGGAGTGGTTGCCCGCTTGTGGATACAGACACTTGGGGCTAGGGGTGCACATGCTCAGGAGGAAAACTCGCCCTCGATCAATTTGCCGGAATTCCCCCATTGAAGTATCAACCCCTGACCTGCTCTTGCCCGCAGAGGACGATATTAGCGAGTTATGAGCCCACTTGCACCCTGACTAAGGAAGATAGCCGGTTAGCGTCTTGTTTTTCGGGTTTACCTAAATTGAACCACGACTCCGAGCAAAAACTCGTGGAAGAATTCAATCCACGCTAAGGCAAACTTTTTCGGCGCCTTTTCAATCGTCTGGTTATTCATATCAAACTGAGGAAAGGCATACTCCCTGCCATCTTGCTTTTGACCACCCCACATACGGACGCAACCAGTGGCCCCCTTTTCTGGAGATTCTTTTTCCTCCATCGAGTAATCGGCAATCAGCGTCCCCTTAGCCACCCTCCCCACCCACGTTTAATCACGCACATCATCAAGCTTCATCACGCAAATTTCGTGCGTGAAAAAACAAAAAAAAAGCTGATCTTCGCGTCGAGAATTCGTGAGACACGAGACCAGAAAGTGGTGACAAGCTAATCGACGACGGTCAAGTACTAAGCCAACAGCCAACAGGTACACACTACCTCACTCTATTGACTGAGTTCTTGACAAACAGCTCGTAGCAAGATGACTGTGCAACCAGAAGGTAAGCCGATGTCTTTCGATAGTGCAAAGCCCCACGACGACGACGAAAAGAGCGGCGCCGAAGACCAAGAAGATGGATACGACGACGACGATAGCAAGGCGGACGGATCGAATCCGCGCGAGCGCCGCAAGATCGAAATAAAGTTCATTTTGAACAAAGCTCGACGACACATCACGTTCTCGAAGCGCAAGCATGGAATCATGAAAAAGGCTTGGGAATTGTCGGTGCTTACTGGAACCCAGGTCTTGCTCCTCGTCGTTTCTGAGACGGGACTCGTATACACGTTTACGACGCCTAAGCTTCAGCCGCTTGTCACGCAAAGTGAGGGCAAGAACCTCATTCAAGCCTGTCTCAATGCCCCGGAACCTGCGGACGGCGATTCCCCCGAAGGTTCACCACGCGAGGATGACGGCGCTATGATGCCAGGTAACGGTCCCGGCCCCGCTCCCATTGGCGTACCCGGAGCTCTGGGTGGTCGCATCAATGGACACAGCAGTGGCCCTGGTCCGGCCAGTAGTAACGGAAGTGGTCCTGGTGCAATGGGACGTCAGTCGCCCAGCGACCCCATCGCTGCCATGGGAAACCTGACTGATCCGAACACCGCGGGATACGCACAAGTACTGGCCGCGAGAAAGGCTCAAGAGGCTGATGCGCAGCGCATGATGAGCGGCGGCCCGCCCATGCACGGAAGCCAGAACGGCACCGGAACCCCTGGAAGTGGACCGCCCGGTGCACCTCAAGGTATTTCGACACCAGGAATGCCGAACTCGCTGCATCCTGGAGTTGCCGTTGTGATGCCTGGTGCACCTGGGCCGGACTCTCCGCAGCCTGCTGGACAAGCCGCGGGCACGACTGGTTCGGTACCGTCTCAGGTGTCAATGCCGGGGTCGCTTCCGCCTCACCTACAGCATCTTGCGGCCCAGGGCTATAAACTGGCCCCTCAATATGGGTACCAAGGATACCCATATGCGGCAGCACCGCTCTCAGGACAATATGGCCAGGTTCCGGGCATGTCACCTTATCCCGGTCAGTTGGATCCAAATGCACTACTAGCAATCCAGCAACAAGCTCAGCAGGCTCAGCAAGCACAGACAGCTCAAGCGTCTGGCCAAGGCACGCCAGGACCTCAAAGCACGCCAGGCGGCCGGCCGCCAGCAGCACAGCCCCGATCGTCGCAAAACACAGACTCTTGAGAGCCTTTGAAAGCGCCGTTCTTTTGAGCTTGAATCAATTGTCTCCTCGTATTATTCGTTAATTTATTATAAACTCCCTCCATCTAGTAATGGCAGCAGTGTCGCGAAAAGTTGTATCAGCAGCCGCAGTAGTAGTAATAGTAGTAGTAGTAGTAGTAAATAGTAGTAAGTAGTATAGAAAGTCCCTCTAAAGTTTTTAAAATGCCATAGATTAATACAAATGTAGGAGATAACGGTTTTACTATGTGCTGATCTAGCTAACCAGTGGTCTATCAGAAATTTCCATAATTATCAACACTCGGCCTTTGGCCTCTGAGCTTGACTCTATATTAAAGGATCTCATCATGTTAACCACTGTAAAATCTGCTTTGTGAGTTCGACCTCACGCTGCCAAGTACCATGATACTCACAGTCGAAGCAGGAAAAAAAAAATTGATACGTCCCTCCTTCACTCACTTTTAAAAGTCAAGTGAAGTGGGGGCGAAAACCAGGACTAAGCTCCATCGAGTTCTCCCCTTAAAAGAGGCGATCAGCATACCTATCATTTGGCATGATAACTATGCCACTGTCTTTAGGCCAAAACCCAGCTTGAGCTCTTCATCGCACACGCGATCGAGGCCTTTCTAGTGAAAGACAAAGAGCCCATCTCTCCGTAGAGAGACACTGGATTGCTTCCAATAACTGGAAACGCATCTCTGCTTGAACCTTGACCGGAGACTTTCCCCAAAGCGTGCATTCGGCCAAAGGCCGCTAGTAGCTTCGCATGCTATCGTCTGGGTTTCGCAAGAACTTGAAAACTTTCCCACGAGCGGTTCATATACCAACAGGGCTAGGGCAACAGGGTCATCCTGGTATCAGCCAGCCTCCGGTGTTCAAAGAGCGGGAAGTGATAAGAAATTAACAAAGGCAAGAAAATAAATAAATAAACAAATATATCACTCGCTAAGCTTGTGATAGTGAAACAATGCGATTGATGCGATTGTAACTACAATACCGAGCCCGTTGATCCAAGTGAGTTTGTCATGGAAAACCAATACGGATACACATATCGTGGCAACTTCTTTGCAAATGCCAGCAACAGCAAGAGTTAGTGGTCCTGTTGCACCCAGTAGCTCAAACTCAGCCCAAGTCATGCAGAATGCGAGCAGCCCGGGAAACAATAAGGCACAAATACCTACTGCAACATGCATACTCGACCAAAACGGCGACGAAACAAAGCGTTTGGGGCCCTCAATCAATAAACCCCACACAAGCAAGCATACGAACATGCCCGGAGCAATGGCCCATATCGCTTGTAATGGATGTGATTTTTCCTGAACGACCTGCTTGTTTCCAGGCTCGGATTTTTCGAAGCCTAGAAGCAGTTTAGTAGAGGCCCATCGAAGCCCTGAGCAGCAGGATGCACCGAGCACACAAAAGAAGCCAACCAAACTGAAACCAGTCTCGCCGAATACCATCATGAGGACACCTGTAGTCATAATTGCAATGATTACGCCAAGACGAACGCTAGCCTGTTCTATCCCAAATATCACGCTAAAAAGTAACACAAATCCTAAGGCACTGGACTTAATCATTGTGTAGAAGCTCAAAGTGACCAAAATCAGGCTGGAGTTGCCTAAGCCGATGTCGCCGGCACTCGCTATTGTGGCTATGACTTTGAACTTACGACTTCCAGATACAGCAGCAAGGGGGATTTTCATGACTAGCAGCGAGATTGTGGCTAAAATTAATTGAACGAGCTGATGCAGACTAGTTGTAAGAATCGGGAATTTAAAGTCCATTCCTACGCCTGAGAACATGTACTTGTTGTATACCGAGAGGCCAATACTAAAGGAATACCAGAGGAGAAGAGCTATAAATGCCCTCAATGAAATGTTTTGGGTCAAACGTGACCACCGGCTTCCCGAGATATGTCGAGGGGATACGTTCAAATGATCATTGTCGAGCGAGTCCATCTCATCTATGTCAAACTGGTCCATCTCATCTGGGTCATCTAAGTCACTGATATCCAACAGTGTGTTTGTCCTCAAATGGCCAGCCATGTTAGAAGAGCCAACTTTAGATTGCACTCGGCTTTTAACTTATTGGAAAGCAGTCGTCTTCCTGAGGCCTCTATGCCTTCGGGTCAAGCAGACGTGGTTTGTTTACCCTGATCCACTGACACGGGCGTCATGTTAGTGACCTTACCCTCGTTCATTTATGAAACAGAGTGCAGGAATAATGGCACCGATAGGTCCAGGTACATTGGCTGCTGGGGCCTCTCTGCTGATTCAATAAATTGTAGCACATGTGTTTAATATCGGATCAATAAATAATAGGACACAATAAGTAACGTGTCGTATGGTTCTAAGCAACTTTACAGTTACCTCCGCGACTTTCGAGATTTTTTGCCCTTGGACTTCTTCTTTTTACTCCAGCCACCAGTTTTAGTTTTGGGCTTGGATGCAACAACACCCGTGTCTGCGGTGCTAGTAGGCTCGACATCCATCAGCTCCTCTTTGGCGTCTTCGCTCGTAGGAGTACTCTGCTGGGCCAGAATTTGATCAATTGCGGCATTATGAAGCTTTTCTGCAATTCTTGTTTCTCTCTGCTTCGCCGCCTCACCGAAAACTGTGTTTCGCTTGACAACCTTATTCTCCTGCTTCTTTTTTGATCGGAGTGATTTGGCCATGGTGTGATAGTATTAACAACTGATCGTAAGTATTCACTTTTCACAGGAATTTACAGGGTTAGGCGTTATTTACCAGCTATCGAGCACTAAGACCTCGACATGGATAAACATTTATATATTAGATTCTCTGAGGAAAACATTCACGTCTATTAAATTTAGATCAAGCTCAATTGAGCTATAGGGGAGTACTGCTTGAATGTATTGTTTGAATTGAGGCATATTTCAGAGAGTCGAAGATAACACGCTTTATCTCGATGATAAAGATATAATTATAGATATTTTACTATACCAGAATGTGATACGCATTTGATTTGCTATTATGGGTCATAATATGTACACTGCCGACACTTCTTACCGAAGATTGGCGGGTAAAGCCCATGAACTTGCTCGTGCTCCTGGAAGGGAGTCGCTGAAGTAAGCGGGCTTAGGGCCTATTGAAATGCTTACGAAAAATTTTCACGTGTAATTACCGCAGAGCCTGTAAATATGACTGCGCTATTGGGTAAGGAGATTGGGAGTTCCTATGGCAGAGGATTTCTGAGATGACTGCAGCCAGGGGGAAGAAGGGTTGCGTTCGTCTAGTATTGTCTGCCTTTTTTAAAACCTCTTTCCCCTTTCAACTTTTCAGTAAACTGGTAATGCCGAATCTCAGACTCCAGAAGCGCCTTGCGTCCGACGTTCTCGGTGTGGGAAAGAACAAGGTCTGGCTTGACCCCAACGAGACCTCGCAGGTTGGTCTTGCCAACTCCCGTCAGGAGGTCCGCAAGTTGATCTCCAACGGTCTCATCATTGCCAAGCCCGTTGTTGGTCACTCCCGCGGCCGTACTCGGGCTTTCCACGAGGCCCGTTCCAATGGTCGTCACACTGGCTACGGTAAGCGTAAGGGTACCGCTAATGCCCGTATGCCCACCCAGGTCCTCTGGATGCGCCGCCAGCGTGTTCTGCGCCGTGTTCTTTCTAAGTACCGTGAGCAGGGCAAGATCGATAAGCACCTCTACCACACCCTCTACAACGAGGCGAAGGGTAACACTTTCAAGCACAAGCGTGCTGTGATTGAGCACATCATCAAGGCTAAGGCCCAGTCCCAGCGCGAGAAGAGCCTCAAGGACGAGGCCGAGGCCCGCCGTACCCGCAACCGTGCCGCTCGTGATCGCCGCCAGCAGCGTGTTCTTGAGAAGAGAAACGCTCTTCTGCAGGAGTAAATTATATATCCGTGTCTTTAATTTAACGCATACGCAAGGTCATTTATTCCGTATTTACCCATAGAGTCATACATCGGTGGTCTCTGTACTAGTTTTTCTACTGAGGAAAATAAATTGTGTACCAGTGTGTGGCGAATGCCTTCTTTAGGCGTCAAACCCCGCTGATCGGCGGCGATAAGACATTAACAGTTTAACCAGAAGAGGGTTGGGTCCTCGGACCAACTTTTCGGCAAAGCCTAAGGATCGTCAACTGTGCTTTCGGATTAAGCCTCACTTACGACGAATCCCACAATTTCTGGACAAGATAACCATGTTCAAGTTATCAACACGAGCATCTGCGCACTCGGCAGTCTCACTTCTCGGTATGCAGTGGAGACGTGCTGGAGTTAGCTACCTACCTAAACGCCTGTACTCACTTAAGCGACCAGAAGGCGAGTACGAGAATGAGATATTCTCATTGTTAGAAGCGGATTTTTTACCCTCTGCATTAGCGGTGCAAGATATCAGTGGCGGTTGTGGATCCATGTTTGCTATCAATATAGAATCTGAAAAGTTTCGAGGTCTGACTCCTGTCAAGCAACAGCAATTAGTCTACAAGGCTCTTGGAGAAGAGGTGCCTAAATGGCATGGCCTTCAGCTCAAGACTAAAGCTCCGAAAAAGGAGTAAAAGTGCATTCCATGATCGCGCATATTTCATTTAACTGAAGCTTAGAACAGGGCCCTGAACTGTGTGTTTGAATTATGAATGTGGCTGCCTAATATCGAATCGGCCAATGAAAATAGAAATTTATGTACATATAGAGATAGAAAAAATAGTTGATGTTAAGTAATACACAAATCAACCATCTTTGCAGAAATGTATACCTAGCGAGGTGAACTAAAGCCAAACTAACCAGCTCACATACATATCAACTATGTCCCTAAAATGAAGGTCAGTATGACCTCGTTCGCAAATTTCGTAATTCCGCCATGCATGCGTGCATGCGAGTGGGGTGGAGCTAGGTTGAGGCGGGGGAGGCATATGGGTAGTAGAAGCAAGTTCCACGGCTGCGCGTGTGCGTTGCCCATGCAGCGGTTCGCCCATTCCGCGCTCTGAAACTGCCTCGACACCACCTGGATGCTTGAGAATGCCATAGACGACGAGCACCCTAACCCTCGCATATGGTCCCCTCCGCGACGCGTTGACCAAGTGGGGGCGGATCATCCCAATACTCTATCATTCTAACACGTTGGTTGACAGCAATAAGAACACACTTTCGTTAAGGACTTGAATCTTTTGCTAACCATAGTAACATCAAACTACATTTTATCCTGGTTATCGAGTTAAGAAATGGCTGGCATCACAGTAAGCACCAAGTCGTTTGAGGGACAGAAGCCTGGTACTTCCGGTCTGCGCAAGAAGACCAAAGTGTTCGAACAGCCTGGATACACGGAGAACTTTGTGCAGGCGATTTTCGATTCGATTCCTGAAGGTATCGAAGGCTCCACTCTTGTAGTTGGCGGTGATGGCCGCTTCTTCTGCAAGACGGCGGTGGAGATCATTGCACAGCTTGCGGCTGGAAATGGCGTGAAGCAGCTCATCGTGGGCCGTGATGCGTTGCTTTCTACACCTGCGGCTTCGCACCTTATTCGCATGCGTGAAGGCATAACTGGCGGTATCATTCTGACTGCGAGCCACAACCCCGGCGGACCTGACAACGACTTTGGTATTAAGTACAACATGGCAAACGGTGGCCCTGCCCCGGAGTCGATCACAGACAAGATCTATGAAGCCAGCACCAAGTTGAGCTCGTACAAGGTTGGTAGTGAATCGCGCGAGAAGGTTGATCTGTCTAATGTTGGTACCACCAAGTACTACAATGGTCAACTTGAGATTGAGGTTGTGGACTCCGTGCACGACTATGTGGACTACATGAAGGATATCTTTGACTTCCCTTTGATCCGTGAATTCATCGCGACGTACCCCGACGACTTTAAGATGCTGTTCGACGCGCTGAATGGTGTCACTGGTCCTTACGGTCACGCTATTTTCGTCAACGAGCTTGGATTGCCCGAGTCCGCTGTTCAGAACTGCGTCCCTAAGCCCGACTTCGGTGGCTTGCACCCCGACCCCAACTTGACGTACGCTCGCACTCTCGTCGAGAAGGTTGACACTGAACATATTCCGTTTGGCGCTGCTAGCGATGGCGATGGTGACCGCAACATGATCTACGGCGCCAACGCTTTCGTCAGTCCTGGTGATTCTGTCGCCATCATCGCGCACTACGCTAAGCAGCACATTCCTTACTTCCAGAAGCAGGGCGTCTACGGTCTTGCACGGTCCATGCCCACTTCCGGAGCCATCGACCGTGTGGCCAAGAAGCAGGGCCTCGAATGCTACGAAGTTCCTACCGGCTGGAAGTTCTTTTGCGCGCTCTTTGATGCCAAGAAGCTGTCTATTTGCGGCGAGGAGTCCTTTGGCACGGGTTCGAATCATGTACGCGAGAAGGACGGTGTCTGGGCCGTGATGGCTTGGCTAAACATCATCGCTGGTGAATCTAAAGCCCGTAACCAGGCTGTCAGCATCCACCAGATCCAGGCCGACTTCTGGGAGGAGTATGGACGCACCTTCTTCACCCGTTACGACTACGAGCAGGTAAGCAGCGAAGGTGCCGCAAAAGTCATGGACAAGCTTGCTAAAGCCGTCCATGACCCGGATTTCATTGGACAGCCGCTTGTTCCTGGTGGAAGTCTCAAGACGATCTACGCCGGTGACTTTAGCTATACGGACCTTGATGGCTCCGTCAGTGCTCACCAGGGCCTTTACATCAAGTTCGAGGGAGGTGCACGTACTGTCGTTCGTCTGAGTGGTACAGGATCGTCGGGTGCGACTATTCGTTTGTATCTGGAGAAATACGAAGACGATAAATCGAAGTACTCCGTGTCGGCCGAGGATTACCTCCAAGAACCCCTGAAGGAGATCAAGCTATTCCTTGGCCTTAAGGAATTCATCGGCCGTGACGAGCCGGATGTGAAAACCTAGACAATTCTTGTACCGATGGAAGCATATACTTACTAATTTACACTACGATACTTTAAGAACTACTCGAAGAATCTAACAGCTGAGGTGGCTGCATCAACGAGGTGAAGTCAGCAGATGTGTTTAACAAATTAAATAATATAGTGATTTTAATAAAAATACAAGGAATGCAAGCTGTTACCGGTGTGTTAGAGGATCTGCTTATCGAAAGACCTCAACGGAGTAGATCCCACCCCAACCACACCAGCACAGGTGAGGGGTAAAAGGCGCTAGTTCGCTCAGCGAAGCACAGCTACTCGAACAGCGTATCTGATCTTCTCAGTTCATTGGGCACCAGTGGATCAAACTTGACCTCGGGGTTAGCACCTACGAGTACATTGCTGTTGTCTAGGCTGGCCACAACAGGGTTCTCGTACTTGATGGCGTCGATTTCAGTCGCGAAATTGGCAAGTTCTTTCTCTATATCGTTATTTTGCGCAATTGCCTTTTCGACTTGAGAGAATATCCGAGCTCGAACTTCTTCTATTTTCTTTTCGATGCTGGTATCCATGGTGTGCGAGGTGAATAACTTGTGGTTATAATTTTTCCGATTGTACTGTCAAAGTGTTTATAAGCTTATGCATTGTATCATTAACCCCGCTCCTGTCCTTACCCTGAACACACACGTTTCGTGTTCTCTCAGATAAGGGCGTATCTCTTGCTGCACGTTCAACTCAACACGATATTTCGTATACCCCAAACGAGTATGATATGCGACCTGTACTATTAATCCGCAGGGGATAGAAAAACGCCCCACATTTGAGCTCCTAAATTCAGGTACCATTAAGTTAGTTCTCAACTTATCTTTCGTCATGGAAGTAACACACTTCATATGTCCTCTTAAATACACCAATCTACAATGAATTGATATTTTACCAATAATATGCAGGCTAGATATATGGAACTACGCGAGCTCATTAGCAGGCGCATTATCAGTCAAAATAAAGTATCACGGAGAGAAATAAAGAGAACAACTCAACTTACGCAAGAAAAAAACTATGATCACCCACACACATATGTACAAATATATCTGATGTATACATAGATACCCTTGATATCACCTGCATCGCTATTCCCGATGTTCTTTTGCATTGTAACGAAAACTCTCAGGGAATCCAATGCCACTGGTAATAGACGCACACTCGAAACTCTTTGCATAGCTTACAGAACCAAATCAAATTAGCTTGCCATGGATTCGTATCTCAAGATGCCATTTATCTGAACTAAACTGAGGGAGCATGCGTGGAAAGCACCAGCGTCGCTGTATAGTTACATCCCCAAAAAGCTCACGGAGATGGGTTCAAACACTACACCACCGATCTACGAGGAAACTGTACCTGGAACCCTCAAATATTGAAGCTATTCCCGCATTGATCAGATGCGGCACCCCAGCAGACCAGCCGCTAAGTTGGAGCGCGCGTTTTTCAAGCTTCTCCAAGTGATGGAGTACCTGCTGGCTGTGATATCATCGAGACCATCAAACACGCCGCACGCTGCACTGTGTGCTCAATTTCTTTACGGCTAAGCCGGGACAGGAATCGAATCTGCTCCGAATGAGTCTCAATAAACTGGGCCAGCTGAAAATTCCCTCTCACGCAAAGCTGCTGCTGATGGCACTCCTGCATGAAGACGATCGTGGCCAACTCAGTGGACGAGCAGCTGAACGAACGACGGATTACCGCACACCGTACCGTAGACGCTCAGCGAGTTCATTTTGAGCAACCAGAATGTCGCTCTGGAAAGCAGGCTCGTGTTTATCTACTTGCAGCTGTTTGAGCTGCTGCTACGCCAGAACGATGTGGGTTACTAGTTATGACTGGAGGAAGATCACTCAACACTGCGAGCACTGGCCAAAAGTCGGACTTTCAAATGAAATCAAATTGTACAACATTCTTTTTGGTCTGACTGGCGGTAGGTTGGGATGCGTTCGCGGGCTTCAGCTCTCTCTTTTTAATACCAAACTTCTTCATTAGTTCTTTTCCAATTGTGTCTTGCTCTGGAAATTTACTAGAATTGCGCATTTTTGGAAATGGCGGAACATCTGCCTTACCTTTGGCAATGAAATCTCGCAGAAATTGGCTAGTTCTTTCAATCTGAGGGTTCTCGACTGGAATGGGTACGTCTTCGGATGTCATACCTTTAACCAGCTGATCCATCAAGTCATCTGTTTCAATCTCTTCGGGAGTAGGATCTTGCGGTAACTCTGTGAACCTGTAATAGGATCGAAATTCTTCTGCAAATGGCACTCTTGAGCAGACAAGGGTCCCGTCAGTGCGAGGGTGCAGAGCCACCAGTTCCACTCTGCCTTTAAGCTTAGTCCCTTGTGGTGTTTTTTTTGGTTCATGGCACAACCTGGCCAATACATTGCACCGCTCCTTCAGTAAAGTGTCGTTTAAGGCAGAAAAGAACACACGAGCTTTCGTATCTTTACCACAAACATAATCAGTCTTCTCCATAAATATCCACGGTGGAATACTGGGCACAACTGCTAGCATCTCGAATGCTTTCGGCCATGGTGATGCGCCCTCGAACTCGCCTTCCAATAAGTTCTTCAATGACTCGTCCACAACGACAAGCTGTTTTAGGTACAAAAACCCACGTTCCACAGTATTAGGATCCACCTCTGCGCCATCATCAGTTAGTAATTTCGTCGTTTGAGTTATACGGCGGTTATCCACACGGCTGATTACATCTGTCGATTTTGCCTTTCGTGCGGCAGGATATAGCTCTACTGGAAACTGGAGCTGCGGGTTCTTGGGATCACCGACGGTGAAATACCCGTCGAAGACTTTCACCGGTCTCACCGGTTTCCTTGGGTGGTATGTTCCCTTAAGCCCTTGAAGGGAACCCGTTCCATGCGGATAGTAGAGCGCTTCATCATCTGATTTCACAACGATCAAATGATCATATTTGGTTTTCGTAGCATCTGCAGCTATCCGCGCTTTATCAATGTTAAGTTTCTGGCTCGCTGCTTCGGGGAGAAAGGTATTATCCTTTTGAATCTTCTCGAAAATCGATATAGCTGCCTCGCGGAATTTCTCAACCAGCGCTACGGTAAGTGGTTGTATGGGCTGAGCAAGGTAGGCCGCACGTGTAGAAAAAACTAGCAGTCCGACTTTATAATCGCGGGCGGAATGGGCGACAATCACACTAGCAAGCTCATCTAGTATATTCTGGAGTACATCTTGCTTGTAAATAGCATAGAGGACACTAGATACCATCTTAGGAATGTCAATTTGCAATTGCTGTTATATAAATGCGCCAGTCTGCTGTAAATCAACGTCACGTCCACCGGGGGGTACGCGTCCTGCTGATCAGTGTGAACCGTTGTTGTCTTGTTGATATAAGGGTTCTTGGTAATGGCCTCTCGAGAGCAGAAAGTGGTTCAGCCGCGATAAGCGAACACCCAAAGCGATACCCTAGTACCTCCATGCTGGCCTCGCAGTAATATCCTGTATCTGGAAGAGCATTCATATATCACTAGGGCCTAGGGCTTACATAATTACACGTGATAGTCTATGTTCACGTACTCTCTCCGCCTGTGACCGCCAGCCGGTTCCTGCCCTGCGGCTGGGCTGCCTCTCTCCCCCTGGCCCAAGCGGAACATATTTCACTTTGGACCAAACCAGAGATCATACCAAAATGCCTAAGAAGAGAGCATCTAACGGACGCAACAAGACTGGCCGTGGCCACGTCAAGCCCGTCCGCTGCGGTAACTGCAACCGCATGGTTGCCAAGGACAAGGCTATCAAGCGTTTCACCATCCGCAACATGGTCGAGGCCGCTGCCGTCCGCGATATCAGCGAGGCTAGCGTTTACCAGGAGTACGTTCTTCCCAAGATCTACGTCAAGATCTCTTACTGCGTCTCGTGCGCCATTCACAACCGTATCGTTCGTGTGCGTTCCCGGGAGAACCGTCGTATTCGTACGCCTCCCGTCCGTGTTCGTTTCAACCGCGACTCCAAGCGCATTAACCCCGCTGCCGCTGCTGCCCGCGCCTAAGAGTATGGTAGGTTAATATATACACACAAAACTATTTTATTATGTTCAGATAAGATACGATCCATGATAGGTCGTATAAATTAAGCCGGAATTTATGGGGCACACACTCTCTTTTTATACACCGGGGGCTCGGAAACGCCGTGGTAGTTTTTAATTTTGATAGAGGTTTTACTATACATATCTATTTGGCCTATAGGCAATAAATTAACTAAATATGGTCACTGTCGCTTGTGCTTTTTAGCGCTGGGTACACGACCACTTTGACCGATGGTGATATTCACCTTGGGCGGCACTGAAAAACCAAATGATTTCGCAACTTTCGCGAGGTCGAGCTTGTCAATCTGGTAGACTTGCTTGAGGTGGTGGGAAGCATATGCCTGCAAATAAGACCGGTAGCCATCGCGGGCACTGTTGTTCAGCCAGTAGTTACTGCTCACCAACTTTTGAAGCTGAGGCTGCACATTGGCAATCTTCGAAGCAGGGAACTCGTACTCGTTCAGAGGAACACGCGATTCTTTAAGGTAACGCAAGAATCCCAGCTCGTTGGCCAGCAAGAACATGAGAGACTTACCTTTGCCCTTCGATCCACGCGCCGTTCGGCCCACACGATGGATGTAGTCACGGGGATCATCTGGCGGGTCGAACTGTAGAATCCAGTCCACGGCGGGGATATCCAAACCTCTGGCCGCTACATCCGTGCACAGCAAAGTTCCAGTTTTCGCATTGCAGAACTCAAAGAACGTGTTAGTACGCTTCTGCTGCTTTTGCTTACCGTGTAAGTCAAGTACTGGCATGTCAATGTAGTTCAACAGCTCGCCGTAGTACTTCACACTGTTGCAGGAGCTGAAAAATACAATAATTTTCTTGTTGCGGTTACGCTTGAGGAAGGTGAACAACAGAAGGAAGCGCTTATCACTGTCACATACCACATAGCCCTGTTCCAAGCCATCGGCAGTTGCCACATCGCGCTGTTCATCGACATTGATATACAGAGGTCCCTTGCGCAACGAGATGCGTGCAAGGTCCTCAACCTTCGTGGTCTGCGTGGCAGAGAATAGCATTGTCTGGCGATCCTTCGACGGAAGAATGCGAATGATCTGGCGCATTTCCTCTTCGAAACCGATCTCCAGAATTCGATCAGCTTCGTCGATCACGAGAGACTTGAGGTTTTTAAACACGAAAGTCTCCGTGTTTTGCAGATGGTCAAGTAGACGACCAGGTGTAGCAATCAGCAGATTCACACCCTTGGTCAGCTTCTCTTGCTCCTGGCGCCGGTTCGCACCACCAATGACAAGACCAACAGTCTGGCTGTGAAACTGCAGCAGTTCCTGAGCAACACCAAAGATCTGCAGGGCGAGCTCACGAGTGGGCGAGACAACAATGACACCGGTTCCATTGCGGGGCTTAAACTTCAACGAGTACAGCATCTCAATGGCCGGAATCAAAAAGGCCAGAGTTTTACCACTTCCGGTCTTGGCAGCGCCAAGAACATCTCTTCCCGCCAATAGGGGCGGAATCGTGTGCTCCTGAACTGAGGTCATAGTCTTGAAACCCATAGCTTCAATAGCCTTGGCAGTGGGCTCACTGAGCTTCAGATCGCTGAACGGCTTTGTAGAGGCTCCGCCCTGGATAGTGAAAGACTCAGCCTTGGTTTCTGCCGCAGGCAAAGGAGGAAGCTTTTCTTTCTTATTAGGCTTTTGAGAGGAGCTCTCAGTGTCATCAGCTTGGAGGTCGCCAGACTCGATCTCGACAATACGGGGCTCTTCAACTTCTTCCTCGTCTTCTTCCTCATCCTCGTCGTCCTCGTCTTCATCAAGGCTGATGCTGAGATCTTCCTCGCCGGAGAGTACATCGAGGGCATCTGGTCCACTGTCGAACTCAGCAGACATGTCGCTAAGGTCGTCCAGTTCTTCCTCATCTTCCTCTTCTCCCAGATCCTCCGCCGTCAGGATGCCTTCCAGAGCCAGTTGCTTTTCCAAAGCCTCGATTTCTAGGTCATCAGTCTTAGATTTAGACTTCTTGGATTCCTTCTTGGTCGCTTTAGTGGTCTCTTTAGAAGGAACGGATTCTTTGGTGTCTTTCTTGGCTTTCTTTACGCCATTGTTCGAAAGAACGGTCGGTTTTTGTTTCAATGAAACACTCCCTGTTCTCTTTCTAGCCATTGATCCAAAAACACCACTCTATGTTGGTGTGAACGGAAAGGTGGACGGTGACTGAAATGCGTTTGTGGGCTAGCGTACTTGAAACCCAAGACTAGAATAATCTCTTCGAGCCTGAAAAAAAAAATATTATTCATCACAGCGGAATATATGCAGGGCAAGGAATTCCACTTAGATGTAGGGTCAACCTCTTGCCCGTAGCCCAGTCTAGGCAGACAGTGTGGGGTTCTGTTGAACAGGTTCGCCGGCGGGACAGTTCAAGGGGAATGTATACGTGAATAATGCCATTTTACGAACAGTTCATTGTCAAAAAAAGTAATTTACATAAGACTCAGCGAATGCAAGGAATCGCTTTATACGTATTCAACTCTCGCTCTTAAATGGGAACAGTTCTCCAAAGTAGAAGTGTTGCACTACGGGAAACTTAGACAGAACTTCGCCATTGTACATTTTTATCATCCCACTTTTCACTTTTGACCAGTTTTTAATACTGGATACATCATACAAAATGGGAGAGTGTTCGAAAAACGCTCCTCTCTTGACCTGATGAATGAACGCAATGGCACCGAAGTACAGGTTGATCTCCTTCTCTCTATTCACAGCCTTCAGATCAAGTACATCTTTGGGTTTCGGGCTATCCTCTGGACTCAGATGCGAGAGCTCGGCGGCACCTAGAATGAATGGCATGTGAAAGTGATCGTCCAGACCCCACACACCGTGGCTCCCTGCCGGCTCTAACTTATAGGCGACAATGAGTTTTCGGCACAAATTGAAATAGGTATCAAACAACTTCAGAATGTCTCTGGGATCCAATTTGGCATTGGATTGGCTGGTGCGCAGGGATCCGTCGAAATACGCTATGAAGTTCAGCTCATGGCCCGTGCCGTAATCGATGCGCTGTGCCGACCCGAATGCGTTCAGAATATAGTGGGACAGTTCTTCGTTCGATTCATTGAACACTTCGGGCAGCCGGAGCGCCCACTCGCGGTAGCTTGGGTTTCCGAAGCGCTGGGGCGTCTGGACTGGCGGGATCTCGTCTATAAGGTCGGCTGCTTTTATCAGATCGGCCACGATTTTCGCAGCGGTAGGGTGTTGAACGGAATATTTGGCCGGGGGTACTTCCACACCGGTCACTTCAGAGGCCAGACGCTCGATGATATGTCCCAGCATCTGGCGTGCTGGCGAAGCGTTGAACGTGTCCATGTCCTTGATCTCTCTGATCTCCTTCCGAGGCAGCATTTAGGATGTGTCTAGTCACGCTAGGATCGAAAGGGCAACTATGATGAGATTAATTGAGCCCAGCTATCAACGACCTATCGCCTCGAACCGCCGCCAGCAGTAAAGAGCGTGTTTTGTTTGTGTTTGGGCTGCCAGGACGGCCAGCCCAGGCCGGCCAGCCCAGGGTTTGTGGTTCGGAGGCACTACCACCCACGAGCCCAGCACCCTTTCCTCTGTCAGCCTTAACCCCCCTGCGGTGAATTAATAACTGTCAACAAGCCTGGGCTGACCATTCTGCGTGAACCACTCGCAGAGCACAGGTCACGAGAGCTGCAGATATAGGAGTGGATCTGCGCCCCTTTAGACTGTAGAGCTCCCCCCACCCTCTCCGGTCCCCATGATGTGGAATACGCAGCCGCTGGCTGCGGCCCACCAGGCGCTCATAACCGAGGCGGACAGTCTCACCGTCGGCCGCGTGCAGGAGGTGCTTGCTCCAATCAGCGCCGACGTGCACAATTTGCTGGCGACGCCGCCGAAATCGGAGGCGAGCCGCTCGAAGCTCGCTTCGAAAAGCCTGGCGGTGGGTGATGCGTCGTTCGATCTGAACGACGCGTTTCTCAACGACGCCGCGCAGGTCTCGAACGAGCTCGACATCGACGAGCTAGTTGCTGCCGAGCTCGTCTACTTCTCGCTCGAGGACGCGCGCCGCCTTGAGATCGGCGTCGTCGAGGCGGCGCTCACGCTGTTCTACGTGCGGCGGCAGTATATCATCGACATTGCGCGCTTCTGCGTCGAGGTGCTGCCCGCGGAGTCGCTGGGCCTCGTGTTCTCCACGCCCACGAAGCGCGTCGACCGCGTGCTCGACGCGCTCAAGACCGTCGAGGCGTCGCTGCGCGCGCTGGCCGAGAAGGTGAAGACCGCCGAGTTCCGTGGCCTCGGTGGCGACGTCACTTTCATGCAGCTGCTCGCGCTGCAGCAGACGTTTCTGGCCGACGAGCACGAGGCGCTCGGCAGCCTGCTTGTCGCGTACCTCGAGGCCAGCCGCCCCGAGGACAACGACGCCGCGAGCGCGCGCGCGCTGCTCGACCACGTGGCCTCGTTCGACTCGTTCGACACGAAGTTCGTCGTGTACTTCACGGCCGTCGTGACCTGGTTCGGCACGGCCGCGCCCGCGCGCTTCTACGCCGAGCTGTGGCCGTACTTCCTGCCGCAGGAGGACGACGGTCTCTCGAGCCGCAGCGCCGCGCGCAAGACCGCAGACGCGGCGGCCTCGGCGGCCCCGGCGTCGCAGACGCACTGGGTGCTGCCGTACTGGCGCGCGGCACTGGCGCTGGTGTTCTACTCGTTCATCGACGACGACACGCTCGACGCGATGCCGCACGTCGAGCTCGAGGTCGTGTTCGACCGCGTGCGGCACAGCATCGACGGCGGCGCGCTGGAGTTCTGGATGGGCCTGATCCAGGACCTGAGCACGCAGCTCGGCGAGTTCCACTTCGACAAGTACCGCTACCTCGTGCGCTCTCGCGTGCCGCCGATGGCGGTGTGGCAGCCGAGCGTGAGCGACCACACGCGCGGCAACGTGCGCCGCGCGCTGACGCAGCTCACGGTGTCGTTCATCGAGAAGTTCGCTGACATACTCAAGGAGATGCGGCTCAGCGAGGAGGACATGTATCTCGCGATGGACGAGCTTGTCGACCAGGACGCGGGCAGCGTGGCACCCGGCATGGACCTCGAGCGCTTCTTCCTGTTTGTGGCGGCGGTCTACCGCGGCTGCGCCGCCGCCGCGGCCACGTTCTTCGACGAGCAGTGCGACGACAGCGACGTGCTGCTCGGCTTTCTCACGTGGGGCGCCACCTGCCGCGCGACGTTCATGTCTGCGACGTTCGCCGAGATCGTCGGCAGCCTCGCCAACGACGCCAAGACCAGCGACGCCGTCCATGCGTTCATGCTGCGCACGCAGCCGCGGCTGGCCGAGCACGCCGCGCCGCAGCCGCCCGGCACGCCCGTCGTGGCGACCGCGGCCGACGCCGCCGCCGCAGCCGCCAATGGCGCCGTGATCCCGGCCGCCGGCTTTGTGGCCACGACCGCCCATCCGGCCGCCCACAACGCCCACGCCGCGCCCGCGAAGCCGCGCACCGACGAGTTTGAGCTCACGTGGCCGGCGATCTGCGACGTCATCGAGTACTACACGCACGTCGCGGCGCCGCCGCCCACGCGCGGCTTCGCCCCGAAGACGCCGTTCGGCGCCGCGCATACCCAGCCGGCGCCCTTGCACGACGGCGAGGACATGTACGCGGCCTACCGCGCCGGCGGCGGCCACGCGTACGCTGCGTACGGCGCGTACGGCGGCGGCCACGCGGCGCCGGCGCCCGAGCCGCTGAGCGACGACACCGTCATCCTGCTGGCCGCGTACATGCAGCTCGTGGGCCGCGTGGTCGCCCAGAGCCCGGCGGCCAAGCGCTACTTTGTGGCCGACGCCGACCCGGCGCCCCGCTCTGGCGCCCCCACCGCGGCCACCGCGGCCCGCACCGCCAAGACCGCCGCCAATGCCGCCAATACCGCCACGATCACCGCTGGCCCTGGCGCTGGCCCTGGCGCTGGCGGCTCTGCCGACCTTTTCCAGATCCCCGAGACTCTCTCGGACGATGTTCTGGCTAAGATGCACGCTCCCCCCAAGTCTGAGGACCCCGTCATCACCCCCAAC
>JAKUAQ010000044.1:0-61929 GCA_030562965.1 Starmerella ratchasimensis
ACGCGCTCCCGCACCTTCGCCAGCCTCGCCACGGCCGCCACCGAGTGCTGCGCGGCCAGCGCGGCCTGCAGATCGGCGACCTTCGCGTGCTCGCGCTCCGCCAGGAACTCCGCGCGCGCCGAGCGCTGGCGGTGGCCCGGCTGCATCGCCAGCGCGTGGATCTGGCGGGCCAGCGAGGAGACGAGCCGGTTGCGTTCCTCGGTGGTGGCGGCGGTGACGTTGGCGGCGTTGGCGTTGGCGGCGTCGACGACTTTGGAGGCCACCCACAGCGCCGCAGCCACGTCGCTGTCGGTGCTGTCTTCTTCCGTCTCCGAGTCGTCTAAGTCCGAGGCAGCCACACCAGCCACGTCAGCGTCAGCGTCAGCCACGCCTGAGTCCAGCTCTAGGGTGGCTTGGTGCGCCTCTTGGTTGACTACTTCGATGGAGTCTTGGGCTTGGGGGGAGTCTTGCTCTGTCCCAGAGGTGTTGGTCCCAGTGTTATCGGCGTTCCCATTGGTCCCAGTGTTGTTGTTGTTGTTGGTCCCAGTGTTCTCATTGGTCCCAGTGTTGGTGGTGTTGGGAGTTCGCAGATCAATGAAGCTGGGACTGTGGGCTGGTCTGGTTGGGGCGGCTGAGGCGGCTGGCGCCACCTCAGCTGGCGCCGCCTCGACTGAGGCGGCCGCCTGGGCCAGCGCCTCGCTGGCTTTGACGTAACCCAGCACGCGCTCGCTGGCCGCCGTGTCCACCGTCCACGACTCGACCGTTTTCAGCGCCGCCTGCGTCACGCGGTCCATGCTCGCCGTCGCATTGTCCACCAGCGCCAGGAGCTGCTGCGCCAGCTCGCCGTTCGTGAGCATTGCGGTCCAATCAATCAGGTCTCCGTTCAGGTGGTTCAGGTGGTTTTGAGGGGTGTGTTTGGGTTAGTAAGCGGTCGCTAGGGTCGCGTCCATCTGACCGCCGCCTCCTAACCTCGTTACCACCTGACCTTACCATCTCCAACGTAACCCAGCAGAGCAGTGACATCAGTCATGTATGCATGTTAATGTCAACGCATGCATAGACTAGTAAGTACAACGTGTGGTATGTAGTATGTACTAAGTAGTGGTAGTACTAAGTATGTATGCATTAATACTATATGGTATGACAGTAGGTATTATATATAGTACGTATGTGTAGTACTAAGTACGCAGTATGTGTAGTCTGTAGTATGTAACATGTAGTACGTATTCTGGTACTGTGTGTATGGCAGTAGGTAGTATGGTAGCATGGTGGTACTTTGGCTACTCCCCTGGTGGAGGTGGAGGCGCGCTGACCGGCCACGGCCACAGCACCACGTATGGATACACATAGCCGACCGGCGGGGCAGGTATATAGTTAGGCTGCGTTGACAGATCCTCAGGTACGTCAGGCATCGGCGTCTCTGGCAGTGCAGGCACCTCTGCGACCTCAGACTCAGCCTAAGCCTGTCTAAGCGCCTCGTTCCTGACTGCCTGGCGCATGGCCTGCACGGCGTCTGTCGCCTGCCCCTCTTTACGCTTGGAAAGAGGAGTCGAGGTCGCCACAGGAGTGCCGGTCTCGGCTGCTGTCTGCTGGCCTCTGGGCTTGGACCTCTGTGGTGCCGGCTGCGCAGTTTCTAGCAGCTGCGCAACCTCCGGGGACGACCAGTTCATCCTGAGCTTGGGCACGGTCAGTTTGGCCCTGCCTAGCTGTATTTCCGGCCCTGCTTGCGCCTCCTCCTCAGCCAACTGCGCGTCCAGCGCGTTCAGACGCTGCTGAGCCGCGGCCAAATGCCGCCCGGCGTCCACCGCCGCGAAAAGCTCGCACACGGCGCGGACGCCTCTGGACGTCAGGGGCTCCGCCATTTGGTCGGAAACGCAGCGCACGAGCGTTTTGGCGCGGACAGCGAGCTGCTGGCCGTGGAACGCGCACCTCGCGCGCAGCGCCGTGATTCGCGGCCGCGCGGCGTCGCGCAGCTGGCCCTTGGCGCCACGCAGCTGCCCCTCGGCGCTGCTGGTGGCCTCACGCTCGAAACACGCGACTCGGTGCAGCAGCATCTGCGTCTTGGCGTTGGTGAAGAGGTCAGGGCGGAGCGGCCGCTCGCGGTACACGAGGCGGCTGAACGGGGCCTGGAGGTCGTATGGCGGGAGTAGCGTGCGCCGGGCGACCTCGCTGGCCATGTAGTGCGTGACGGCGCCGTGTTTGGCGTCGAAGGCGGCAAACTCGGCAGAGTCAGCAGCGTCACCCTCCCCAGCGTCACCCTCAGCAGCGTCACCCTCAGCTGTGTCACCTCTAACCTCAGCTGTGTCACCTCTAACCTCAGTGGTCTCACCTCTAGCCTCTGTGACTACCTCAGTGTCTTCAGTGACTACCTCAGTGTCTTTAGTGACCTCAGCTGCTTTCTCAGCCTCAGCAGCTTTCTCAGTAGCCTCAGCCCTAGTGGCTACCTGAGTTAGCTCCTCAACCTCCTCAGCCTGAGCCGTCTCCTCAACCTCCTCAGGCTGCTCAGGCTGCTCAACCTCCCCAGCCTGAGTCGCCTTCTCAGGCTTCTCAGCGCCAGTGCATCGCCAGGCCGCCTGCAGCCGCGCCTCCACCACGTCCAGGACCTGCTGCAGGACGGCCAGGCGCCGCACGTCGCTCACCGCCGCGAAAAGCATGCACACGGTGCGGCGGTGCGGGTACGGCGATCTGTGCCGCGCCGCGACGCCGTGCAGGCCTTCGACGTAGGCGACGAGCGTGCGGACGCGCTCGGTGCGTCGCTGGCGCTGGGCCATGCAATAGTCGCGGAGTAGATGGATGTCTGCCACGCTGGGCCGCCGGTAGCTGCCGCACGGCGCCGCGGCGTCGCGCACGAGCTTGGCGCCGAGGCCCAGCACCCGCTGCGTCTCGTGGGTGTAGTAGCGCTGCGGGCGGATCCGCAGCTCGTGGCGCACGGCAGCGGCGAAGTTGCGCCGCAGGTAGCTGCGTTGGGGGGCCGGGAGGGAGGCGGCGATTCGCAGCGCCATCCAGTGGATTATAGCTACACCACTGGCGTCGTCACTGGCGCCGGAGGCGGCAGTGGCGTCAAAAGTGGCATCAGGGGCGTCCAACGTGACTTGAGCGGCCTGTGAAGCGTCCAAGGCATGGAAAGAGGCCCCGCTGGAGGGGGCGCCCCTACCAGGCTCAACGGAGTCTATACCAGGCTCAGTGGCATCTAAACCAGACTCAGTGGCATCTATAGCAGACCCAGTAGTATTTAGAGCAGCTTCAATAGCGTTTAGAGCAGGCTCAGTGTTAAGAACAGACTCAGTGCTTATAGCAGCCTCAGTGTTTGGAGTAGTTACCTCAGTAGCGTCTTTAGTGGCCACTTTAGTAACCTCAGCGATATCAGCTATCTCCAGCGCGCTGTCTCCTACCTCCGTGTCTGCAGAGACCTCACTAGTCACATCAGGTGGCACAGCCTTGAGGCGCTCTACTTTCGCCCCCTCCCGCACCACCTGCGCCTCCGCGGCCTGCATACCAATTAAATCACTGTGGAGCGTCTCGAAAACCTCCTCAAACGCGTCATTCAAGTCTGGAATGGGCGGCAAAATGCGAATTTCTGGGAGCTCCCCCACCCGGCGGTTTTCGCTTTTGTCGCGTTCTCGACAGACTTCCCGCCACAGCCGGCTTCGAAACGCGTCGCGGTACTCCAAGTTCTCGCGGAACCGCCGCAGCACCTCGCTGGTGTCCTCCATTGCAGCTTTAGAGAAGTAGGCGGTTTGTGTAAGGAGAAGGTAGGGTAGGGTCCCTCTCTAGGGGTAGCACATGTATGCATACAGCTGTGTCTGCTTACAACGCTCTGTCTGCCTATACAGCTTGCCACGGGTGCTAATAGAATCAGAATCGTACTAGGTATATAACGTGGATGCCACAGAGGAGCAAACTGAGTTCGCCAGCACTGCTCTATGCAGTGAGGAGCGCAGCGATGCACTACTTTGTTATGCTGCAGTGCTGAGCGAAGCGAAGAACCACACCTCGCACCTCGCCAGACGCACCAGGCAGCCATAGGATGACCGCATTAGTTCTGGAAAAGCTAGCGTTGGGCTACCTGGGACGCAGGTCGACCAGTGCGCCAGATCGGCGTTCGGCGGGTCGGCCGCGTCTCCCGCACGTCGCCGGCCTGCAGTTGAGCTCGGCGGAGCCTCAGCCTGGCGTTGATTTGCGATTCCGGCCTCCAACGTAGCGTGCAGCGCGTCGATGCGGCGCTGCAGCGGCGCAAAAGCGTGCACGTCGCTGACGGCGGCGTAGAGGCCCAAAACGGAGCGCCGCAGGGCGGAAGGCGGCACGCGCCGGCCGGATAATGTGCTCAGGTACGTGCGACACCGGTTGGTGCCCTGCCGACGCTGCGCCGTGCACTCTGCGCGCAGTTTTGTGGCGCGGAGGAGGCGCTGCGTGGCGCTCAACGCGTTTGCGCTCGCCAGGTCCTCAACTCGGCGGACCAGCATTGGTGGCGGGAACGCGGTGGCATGCACAAGGTCAGCGAAAAGGCGTGGCAGGTCGCGCTGGTCGCTAAGAGGCAGCGATCCGGCGACTCGGCGCGCTATCCAGTGGATGATGGTCTGGGGGGTGGCAGAGGTGGCAGTGGCCTTCTGGATAGACGCACAGAGTGCATCCAGCAGCGTCCAACGTAGCCTCGTTGGCCTCAGTAGCGCTGGTAGCGTCTGGTGTAGCCTCAGTAGCGTGCAAAGTGTCCTCACCGGCGTCTGATGTAGCCTCAGTAGCGGACGTAGGTTCTGTGGCGTACGCAGGTTCTGTGGCCTCAGTAGTGTTGCCTTCGTCCGCTTCTCCTAAAGCCTTACTTCTGGGGTGGCCTCTGAAATAGCATACAAACCGAAATCAGTCCGCAAAGAGCCGAAAACGTCCTCGCTGGGGTCGTTGAGGTCGGGAATGGGCGGAAAAACGCGCAGCTCCTCGACCCGGCGGTTTCCGTCTTTGTCGTGATCCCGGCGGATCTCCCGCAGCAGCCGCGCTCGAAATACTTCTCTATACTCCATTTTCTCGCTAAACCACCACAGCAGCTCCAAGTCGTCCTCCATTTAGTACTAGGCGGTTTGTGGGGCAGGCACCTGACAGCTCCCTGAGGGATAGGGTCAGGAGCAGCTCAGCTCCGCTGTTCCGATCGAGTAGCCTAACGCCATAACTGCACTACAACTTCACTAAATAATATAGAATATACAAACTAAACTATGTCTGGCACACTCCAGTTAGACCCTCTGCCTTCTCACTTTTTACCTTATTACTTCTTACTTTTACCTCATTACTTCTTACTTCTTACCTTCTGACTTCTTACTTCTTACTCGCTGCTAGCGGCGAACCGCACCTGCTGCGCCTCCAGCCTCTGCTGCAAGGTCGCCAAGCTGCGCACCTCGCTTACGGCCGCGAAAAGCTCGCACACAGCGTGGGACAGCAAGGGGCGCCGCGACTCTGGGTCCCCCGGACCGCTGCAGCATGCCTCGACACGCCCGACCACAGTTTTGGCCCGCTCGGCGCGCTGCTGGCGCCGGTTTGCGCACGCCCAGTGCATTGTTTCGAGGTGCTTGAGGCGCTGCCGGTGCTGCCACGGCGTCGCGGCCTCGCCGAGCTCCGCGGCACTGCCGAGCAGCGCCGCGGCGTCGTGCAGCAGCTTCTGCGTTCCGGTGGTGCGGAACGCCGCGATGGAGGGCTTCGCGCGCACGAACCCGGCGAACTCGGAGCGCAGGGCGCGGAGTTTGCGGGCGTGCGCGGCGGTGTTGCGGCGGTGCAGGGCCGTGGCGATTTGGGCGGCCATCCAGTCGACGATGACGCCATTAGAGACGTCGCTGGCGCCGGAGGCGTCAGGGGCGTCCGCCGTGGCGCCAAGGGCGTCGCACATGCCCTCGCTGGCGTCGCTGGCGTCGCTGGCGTCGCTAGCCTTGGCACTCCCTTTGGCACTGCCTTGGGCGCTGCGCTTTCTCAGCTGCCGCCACTTCTCCATGACGTACTGTCTGTCGCGCCGTTGGTGCTGCGCCAGCGCCACGGCGGCCGCCTGAGTCTCCAGCCGGGCCTTCAGCGCGTCCAGCTTTCGCTGCGCCGCCGCCAGACTGCACGCGTCGGCCACCGCCGCGAAAAGCTGGCACACGGCGCGGCCGGGCGTGTGCGGCGACTTCGGGCGGCCCGCCACGCCATGCAGGTCTTCCACGGTGCGCAGCAGCGCCTCAACGCGCCCGGCGGCCGGCGGGTGCTGCGCCACGAGCTTCGCGCGCTGGGTCTCCACGGCATGGAGGCGGTGCTCCACGGCGAGGCGGCCCTCGGCTGCGTCGCGCCGCTCGGCGGCGTCGCTGCGCTTGGCGGCGTCGCGGACCAGGTTTTCAACGTCGACGACCAGCGCCTGCGTTTCGGACGTCGCGGCGCTCGGCTCGGCGCGCACGAACTCGCGGAAGCTGGCGTGCAGGCGCGTGCGTGTGCGTGCGTGCGCGGCGGTTTTGGAGCGGCGCAGGGCCGTGGCGACTTGGTGGGCCATCCAGCGCAGCATGGCGTCTTTAATGGCGTCAGGGGTGGCGCGGGACTCGTAGATGGCGTCACCTATGGCATCCAAAGAGGCGTCAGACGTAGTGGCTAGCGGAGCATCAGGCGGAGCATCAGGCGGAGCGTCAGGCGGAGGCAGAGCGTCAGTGGCCTGAGAAGCGTCAAGAGTGGCATCTGTGGCGTCTGGCGTAGCGTCTGTGGCGTCTGGCGTAGCGCCAGTGTCCGGAGTGGCTGCCTCGCTGGTCTCCTCAGAGACGTCGCCATAGGCAGTCACCTCCTTACCTAACTCGCTCTGCGTGGCGTCCATTGACCGTCCGTCCCCACCCCCTTCTCCAAAAACGCCGAAAACGTCCAAGACGGGGTCGTTCAGGCCGGGAAGCGGCGCCTGGCGGTTTCCGTGCTCCTGGCGGGCGTCCTGCACCATGCGTCTGCGCAACGCGTCTTTGGCCTCTATATACGCCTTAAACAGCTGCAGCAGTTCAGGGTTGTCCTGCATTTGGTAGGAAGAGGTCGCGTAGAAGAGGCCGCGTGTAAGAGGACGTAGAAGAGGACGTAGAAGAGGTGGTTTATGTAGGGTAGGGTGTACATACAGCCGATAACTATAAGTACGATCGTAATATATAATCTAGCTGTGTAGTCTACAATTTATGTGTTCTGCGGTAGTTTGCGTTGTGGCTACCTTCTTACGCCAGCTCCTCCAGCCTTCGCTGCATGGCCACCAAGCTGCGCACATCACTCACTGCCGCAAACAGCATGCGCACGGCATGGTCCAGCGAGTAGGGAGTCTTTAGGCGTCGCGGAACGCCGCACAGGCCTTCGACGAAGCCCACCAGCGGTTTCACGCGACCAGTGTGCTCCTGGCGGTGCGTTTCACACGCCGCGCGTAGGATCGCCAACCGTTCGCGGCGTTTGCGCAGCGGCAGGCCCGCGGCGTCGTCCACGAACTTCGTGGCATCGCGGAGGAGCAGCTGCGTCGTGCGGTGGCGAAAGTCGTCGCAGTTGGCGCCGCGCACCATTCCGGCGAATTTGTGGCGCAGTTCGGCGAGTTTGCGGTCGTGTGCGGCTGTGCCGGGGGTGTACAGGGTGGTGGAGACTTGCGTGGCCATCCAGTGGAGGACGTCGCTGGCCTCGTCGCTGTCGCCGAAGGCGGTAGGGGCGTCCAACGCAGTGCCAGGGGCGTCCAGCACAGTGCCAGGTGCGTCCAGCACAGTGCTGGATGTGTTGCGAACGGCGTTTCTGGCGTTGCTGGCGTCGTTGACCTGTGTGGCCTCTCCTCCGACCTCGGCACTGCCTGCGGCCTCCACTTGCGTCTGGCACGCGTTTAACCGCTGCACATCACGTTGTCTCTCCATTGCTGCCCACCATTCGTGCTCTGGCCGAGCCTCTGTCGAGGCCCGGCCGTCTAGCTCACGTCGTAAGGCCGCCAGCCGCCGCACGTCGCACACCGCCACGAACAGCAGGTGCAACGCGCGGCCCAGGCCGTACGGCGACTCGGGACGTCCCGCCACGCCGCACATCGTCTCGACGTAGCCCAGCAGCGTTTTGGCGCACTCAGCACGGTCCTGGCGGTGTGTGTCGCACGCCACGCGCAGCCGCGCGTCGGCCGCAGCGTCGTGGGTCACGCCGTGGCCAACGTACCTCGCGGCGTCGCTCAAGAGCGCCTGCGTCGCGGGGTCGAGGCAGGCCGCGGATGTGGACGCCGCGCGCACGCTGTGGGTGAACATGCGGCGCAGTTCACGGAGTTTGCGGTCGTGTGCGGCCGTGCCGGGGGTGTAGAGGGCCGTGGCGACCTGCGTGGCCATCCAGAGGAGGACGTCGCTGGCCTCGTCGCTGACCTCGCCACTGGGGCCGAAGGCGGCGGGGGCGTACAAAGCGTTAAAAGGGGCGTACAAAGCGTTAAAAGGGGCGTACAAAGTAGCGGCAGGGTCTCCTCCAACCTGCGTGGCCTCTCCAACCTGCGTGGCCTCTACTCGCGTCTGGCGCGCGTACCACCGCTGCATCTCTCTCCGTCGGTCCGTTTCTGCCTGCCGCTGCTCCGCCAGCATCTCCTCCGACGCGCGGCCCTCTGGCGCGGCGGCTTCTGCCACCAACGCAGCTTTGTGCGCGTCCATTTCGCGTTCCAAGGCCACCAAACACCGCAGGTCGACCACCGCCGCCACAAGCTGGCGCACGGGGCGGCGCGGTCCTTCTGGCGCTTTCGGACGCCCCACCACCCCGCAGAACGCCTCGATCTTGCCTACGAGCGCCTGCACGCGCTCGGCGCGATCATGGCGGAGCGTTTCGCACTTCAGGCGCAGCTGCTTGACGCCCGCGAGGCGGATCTCCCTGGACAGCGACGCCAGGCTGGCTAGGCTTTCGGCGTCGCGCGCCAGTTCCTGCAGTCTCCGCGTGTGGAACGCGGCAGGACCAGTTCCGTGCGGCATCAGATTGGCGAATTTGCGGTGCACCTCGCTGAGTTTGAGCTCGTACTCACGAGAGTTGGTGGGGTGCAGGGCGCTGGCGACTTGGGCGGCTATCCAGTGGAGGATGGCGTCGTTAACGTCAGGTGCGTCCGTAGCTTTGTAAACCGCTGAGCAAAAGGCGTCCAACGTGGCGTCAGTACCCTTAGGGGCCTCAGAGCTCTCACTATCAGTCGTTTCAGCCACCTCAGCGTCTCCACTGGTGCTACTTTCCTCGTTCCACCCGTGATCGTCCCCAAGATCCCCAATCTCGCCTAGTTCTACTCCACCCAGCTGAGCCTCCACGTCACTCTGAACTCCCTCCAGCGCCTCCTGCGCACTGAATTCATCCCCTAGACTCTCGAAAACCTTCTCAAAAGAGTCGTTGAGGTCCGGAAGGGGCGGCAAAAAGGACAACTCAGGGGCGTAGTCTTCCCGGCGGTTTCCGCTTTTGTCGCGTTCCCTTGTGATTTCCCGCACCAGCCGCGTTCGAAACGCCTTTCTGTACGCCTTTCTCTCCTTGCGGCGTCCCATATTCTCCCCACTACGCTCCATTGCAGTGAAACGGAAGAGGAGGCGGTTTGTGCAGGGCAGTACCCTAATAAGGCTTAGGTAAGTCCACCACTAACAATTTAGGGTACTCTAAACGGTGTAAACATGTATCTGGAGCCTCCCAGACAAGATGTCTTCTTACCTCTTACCTTTTACTACTTACTTCCTACTTCCTACTTCCTACTACTCACTTCCTACTTCCTACTTCCTACTTCCTACTTCTTACCTCCAGCTAACTCAGCGCTCAGCGCCTCCAGCTTTCGTTGCATGGCCGCCACGCTGCGCACATCACTTACTGCCACGAACAGCTGGCACACAGAGTGGGGCAGCGAGCGGCGGTGCATCTTAAGGCGCCCCGGAACGCCGCAGCACGCCTCGACACGCCGGAGCAGAGTTTTGGCACGCTCGGCGCGCTCGTGGCTCTGCGTTTCGCACGTCGCGCGCAGTCGTTCGAGGTTTGTGGAGTGTTGGCAAAGTGCCAGCGGCGTCGCGGCATCGCCGAGCTCCGCGACGGTGCGCAGCAGGTTCTGCGTTCCTCGGCTGCGGAGGGTCTCGAGGTTGGCCTTCGTTTGCACGAACGCGGCGAAATCGCGGCGCAGTTCACGGAGTCTGCGGTCATGTGCGTCGGTGTTCGGGCGATGCAGGGAGGTGGCGACTTGCGTGGCCATCCAGTGGAGGACGTCGCTGGCCTCGGCACTGGCGCCGAAGGCGGCAGGGGCGTCCAGCGCAGTGCTAGGGGCGTCCAACACAGTGCGACGTGCGACGTGCATGGCGTTGCTGGCCTCTCTCCCGACCTGCGGGGCCTCGGAACTGCCTAAGGCACTGCCTGTGGCCTTCATGCTTGTCAGGCGCACACTCCACTGTGGCACCGTTCTGCGCTTGTTCCTTCTTGCCTGCCGTTTATACAGCACCAGCGTCTCTTCCGACGTGCGGCCGTCTGACGCAGCGGCTTCGGCCGCCAACGCAGCTTTGTGCGCATCCAGTACGCGTTCCAAGGCCACCAACCTGCGCAGGTCGATCACCGCAGCCACAAGCTGGCACATGGGGCGGCGCCGATCTCTCCGCGGTTGTGGGCGCCCGGCCACGCCGCAGAACGCCTCGATCTTGCCTACGAGCGTTTGCACGCGCTCGGCGCGATCATGGCGGAGCGCTTCGCACTTCTGGCGTACTTTCTCAACGTGCTCGAGGCGCGTCCACGTGGACTCCGAAACGGTGTCACACGGCTGGGCGGCCTCGCGCGCCAGGTATTCGGCCTCGCGCGCCACTTCCTGCAGTCTCCGCGTGTAGTACGCCTCAGGGCCCAATCCGCGCGTTTGCTGCACCATACGGGTGAACTTGCGTTGCAGTTCGCTGAGTTTGCGGGTGTGCTCGTCAGTGTTGGGGGAGTAGAGTGCCGTGGCGACTTGCGTGGCGATCCAGCGCACAGTGGCTTCGTTAACGTCAGGTGTGTCCGTAGCTTCGTAAACCACTGAGCAAAGGGCATCCAGAGCAGCTTCAGAGGTGTCATCAGAGTAAGAGGTGGTGTCAAATCCCGCGTAAGTGGTCTCACCTGCCTCAGACGTAGCATCTGTAGCGCCTGTAACGTCTGTAGCGCCTGTAACGTCTGTAGCATCTGTAGCATCCGTAGAAGCACCCTCAAGGGCCCCAGCCTCATCGGCACTAACTTCCTCAGTCACTGTAGAGGCCTCAGAAACGTCCTCATAGCTACTATCTTCCGCACCGAACCCTTCACTGTGCCCATTCTCGCCTAGTTCAGCTAGGTCAGCCACTACGTCACACTTGCTCTGAGCTCCTTGGGTGACCTCTAGCGCCTCCATATCAGACAGAGGCTCGTCTAGCACCTCCTGGTCACTGACTGCATTTCTCAGAGTCTCGAAAACCTTCTCAAATTGGTCGTTGAGGTCGGGAATTGGCGGTAAAATGTACATTTCAGGAGGGTACTCCCGGCGGTTTCCGCTCTTGTCGCGCTTTCTCTGCACTTCACGCACCAGCCGCGCCCGAAACGCTTCTCTATACGCCTGATTCGCGTGCTGGCGTCGCAGCTTCTCCCCACTAAGCTCCATTGCCTATGAAAGTAGTACAGGCAGGTAGTAGAGGCGGTTTGTGTCTGGGCTGGGTCGGATAGTCCACCCAGGTCCAGGGTTTGTGAAAGAAAGCGTAACACGTAGCGGCACGTGACCCAGCGGACGGACGCGTCGGACCCTAGTCCTCAGATCTGTCCGACAAGCATGCATCGTCTGCCCTAACGCACGTCAAGTACAGTAAAGAACTTAGAAATATATCATAACTAACGCGAACCATATTGCGTCATGCAGGCACGAAGCAGTCTCAGTGGAGTGGGGTCTCACTAACGCAAGCACAAGCGTAGTCTCAAAAGTAGAGGCTACTAGATCTAGCTAGCTGTGCTGCAGTTACAGGCTCAAGGCACCTTGACCGGCGTTCACGGAGAGAACGTTCGGCAGTAACGGGAGTACAGGGCAACTTCGTGGCATTCAGGGACGTCCTCAGACGTCAGGCTCGTTCAATGTGGCGTCCGCCACGCCAGCCGCCTCGCGCGCCGCCTGGGCCGCCAATTCCGCGGCGTGCGCGGCCAAACACTCCTGCAAAGCCGCCAAGCTCCGCGCGTCGCTGGCCGCCTCGAACAAGCGCTCCACGGTGCGGTATGGCTGGTACGGCGAGTGGGGGCGGCCTGCGACCCCGCAGATGTCCTCGACGTAGCCTATCAGTGTTTGCACGTGCTCGGCGCACCGCCGGCGCTGTTTGTTGCACTTCCAGAGCAGTTTCGTGAGTTCTTTGTAGTGCTGCGGCCCATCGCGGGGCAGCTTGGCAGCAGCGGCGGCCAGCGCCTGTGTCCGCAAGCTCTGCAGGCGCAGCAGACGGCGCCGCCACACTCCACGCACGTAACCGGCGAAGGACTGTTGCAGTTCAGCAACTTTAACGGTGTGACTGACCGTGCCGGGTGGATGCAGCGACGTGGCAACTTGAGTGGCCATCCAGCGCACAATCGCGTCGCTGTGGTCGCTAGACTTTGTGGCCTCGCAGATCTCCGCCCAGACCACGTCTAGCGATTTGGCAGTGGCGTCACACGTGTCCGGTACCTCGTCGCCACCGCTGAGCTCGTTGGTGACCTCCAGCGTCTCACAGGGCCCGGCTTCACCCCGTAAGTCGAAGCTCTCCGTTGGGTCCACCCCAGCGGCCTCAGCTTGAGCACCGGGACCTTCCAGGGCATTCTCGTGCTGTGACATGGCCATAGAGTCCCGCAGCGTGTGGAAAACCTCCTCAAACGCGTCATTCAGGTCCGGAAGGGGCGGCAAAACGCGCAGCTCCTCAACCCGGCGGTTTCCGCTTTTGTCGCGCTCCTGGCGGATTTCTCGCACCAGGCGCCACCTGAACGCTTCTCGGTACTCCATATTCTCGCGCACCCGCCGCGTCAGCTCTCTCTCATTCCCCATTGCGTAGTAGTAGAAGGAGGCGGTTTGTGTAGGGTAGGGCCTCACCCTAGCGTAAGGCTACATAGACTATAAATAGACAACTGTATATATAGACAACTATATACTATAGACAACTACATATATAGACACCTAGCACTGTAGTATCGTACCCACGGCAATACGTAGTTGAAGTCATCGAGCACTGCTTGGCTCAGCCGCGTCATTCTGCTCGGGCTAACTCCGCCTTCCGCGCCTCCAAACGCTCCTGCATCGCCGCCAGCCGCTGCACGTCGCGGAATGCCACGAACAGCAAGCTCACAGCGCGGCTGACGTGGTATTTCGACCATAAGTGCACCGCGGCGACGGTCAGGCCGGCGAGGTCGCGAAGCAAAGCGCTGACGCGCTGGCCACGTCGCTGGCGCTGCTGGTCGCACGATCCGTGCAGGACTGCGATGTGCGCGAGGCGTTGCTGGCGCGGCAGGTCGTCAGCCGGCGTCGCAGCGTCAGCCGGCGTCGCCGCGTCAAGCAGCGCCGCGGCGTCGCGCAGCAGCGCCTGCGTCTCGGCGTTGGCGAACCTTTCGGGGTGGCGCGCGCGCTCCTGGCGCACGAAGTAGGCGAAGCTGGGCTGGAGGTCGGCTGGCGTGGCGGCGCTGGACGGCCGGGCGGCGGCGACTTGCGTGGCTATCCAGTGGACGATGTCCTCTTCGCTGGCCACGTCTCTGGCGTCAGGGGCGTCGAAAGCAACGCCGCCGGCGCCAGTGTCGTCCAAAGCAGCGCTATTGGCATCAGATGTAGTGCTATAGGCCCCTCTGGCAGCAACTCTCACCGCGCTGGCCTTCTTCTGCGCCTGGCGCCGCGCGCACTTCTCCTCCGCAACACGCAGCGCCTCCTTGAACCAGTCGCTCCCCTCCGGGCTCTGAGCCGCCAGCTCAGCCTCCAGCGCGTCCAACTGCCGCCGCGAGGCTGCCACGGCCGCCACGTCGCACACTGCGGCGTAGAGCTTTGCCACGGCGCCGGCAACGGCTGTCGTCGGCCCGCAAGGCCCCACAACGCCGTGCAGCGACTCCAGGTGGCGTGTGACGCGCTCTGTGTGCAGGCGGCGCTGCGTGGCGCATCTCGTGCGCAGGGCCGCCAGCGGCGCGACCATGGCGCTGCTGGTCTGCGTTTTGGCGCTGCTGGCCTGCTTTGCGTCGCCGGCCAGCTGTGCGACGTCGCGGGCCAGCGTCCGCACGAACTTCGACAGCACCGGCGGCCGGGCACCATATTCCTGGCGCACCCCGGCCGTGAACTCCTTCTCGAGCCGCAGGAGCTCGCGTGCATACTTGGCGTCGGCGATCTGGGCAGCCATCCAGCAGGCGATGCTAGCGGCGTGTGCAGGGTCCGTGGCATCGCTGATGGAAGCACAGAGGGCGTCCAAGGTGGCCTTGGAAGTTGCGTCTGCGGCCTCTACAGCGTCTGGAGTGTCAGGCGCCACACCACGTGTCTCTCTACGCCCCTCAAAACCCTCGCTGAACCCATCTCTGGGTTCCGCCTCACTCGGGGCTTCCAGCGCCTCGCTATCGGACTCGGCCTCATCTAGCGCCTTAATAACGTCATTGGCGCCCAGGGGAACCGCGAACATCTCCTCGATGGGGTCGTTGAGGTCCAGAATAGGCAGCACCTCCTCCACTCGGCGGTTTCCACTGTTCTCGCGCTCCCGGCGAGCCTGGCGCGCCATGTGCGTGCGCAGCGCGTCTTTAGCGTAGAGATACTCCCTAAAAAGTCGCAGGGTCTCGGCGTTGTCCTCCATTAAGTAGTAGTAGTAGTAGTGGTGGTGGTGGTTTGTAGGGCAACTACCCTAAGTACTAAGATAGTACGCTATAAATAGCACTCCAGGATCGCACCCAATGCCAACGCGACCAGTGACACCTTCCAGATTCGATGGTACATCGTAGCATCGCCAAGTTTCCATTACGCAAGAACGGAGCATGAATCGTAGCTAACTAGTGATCTTTGGACCTTACTTGGGTTTGCTCGTCTCAGTAGGGCTTCTTATCTCCTGGGTGCAGCCTGGGTCTCTGCTGGGTGAGGAGCATGAATTCTAGGTCTTGTAGCAAGCAGCCTTAGATTCACTGAATCGCCTGGGTAGCACTGGGTTGGACTGGGTGGACTGAGTAGCTCAGCGCTAAGTACTTCGCACTTAGCGCTTCGCACTTAGCGCTCCACGGGTAGCCAGCACTCAGCGCTTCGCACTGAGTGCGAAGACCCACCGTCATTCCCAACCAGCTTTGACGCTCTACTAAGACACTATATATGCTACACAGAAGCCATTACATATAGGTCTCAACCGACTGTATACTAAACGCACAGGTCGCGCCAACGTAGAAGAACGCCGCGCTCGAGGCGCCGACGCCAATCGCGTCGTACGGGAGGCCCTGGAAGCGGTGGAACTCCACGCACAGACACGCGGCGAGCGCACAGGGCGCCATGTTGACGCACCGGCGGGCCTCGGTGTGCGAGATCGGGCACAGCAGCAGCGCCCGCATGAACCAGACGCCGGCCGTGAAGGCGGCCGTGTTGACCGCGATGACGCGCCAGATGTTGGCGCCGGTCTGGTTGCCCTGCTCAAAGGCGCTGGACACCGTGGGCAGGCGGCAGTACAGCACAAACGGGACCACGAGCGTGAACAGCGAGACGAGGAAGTTGACTAGGCTGAGGAGCGAGATCCCTCCCCTTAGGTCTGCCTGCCCACTTAGGTCTGCTTCCCAAGCTGCTTTCTCCGCCTGCTCTGCTGCTTTCTGCTCTGCTGCTTTCTGCCATGCGTCAGGCTGCTCCCCCCCCTTCCGATACTCCACATAGAACTCGCCGTTCTCGTCGTCGGTCGGCCGACACATGGCCACGTAGACGACGAGCGCCACGGCCAGCTTGCCCATCTGCCACGCGAAGTGCTTTGGCCCCTGCGCCGTGCTCAGCAGCTCCATGCCGTAGCGCGAGACCGTCCACACCGTGGAGTACGCGAGCAGCAGCTTCGTCTCGACGCCCACGCCCGCGATCCGGATCGCGTGGACCATGGCGAACTCGACCATCCAGCGAATGATGATGGCCGACTGCGCGGGCGTGATCGGGCTGTCGGCGGGGATGGCGGGCGGCGGCGCGAAAAATGTGACGGGCCCGGCGATGAAGTGCTCGAACACCGTCGGCACGCCGAACAGCAGCGCCACGCGCGCCGGCGCGAGCACGCCTTTGGGCCACGTGCGGCGCCTCTCGCGCGCAGGGCTGGTGTCGTTGTAGAACATCGTGACGGAGTGCAGCGTCAGGGACAGGCCGGCGATCGCGAAAATCCACCAGGGGAAGCACTCGGACGGGGCGGCCGCGGTGTTGGCCGCGTAGCCGGCCGCGATTTTGTGGTAGAGCGCGGTGGGGCTGAACGTGCCGGTGGCCAGCGCCTGGAGAACACGCAGGAGGTCCAGCACCGCATAGGCGCCTATGACACTCAGCGAAAGCTTGGAAACGGCGTCAGCCAGCTGGCTCAGGCGCAGTCCGATCTCTGGCATTGGGTGGAGGTGCCACCGTGTCAGCCTGGCTATATATGAGCACCGGCAGGGCAGCGAAATAAAGCCTAATTTGCGGGATCGGAGGACGGAGAGAAATAACCGCTAATTAGGTCACATGCACTCCAATCTAGGTTTCCTCTCCGTGATACGCTCACACATATAGCCACGCTGGGCTCGCTCCTCCCTCCTCCCCCATGCCAGGAATCGCAGTGAGCCTCACGTTAAGTCAGCTTACTGACACCGTGTCCAAGCTCTCATGGGGTGTCATGGGCGCCTATGTCCTCTTTGACCTTCTGAAATGGCGAGGTCCGGCCAGCCCCACCGCGCTCTACCACAAAATCGCGGCCGGCTACGCGGGAAATACCGCCGCCACCCTGTCCGAGTGCTTCCCCTTCTGGGCCGCTGTCCTCACGGGCATCTCCCTGGCGGCGTGTGCGGTTATGTCTCTCCACGATGCGGTCTTCAGTCGAACGCGAGGCCCTCGCCAGCCGCCGCACTTCGGCTCGCTCGCGACGTGCCGCCTGGCGTTCCAGCTCGGGCTGCCCATGCTGTTCGACCAGCTCCTGGCCCCCGTTTCGTTTTTCGCGCCGTCGCGGCCGGCGCGAAAAGAGGCGAACCTCGGCGACGTGACGCTGTTCGTCCTGCTGCGCTGGTTCACGGAGCTCGTGGTGTTCTACATCTGCCGCATCACCGAGCGCAGCAACGGCGACGAGCAGCTCGAGCGCCGCATCGTGATCGTCGTCTCGTGCGTGTGGACGTTCTCGCGCCTGGGCCTGTGCCTGCTGGCCGTGCAGGCGCCGCTGTTCGAGCCGATGGTGACGCTCCTGTTTCTCAACGGCATCTTCACCTGGAAGCTGGGCGCGTATCCCCGAGAAGTCAAGCCAGAAGTAGAGGAAGAAGTAGAGAAGGTCGAAGAAGAAGAAGAGGAAGAAGAAGAGGAAGATGAGGAAGAAGAGGAAGAAGAGGAAGATGAGGAAGAAGAGGAAGAGGAAGAAGAGCAGCCGGCAACGAAGCTCGGCCTGCTCTACTTCTCGCTCTCACTGTTTACGCTCGTCGTTCCGTTCGTGATCTGCTGCCGCACGCCCAACTACTTCTCAGACTCTCCTCTAGGGGACACCCAGGCCGTCCGCGTCCTTGTTCTGTCCGCCGCGAGCCTCACGGCGGGCTGCTGGTTCAACCGCGCGGCCAAAGCCAGCCCGATCGCGCGGCCGAAGTTCGGGACGTGCCTGGCCATGGTGCCGTGGGTGCTGGCGGCCTGTGTCTGCGTCGAGTTCCACCGCTTCCAGGGCCTTCCCCTGGACGTTGCGGGCATGTGTGTAGTCAGCACGATGCTGTTCTGCTTCGGAGTGTACGCCAGGAACTTCGGGCCGGTCGCCTTCGCGATCCTTGAAGAATATTGCAAGATGGTTGAGGGAGGTCCTATCGTGATGCCCGAACCGTATTACTAACTCGCCTGGTGTTCGTGCTGCCGTGATACAGCATTTGGTCCTCAGTAAGCATCCAGCCTCCTCAATCAGCGTTCCGCACTCCGCCTTCGCCTACTAAAGCCTCGCCACCCTCTACTCCTTCCCACCTGCTTCACTCTGGACATCAATGCCAATTATACGGTCCCTATGACCCACAGAGGTTCAAATTCTGAATTGCGTTTACGTCCAGAAGGTAAAATGGACAACTCAGCGACGTTTCCACTGTTCCGTGCACACCGCGCCATCTGCCTGTGCAGCGCGTCTTCAGTTTTTGAACGCAGCAGCCTTCTTTTCGTCCATTACAGTCAGTAGCAGGGCGGTTTGACCCTAACGCACGATGGCTTAGATAAGTAAACAATAGAACTAAAGGCGAATCATAGTAGAAAGCTTAGCCCACGAGGTCACGGCCTCAGCCTGCAGCGCTTCCAGCCTTCGCTGCAGCGCCTCGAGCCGCCGTAAGTCGCACACCGCCGCGAAGAGCATCGCGACGAGGCGGCGCGGCCTCTCTGTCGACTTTGGGCGTCCTGCCACGCTTTGCCGCGCCTCGACGTAGCCGACCAGCGTGCGGACGCGCTCGGCACGCTTCTGGCGCTGCCCCTCGCACTCCCGACGCAGGTATTTGATGTATGCGAGATGTGGGTGGCGCGGCAGCTTGTCGCGAAGCTGCTCGGCTTCGTCCAGCAGCCGCTGCGTCGTCGCATACTGAAACATCTTGGGGTGGCTCAGCTGGGCGGCAAGCACAGCCTCGGCGAAGGCGATGCTCAGCTCACGGAGTTGGCGGGTGTGCTCGGCCGTGTCGGGAACGTGGAGGGCGTTGGCAATTTGGGCGGCCATCCAGTAAAGCACGGCGTATTTAGAGGCGTCTTCAGCGTCTTCTGGGGCCTCACACGGCTGCTCAGGCTCCTGAACTGCGGCGTGCGCGTCCAAACGCTCCTGCAAGGCCATCAAACTCCGCGCGTCGCTGGCCGCCTCGAACAAGCGCTCCACGGCGTATTGCGGCACGTACGGCAAATTGGGACGTCCCGGAACACCAAAGAGGTCCTCGACGTAGCCTAGCAGTGTTTGCACGCGCTGGGCGCACCGCCCGAGCTGCGTCTCGCACATCCAGCGCAGCATTGCGAAGTGCGGCCCATCGCCAGGCAACTTGGCGAAGGCGGCGGCCAGCGCCTGCGTCTGCGAGCTCTGCAAGCGCAGTGGACGGCTTCCCCGTATTCCACTCACGTAATTGGCGAGCTTCGCTTCCACTTCGTTAAGTTGGTGGGTGTACGCTCTAGTGCCCGGTGGATGCAGCGACTTGGCGACTTGGGCGGCCATCCAGCGCACAACCGCGTCGCTGCCGTCGCCCGACTTCGTGGCCTCGTAGATCTCTAAGACTGCGTCTAAAGTATGGTCAGCTGCCGTGGCCTCGCCAGTCTCGAGATAACTCTGTTTAGTGACCTCCCGTGTGTTCTCAGTTGGGTTCGCCTCGGCCGCGCCTATCACGGCGGTTTCGTGCAGAGGCATGGCCATAGCGGCCCGCAGAGTGTCGAACGTGTCCTCAAATGAGTCGTTCAAGTCCGGAACGGGCGGCAAAATGCGCAGCTCCTCAGCCAGGCGGTTTCCGCTTCTGTCGCGCTCCTGGCGGATCTCCCGAAGTAGCCGCGCTCGAAATGCTTCTCTAAACTCCAGTCTCTCTGAACCGGCGCAGCAGCTTTAAGTCGTCGTCCATTGTGTGGGTAGTAAGAAGGCGGTTTCTCTAGGGTAGGGCAGACGTGCGGTCCAATAAGTCCGGGCCCTATTCCGCACTAGCCATTACTAAGTATAATGTTTACGTAGCTACATTTGCCGGTAAGGCCACTGTGGAGTGTATCCTGGATTGCCTCCGTGGTATCCTGGATTGCCTCCGTGATATCCTTGATTAGGTCTTCGCGTAGGGTAGCCTTGCTTAGGGGGGTAGCCTTGGTTAAATTGTATAGGACGCCATGGCCTGGGACGTGGCGGCTGTATGGGGCATCCTTGAGTGCTTGACTAGGATATCCCTGAGAATATGTCTAATATGCCTGAGGATAGCCTTGGATAGGTTGCCTTAGACCTTGGAGAGGTTGCCTTAGACCTTGGAGAGGTTGCCTTAGACCTTGTATAGCTTGCCTGAGACCTTGCCTAAGACATTAAGGATATAGAGGTCCTTGAGAATATGCTTGAGTGTATTCTTGTCTAGCTTGCTGAAGACTAGCTTGCATAGGACACTGATTCTGCTGAGGATAGCTCTGCGTGAGCTCTGGAGGCATGCCCATGCGCACCTGAGCAGCCGCATAAGTCCTTGAGGGCGTAGAGGTGAGCATGTGGGGTGAAGCAGGTGAGAAAGGTTCAGTCTGCATGGGCTGAGCACTTGTAGCCTCAGCAGCTTCAGCACTTATAGCCTCAGAAGGTACAGGCTCTGGCTGGTACACCGCAGGCTCTACTAACTCTCCCAACTCAGCATGCTCACTCTCTGTTGGTTCAGTGTCTCCCATTCAAGCTCTGTTGGTTCATTATCTGTCTCCTCAGATGTGCTTTCTCCAAGTATAGGTTCATCCCATGTTTCCTCTACCTTAACCTCCCTCTCGGCCATTTTGCGCCTTTTCGCCGCCGTCCCGCTCACCTGCGTCCGTTTTTGGCCACTCGCTAGCCACGTCTTGTCTAATCTCAGGTCGCTGGGTGCCAGTGCGTTGGCCTTTCCGGGGGCTGTGTGCTTTTCACTGCCTGCATGCTTTTCCCTGCCTAAGACGTCTTTACCCTCTTCCTCTTCACCATTTTCGCTACATGCCGCCTCACAGATGTTCTCAGCGTCGTTGCCCCACCAGAAACGCAGCTGCGTCTCCGGCGACGCCGAAAACGTCGCGTCGGCGGTTTCCCCCGCTGGCCCCTCGCCCTGGCGCTCGCGGCACGCCTGGCGCGTCAGCTGCGTCATGACCACGTCTTTGTGCGCCAGATACTCACGGAAGCGCCTCAGCGTCTCCAAATAGTCGTCCATGGCGGTGTACCAGCGGCTAGAGAAGGTGGTAGGGCAGGGCAGGTGTGAGCTATAATTAGCCGTCACATGCAACCCGCCACCTAATCTTGACGTCCACTCAGCTCCAACACTAATAAAAGTCAGTATATATAAAGTCACTACATAGGTAAAGTCACTACATAGGTATGGTAAAGTCACTACATAGGTATGCTATGGGAACGTGGGTGCGTCATAGGCCAGTAGACTACGTAGCCTGGCATGTAGGGATACAACGTGTAGGCCGGCATGTAAGGCATGTAAGGAGCCATTGACGGGATGGGCTGCATTGGCTGGCTGGCAGACTGCATTGGCTGGCTGGGCGGCGTGGCTGCAGGGACAGACGGCTCAGCTCGGGCCTTCTCCGGCCTGACAGCCTTCTCAGGCGCCAGCCGCGTGATCTTCGCCAGCCGCGCGTCCACACGCCGCACACCCTCCGCCAGCTGCCGCACCTCGCGGGCCGCCGCGAACAGCCACGCAGCGCGCCGGCAGTCGTCCAAGCCGTTGCTGCACTTCTTCGGGTTGTGCAGAGCCAGAAAACAGCGCAGATGCGTCGCCTGTGACTTCGCGCGGTGCTCCAGGCGCAGCTGGTAGCGCTGGCGCAGGTCGCAGAAGCCCTGAATGCTGCGCAGCGACGCGTCGCGCGCCAGCCCGGCGTGGAAATCCCGCTCCAGCGTATTTAGTTCCCTCTCCAGGCCGGCCGTGGGGAAAAGCGGCTGGTCCTGGTACTCAATGGCGGTGAGTTTGAGCCACATTCTGCCGAGCTCGAGGCCGTGCGCGGTGCTGCCGGGGGGATGCAGGGCGTCGGCGGCTTGCGTGGCCATCCAGAAGATGATGGCGTCGTCGCTGGCGTCGTCGCTGGCGTCGTCGCTGGCGGCAGAGGCGTCGCACTTGGCCCGAGTGAGCTCAAACACGTCCAACGCAGTGTCCTCATCGTCTGAAGCCTCACCCGCGTCTGAAGCCTCACCCGCGTCTGAAGCCTCGCCCGCGTCTGAAGCCTCGCCTGTGCTGGCCGTGGGACTGGCCAGCCCGGCGATGCGCGTCTGCGCAGCCCCAGCAGGCCGTGTGTGTGGAGTCTCAGGCTGCCTAGGTCGCGCCAGCTCAGCAGGTGCCAGCGGAGGCGTCAGCAGTGCCGGCTCAGTCTGCGTCGCAGTCTGCGTATGCTCCTTTGTCTCGGCAACCCTGCGTCTCTTTCGGCTGGTCTCCTCTCTCTCCTGCGTTCTTTTCTGCGCCGTTGCGCCCTCCCTCTCCAGAACCTCAATGGCCTCCGAACAGTGCAGCCAGGCGAGCAGCGCCGCGCGCAGGCGCTGCAGGATCGCCACGGTTGCTGTCGTGGGCTCTAAAACACCTCGGACGCCCCTGATCTGCGCGAGGTGGCGGGCCTCGGACTGCAGCCTGCCCTGAGCCGAGTCCAGCCGCTCGCGCACCGTCGTCAGCGGCGGCACCGTGACGAACGACTTTCGCCGCGTGAAGACGGCCTGGTGGGGGCTGAAGACCATGTCGATGCTGGCTTTCAAGGCGGGAATGAGGGGAGCGGTGCCGGGCAGGTAGGAGGCGATGGCTCTCGCCAGGGCGAGCGACACGGGGATTTCCACTTCGGGGAGGAGGATGCACGTGTGGCTAGAGGTGTCAGAAGATGCGCGGACGTCACGGACATTGCTGCCGTCGCCTGCGACGGCAGCAGCGTGCTGAACCTCAGAAGCGACACTGCCTGCACTGGCTTTGCTGGCGTCGCCTGCGACGGCAGCAGCAGCGACTTCGCTTGCATTGCTCTCACTGGCATTTCTTGAAGAAGCACCGCCTGCAGTGTCTTCGCTTGTGCCGTAGAACGACTCTCCTGGGTTGCTTTGGCTACTGAGAGAGCCGGAACCGTCAGCGGTATCTTCCTCTGCTGCTGCCTCTGCTGCTGCCTCTGCTGCCTTCGCCTCAGGTAACACGTCCTGTTTATGGGCCCTAGAGTACTCCTTCCACTCAGTAGAGGTCACGCAATCCGCCGAACTTTCTATTGACCCCTTGGAAGTGTCCGTTTCGCCTGCCTTCTCAGCTTGCCACCCCCGGTGCGCAACGCCCGTCATGACGCGATCTTTGTACGCCAAGTTCATGCTGGAGTGCCGCAGAGTCTCCAACGAAGCGGTTTAAGGGGTTTGAGAAATGTAATGAAGGGGTTGTCAGGGTACGTAATCGGGTCACGTGCTGGCTATAAATAGATGGCACTGAGTGACCGATGGACCGTGTTGGATTGGAGCCAATGTAGGCAGAAATAAATAGCTAACATTGCTCTACAAACAGGTCAGTGGCATAAAGCAGCTTCAAACCGGGAAAAACGCTCGCCAGTCCATAATTCCACAAAATGTCACTCTGCAGCTGCCCGATTCGGAAGGTTTCGTAGACCTAACCCGATCGTGGCCAGGCAGCGCCATCGGGCAGGTTTGAATCGTGATGTTCGTGCGTTAAGCTGTAGCAAGTGCTTAGACCATAGCTAGACTAGGAATATATACTATGACTTATTAGGACACCAGTAGAGAGGTTGCGAGGACATCGGGTACTGTTGGTACTGCTGATACTGCTGGTACTTTGCCGCGTACTGCTGGTACTGCTGATACTGCATGGCCAAGTACTGCTGGTACTGTTGGTAATTCACGGGAGGAACCACCCAGACTGTCCCGTTCACTGTCCATGCAGGCCACATCAAGTTTGACTGCCCGGTGAGGCCAGCCGGGGCTGCCTGGTTGGGCTGTGCAGGCTTTGCTGCCTGTGAAGGTGTGCAGATGGCAGCCTCACCAGAAAGCAGAGGCTCACAGGGCCCAGCAAGCAGAGGCTGTGCGGATGTAGTCTTAGGAGTTGTGGGAGTCTCAGGCTGGGCAGATGCATTCTTAGTGGTCTGTGGAGTCTGTGGAGTCTCTGGAGTCTGCGGAGGCGGAGGTGTCTCAACATGTGCCTGTGGTGTACTCGGTGCTTCAGTTTGTGCCTCAGTTTGTGCCTCACTCTTACTCTCAGTCTGTACCTCACTCTTACTCTCAGTCTGTGCCCCAGTCTTCCTCTCAGTCTGATCCTCACACTGAGTATCATCCACCCTACGTCTCTTGGCGTTCGGCACCGGCCTCTCCATCCTCGGCACAGCCAGACAGACGCCCAGCGCGCGACGCAGGCGCCGCAGAATTGTGGCGACCGCCTCGGTGCGCTCGACGCCTCGAGTCGCCACGTCTTTGAGCTGCGCGAGGTGCTGGACGTCCGTGTGCACGATCCACTGGGCGTTGGCCAGCGTTTCGCGCGCCTGTGCGAGCGGCTCGGCCGGTGGCGGGAAGCTGGCGGCCTCGGCGGGGCCCAGAACGGCGTCCATGCTGCTTTTCAAGGCGGCGACGTTGACGGGCGGGTGGGGCGGCAGCGCCAGGGCGACGAGCTGGGCCATGTGAAGCGTTATGGGAATGGTGCGGACGTCCAAAAGGCCGCGGAGGGTGGTGGTGGCCTCGGAAACGCACCCCCCGGAAAGAGCAGAGTTGGGAGGGTTGCCTGGGTTGCCTGGGTTGCTTAAGCCCGGGGGGTTGCCTGGGGAGTTCCTTGAGTTTGGGGAATCACTTAGAGAGGTATGAGAGTCTTGAGCCTCAATAACCTCTTCTCTTGCCTCCCCGTTTGCCTTACTTAGCTCACTTTCCTCCTCAAGCACATTGTTTACACCGTTTTGAGGCTCCGCAGTCTTGGACTCCCTGGGTTCCCTAGGTTCCCTAGGTTCCCTGAATTTTATCGCCTCAGGGAACACGTCCAGCTGCTTATTGATATCCTTAAAGTAGTTTTCCCACTGCGTCGAGGCCTTGGTCCCGAAGGAAGCCGCTGCTGGCTCTCCGTGAGCTGCTGGCTCCTCGGCAGTGGCCTCAGCCTGGCGCGCCTGGCACGCGAGGCGCGCAATACCCGTCATGACGCGGTCCTTGTGCATCAGCTTCTCGGTGAACCGGCGCAGAGTCTCCGCAGAGTCGGTCATGGCGGTTTGAGTGAGGTGCAGGGTAGGGCACGCTATATATAGAGTGAATGGTGGCAAACCTATAAGTAGATAACATGTAAAGTAAATGAGTAGATTAGGCAGAAGTACGAACTACATCTCAGCCTAGGTGAATGTTTATTTGTGATCAGTGGCATGCGCTGGCCAGCCAGGAGCCAAGATCGTCAGCTGGTGTGGCTACCTGGGTGACACCAGTTGTGAAGCCACTGGGTGCACTGGGCACTGCACTGGGTGCACTGGGGCTGCATTGTCTACTGTGGGCACACCCAGACTGGGCATGGCTGGGACCACATCAAGTTGGCTTCCTGCCAAGCCTGGACGGTCTGGCCAGCCTTACCAGCCTTACCAGCCTTAGTCTTATGTCAGTCATTAGCTAACGCCACTTCCGCTCAATGCGACACAAACGCTCTAAACGGTCCACCACCGCCTCCAACTCCAGCAATCTCTTGTGCGCGTGGCAAGTTTGGTACACCGCGCGGAACTGCAAGAAGCTCCACGTTTGGCTGCCCACGCGCAGCTCGCGGCAGGTGGCGACGTGGTCCCACATGAGGCCGTACTGCCGCCGCACCTGCCCTCTGAACCACTTCAGCGCCAGGTCGAGCCACACCCTGTCGCGCGGCAGGATCTGCGGGACATGGCCGTCTGCCCATTTGGTTTCGAGCTGCTCGAGCTGTGCCAGTTTGTCGCTCTCGGAAGTAGGCACCGTCAGCTCAGGAGCGCCCACCGGCGGCTCTCCCTGCATCACAGCGAGCGCGCGGCACTGCAGGTCCTCGCTGAGCAGTTAGTGCGGGGGATTCGTGCCTTTCAGGAGCTTGGTATTGAACCAAAGCGCGATGGTTCTGTCTTCGTCACAAGGTGCGATGGCAGCATCTTCCTTTGCATCTGTGATGTTCTCTATGCTCAAATTCGTCAGAGTGTCGTCGCTTTTGTCGTTGATGTCCGTTTCGTCGAGTATGTTAGCTGGTTTCAGGTCACTGGCGGTTTCGTCTCAACTCCCCGCATTCCGGCCGAGCTGGGCTTCCTTCGTCAAGTTCTCGAGTTCTAAGAGCGTTTTCGGCGTGGGCTGTTCGAACGCAGCGTGTACGCTGTCCAGCATGGCGCCCAGGTGTCTCGCAATATCGGCATTGGTGGTCATTGGCGGTACGTTCAGGTGTGGGCAAGGGGCATATAAGATCTAATACTAGACAAGTAGTTACAAGCAGATACTTAGTACACAAGAGGTGAGTGAACAAGTAGTTTAGTAGGCTAGAGGTGAGTTAAAAAGCAGAAATTTAGTAGGCTAGAGGGAATAGATGGCTGCAACCTCAAGGTATTACCCAGCCATTACCCAGCCATTCCAGAGTCATTAATATCATATCCAGAGCACCTCCTATACAAAGAGACTATCCTAGCCTATAATATCAACCTAGACTTTGCACCTAGACGACCCACACTTACAATACCCATCTAGACTATGCCAAATAGACTATCATTACTATATGAGTACTACACGCTTCTAGGGAAGCATCGCTGCCATTCTGTAATCACCGCCTGCGCCTGCGTTTCTTACCACAGCCGGTGCCGGTGGGCTGCAGCTTCTTCAAGCGCCTGGCAAAGTCCTTCAACTCCAGAATGCGTTGGTACGCGCGGTAGATGCCGTAAACCGCCGTGCGCTGCTGCTCGTTCCACGCCTGGCTGGCGTCCAGCTGGGCGCACTTGGCAATATGCGGCTCGAGCATCTTGTACTTCTTGTTGATGCGTCGCGTATGCAGCGTCAGTTGCCTGGGGAGTGTCGCGTTGCTTGGCACAGCCCGCTCGCCTTCATGGCCTCCAGCTTAGCCACTTCCGCGAGGCGCCTCTTCTCCGGAAGTTTGATCGAGGGCGGCTCGCGCAGGCCTTTAGGAGCCGATCCCTGAATAACTTCGAGGATGCGGCGCTGCATGGCTGCCTGGTCGATGGTTTGGTCGCTGACTTGGCTGATTTGCCTGGCCAGCCACTGCGCGATGCTGCGCTCTTCCGCAGTGCTTGGGGTGGTGTCAGAGGTGTCCGCAGCTACCAGAGTGTCGCTGGCGTCACCAACGTCGGGTTCCGTAGGGGTTTCAACACGTTTGGGCTCGGCGGTTTCCTCCGGTTTACGCTCCTCAATGTTAGGACCCTTGATGGGAAATTTCTGGAGCACTTCGAGCGTTTTCTGCGCTTTCTGAGCTAGAGCAGCTTCCGCATTGTCCAGCATCGCGCTCAGCTGCTGCGCAATGTCTCCGTTGGTGGTCATCTGGTGGCTAGATGGTGGGGTGGTTGTGTTAAGGGTAGCCCTAAAACCACATCTACCTAGCCAGCACTTAGACGCAGTAGTTAAGAATTTTATTCTCCGTGAGACAAAGTACTTACGAAATTATAACTAACTGTGTATTAAGAGTACTTTAGAGGTAGTAATGACGGACGTAGTGACGCAAACAATAGCCAGCCAATAGCAAGCCATACCCAGCCATTAGCCAGCCATTATCGAGGTCATTTGAATACCTCTCGGGTCCCAGAACACATAGAAGAGCATTAATTCCTTAATTTTTGGATCTACATGTATATTGATTGCTCGTAAAGCCTTTTCATTCTACTTTTACGCCTATACACGGTCCAGTAGGGCCTTAGATTATCTGGGATATTACCACTCAATAGACAAATTTATACCACCTAAGAGTATTTAAATTACATAAATAAGCTGGTGATGTAGCAGCCCCACGTCAGGAGGTCAGCAACCACAATTCAGATCACCCTGCCTTGTCCATGCCTAGGCAGCTTAACTCCCTAACACCACACGTCTGGTGGAATTCAATGCCACTTCCTTACGCTTCTATCATCACACTACTCTGGGTGCTCCCCGATCTACTCTAGCTTGCGTGATTGGGTACTTTCCCAGTGCCCTAGGAAATGTTTCATATACGATATCTCGACAACCCAATGAGGCACCACCATATAAAAGTACTTGAATAAGATAGACTCGAATACCTAGTTTCCAATAAATGTGTTAATGGTTACGTGGGACATGCGCGTACCTAACTTCTGAATATATGCGAATGGATCATATCAAACGATCGTCCATTATGTTTTTAGTTCGCTATCGTGCAGTCGACACAGCTATTTTATATTTATAGCAAATGAATTAAAAATGTTCGATATCGTATCCAAATGGCTCGAATAATGGCTTGATTGTGGCTGAGAGTAATGGCTGGTTAATGGCTGGCAGTACTTCCATACTCCATTAGAGCACTTTTTTGGCCCTCTTGCGTCCTCTCAATTTTTCCAGATCCAGATACGAATCAGTGATTCACAAATATAGTTGTGACTTTTGATTTTGCCTTAAATTGGGAGCGTGGCACGCAATTCTTTAAAAGTGACTTAGCCATATGTTGTGAACCCATTTGGAGAGTGGTTTTTTTACCACATTTTGGCGATTTTCAAATCAACTCTAAACCAAAATCTAATACGATATTTTTGATTCGCGAGTCTCAATTCGCCCATATCAGTAAATATTTTCGCGATCGACCCAAGTTAGAGATTCTTGACTTTATCAGCTCATAACTCGTTTTCCGTCACTTCAAATTTAATCTAGTCAACCGAAATCTCTACAAACTCCTTTGAGGGTTCTACGAATCCGGCGCGACACTCATAAGTGTCTTTTTGGTGCAGCTATGCTGTACCTTCTAGATCGTGTTTAACCCCTTGCCATATCACCAAATTTGATGGCATTTCCAAATTTCGATGACCATATTATTTTGCATATGTATTTATATACTGTGACACACGCGTTAATATGTAGCAGCTCTGTGACGTAAAATATAAGCGATTGAAAATTTTTGTGTGTTTTCCATTACCACTCATCTATTTCCGAACCGAATATCACATAAATTCTAATCCACAAATGTACTTCTCGTTCGAAGATATTCAAGTGGTATAAGCTCTGTGTGGAGCAGATTGGATGTGTGAGAGCCAAATCAAATGTGTTTTGCTTCACTGCGCTTGTCAATTTGCTTGTATCACATTATATATATTCTCACGCGTGTTTGATCTGCTGTTACAAAATATTTGCTAAGTTTGAACACGAATGAGTGCGTAACCAGCGTTTGGCGTTGGCCGGCTACACTTCATCCTGCTCTGCTAGCGGACTGAGCTAGGCTGGCTCTTCAATTATTAAATATTACGAGTTTGGCATCAACAAGTACATATTCATCATAATTTGTTTACCATAAATTGTCATTGTTTTGGAGATCTGAGTTCGCACCTAATGGCTGGGGAGCCGCTAATGGCTGAGAGTGAAAAATCTCGAAAATTGAAAAAAACTGAAAGGGTACCCCTTCAGTTTTTGTTCAAAACCTTAAAAACGAGTCCTTGCCCTGGATTTCGAACACATTGGATCACAACTCTTTCACGTTTATTGATATTTGAATGCCTTTTCGCCGGTAAACATTGAAGTGAAAGGAGTACGTGCTGGAGAATTGGTGGGTTCGGGGTGGACTGGAAACGCATGATTGCAAAAGCGCGAGACGAGTTTCAGCCTATTCAAGGCCGTTTATGAGATATGTAAATACATACGTGCTGTTTATTTTCGATATGGCATATAATTTTACTTTTTTGGGGTCTCAAAAGCGTTGGAGCATATGGATATTGAGGTTACCCTATGGTGGTGGAGTTTGTATATCCCAGGCCTAGTGGGCTTGCGACAATATATCAGAATCAGTTTTGGGACATTCGCAGATGCACTGATAAGTTTGTACCATCGTAATTGTCCTCGTTCGTGAGATACATTTGGGGCTGGTTCGTGCTTGACCCACTAAGGGTCTTACATGCCGTCAAACGTCCTCATTCAATACATAATTTACTTATATATTTATGTAGGTATTTAATTTTTATCCCAGATGTACTTAAGAGGTCTATTTAGGGTGGTGATTGGTGATGGGTATAACCTTAACTATAACTACTCCAATACATCTCTAAATGAGATTGATTTATTATACTTCAGTATTATAATCAATTATATACCCTTGCAAAGACTTTCATCAGCGTTATGAGGGCCCTTGACATGAATTTCATCCCAAGCCAGGCTCCCAGCCATAAGGCACTTCATTCCATTATAGCATGTGCTATTACTGGTATTATTGATACGTGACTTATTTACAACTTGTAGAAGTGAATAACTACTGCAGCATCGTGGGTTGTATAGATATTCTGGTACTTTACATTGCGTAGCTGCTGGCTTCACAGCGAGCACCTGTTTACATAGGTTATAGCACTCTAATTGCATCGTCATAAACTGATCAGGTTTACATGCACTCAGGAGCAGCAGCCGCAGCAGTAACCACCAGAAGCCCCAGAAGCCCCAGAAGCCCCAGAAGCTCCAAAACCGCCAGAAGCTCCAAAAGCGCCAGAACCGTCAAATTGACATTGCTGCAATTCACAGCTATTCCCGCTTATTTCCTATACTCACCAATCATTCAATGTCAGTTAATGTAAACTAATTCTTTTAAAAAAGACTATACCAGCCGTTTCTATATGCACGAGCAACTAAATAACCACAAGAAGTTCACTGGCGCCAGTTCCCGAAGCCGCAACCCCCCAAACAGTTATAAGGAGCAAAGTTCCATCAAAATCACCTTCATCAAAGCATTTGCAGTGCCTTGAGCTACAGTAAACTTTACTTCGCGCGGTGCATATGTTTGGTGTAAACCGCCAACGCTTATTTCTTTCCTTGTTCTCTACAGCGGGATCTACCGCATATGGAGAGGGGGTACGGGCCTCGGCCCTACTTTGTGTCCCATTTTGCATCACGTGTCACTGGGTACGGGCCACTCAATTGTGGTGAAAATTCTGCGTTCATTTTAACCTAACCTCAACAATGGCTGAGAAATGCCAGTTTACAGAGGTCGAAAACTGGGTGGCACTTTTCTCGGAATTTTGAGGTAATAATGCGATTTATCAGCTTTAGAACGGTCGCAGATCTGGCAGGTTAAATTTTAGCTCGAAACGACTGGCCGTTGGGGCTACAGAGGTGTGCCCCTTGACCCAAACGGAGTAAGCATTGAACCAATGCGATTGAGTTGATTTATACCATTAAACGGTTCACACATCGCATTATATTGTATGCAGTTGTGGACTGTTGTACATGTGACAGCGGTAACTAACTGAATCTGTATCGTTTCCTATTTCTGCACAACAGAACTACGTGGAACGCTGTTCGATTTAGTGCTGGGATCAATTGTACTCGAATAATGAATCACGGATACTTTACACCCTTCCGGGCTATCAATAGACCGGTCCTCAGTAATTTCTTATCTACCGGTAATTTCTTATCTACCGGCCTAACCTCATACCCGCGTCAACCCTCTGCCCACTGAGTACCCCCCATGGTGGTGGATCACGGAGAGAAATAGTTCCCTCCATTCCTGCTACCTTCACCTTTTCTTCACTACTTCATTTTACTTCCCATCAACCACTGCAGTCGTTCCTTGAGTCCCAAATGTTCTGCCTTGCCCGAGCAGCAAGCTTATGACGAGGCTGTTAAGTTCGAGTCCTGGTGATTTGGACACTAAAAAACTTTATGGCGCTTCTGGCGATGACATACCGGCTTCTACAGTCATTCGCAAGATCCGAAGCTTGTTAAGTTGTATGCGCACACTTTGGCTGGCGATTTGACGCATCTATGGGCGCGAGCGCTCTTCTAAAAGCCCAGCAACTAGCATAAACACATCTCCGCGATAATTTGCGCGCCAATGGTGCCAGAGCAGCACTAAAAGTCTGAGTTCTCGCAGCAACAAGCAGAAATCCGAGCATCGCTGCGTTGTTACATTAAAAGCACGAAAACAGCCACAGACGCACTAACGCGGGGCACAGAGAAGTTACAGGCTCTGGATACAGAAATGGCTGGCGCTAATGGCTGACACTAATACCTACACTTTTGTCACAGACAAAGCGGGGAAAACGGGGAAAAGTCCGAGTTCGCGATATAGCACGCAAAATCCGACATTTGGAGTGAGATGTACTCGTGTTTGAAGTTGTTTAATTTCTTCTAACCGATTGGGTGAATTAGGGCGCTACTTATCATGATAATGGAGATCCATGGCAGACTAGCCCTACAAGCCATTAGCATGCAAGCCATTAGCCCTACAAGCCATTAGCATGCAAGCCATTAATCCAGCCCAGCCGTAAGCATCAAAGAAATATCGAAATTGTAAAACAACCAAAGGGGTAGCCTCGCTTTTTTTCAAATTTTCAAGCCTACTACTTCTCAGTTGCTCTTTGTTAAATATAGTTGATAGTTGTGAATAGTTAATAGTTGTAAATAGTTAATAGTTGTAAATAGATCTATTCTATAAAAACCAAGCCCGTGAAGGCAATAAGGCAGCTCTATACACCACCCCTCACTTGGCAGACTGACCCTCCTCAAGCACCATCGGTTCATCGTGCGCGCTCACCATCTGAATGCCTACAGAAGCCACCACCAGTAAAACGTAGTCGCTGAACCACCAGTAGATGCAGGCGAACTTATCAGCGCTGGGGAACACTAAGTTGCGCGAATCAGCGGTTCCGGCGCATGCCAACATAAGCAGTCGTAACAGGACATAGAAGACAAAGGTCAAAAAACTAAATCCATAGCTGTAATCCACCGGTGTGCGGAACTGGATTGCTGCCGACTTTGCCCTAGTGAGGCTTTCGTAAAACGCGATCGCGGCCACCAAAGCGCCGCCTCCCAGCGACATAATCACTGCCATCAGGGCCAGCGCGATGCCCCGATGCACGTTAACGGACTGGTTGTAGAGCCCGCCAAAGGCATTGAGCACAGGGTACAAGACCGCCACGACCAGGGCCAGCGTCTTTAGGCCCTGCAGGCTGCTTTTGGCACGCTCATGAGCCTGTTTGATTTCGGTCTTAAGCTGTGCCACATCCTGCACGGGCTCAAAGTACGGCCTCGCGAGTTTCAGGCGCGGGGCAGCGGCGATTTCGTTTTCTTGGGTGATGGATCGCACCACCATACTCGAGAAAATCAGGGCCGTGCCAAGAATGCCGCCCCCGACAACTCCCATGTGGTTGACAGCCACAATGCGCCACGCATGTCCCAGCGCGAACAGTGTCTCGAGGATCTGGGACGAGTGGATATCGGTGTACTGACCGAAGTAGAGCGTGCACATGTAGGACACCAGAACCAGCAGCATCTCACAGACCGGCAGCATGGCGGAAGGCAGAGACGCCACAACCGGCGCCGACAGCGTCAGGAGCGCGCCGGGCAGGCCGAGGTGGAGGAGAACGGTGAGGAAGTAGCTGTCGTGAGTTCGGACCAAGAGGCCGCGGAATTTTGGGACCACCGCATCTTGCGGCGAAAAATGCAGCACTGAGCGAGCGAAGGATAATACTTCGTTGCGTTGAGCTTTTTGGGCCTGAGCAGGGGCAGCTCTAGGCTGGGTGGCCTGGGCTACGGGCTGTGTGTGGGCGGCTCGACCCTGAGGAGCCGCAGCTTGCGTGGTTCCCGGGACTGCTTTGGTTTGAGTATTGGCAGCCACCGGAGGTGGGGCCGGAGTGGCCTGGGTTTTAGGAGCCTGAGTCTGAGCAGTCTGAGTGGCCTTAGCAGCTGGAGGAGCTGGATTGGGAGCAGCTTTAGGAGTAACAGCTTTAGGAGTAACAGCTGTAGGAGTAACAGCTTTAGGAGAAGCAAGGGCAGGAGTAGAAGCAGAAGTAGAAGCAGAAGTAGAAGCAGAAGTAGAAGCAGAAGTAGAAGCAGAAGCAGGAGCAGCTTGCGTAGTAGGTTCCGTCAATTGCGAAAGCGGCTCAACCACAATAATCGCTTCATCGGCTAGGTTATTCGGCTCACTCGAGGACATATTCTGAGAAGCCATGTTGGGTAATGTCACCACCTGTAACGGATCGCTTTATATATGGCGCCCCATGGGAGCCACGCGAAGTAAAATTATTCGATTTGAGTTTAAGTGTGCATGACAGTGGCTAAGCTAGCGATTGGAATAGAATTGAGCCATACGTAGTTGGTAGATCAGGGTCTCGCAACTTAACAGATCCAGCCAATAGGACGCCCAGCTGGGTAATGGCTCACGCCCAACCCCTTAACGCCGTAACGCCTTGGCACTAAGCTAAGCTCTAAGCTAAGCACTAAGCTAAGCACTAGACTAGGCTAAGCTAAGCACTAGACTAGGCTAAGCTAAGCACTAGCAGAAAACCAAGCAGATACTAAGCAGATACTCCACTCTACTAGAAATTTCATGACACAACCAAGCTATTAGCGCACCCAGCCATATCTTCCCTAAGGTCACACCAGCCGGTCCATAACTTGGCAACCCAATGGCTCTCGCTCACGCGGTACCCACAACATATTTTACTGAGTCTGAATGATAACATAACTATATAACTAGATATAAAACCATTTCCTGCACGAAATATGGGACAAGAAACACGACATAGCAAAGTTCATTCCATCGCGGATGAGGCACTACTAAACAAGCCCCTATTTTCACCAAATATAGATATTACCCTATTACCCTATATGACATTTAGCTCGAAATATGTGGAAACCAAGGAGTTATGGACGGAAAGGCACGTCGGGTCCGTTTTTTTCACGATTTCGACAAACACTGAAGGGTACCCCCTTCATGTTTTGCAGATTTGGCTAAAAATCCCAAATCGGCCGTCCATTGAGTTCACCTGCCACGAGCCAAGAGGAATATAGTTGGTATAAATGAAAGCATTTTGTATATAGAAAATACTTGGATTGGGTGAGAATCCGGCGAGCTGATGGAGTCCAAATGTGGCATTCTCGTGTCGGCGACTAGTCCGGTGGTCATACCCAGACATATTGGTGGCTAGCCCAATACTAAGAAACGAATATACATCTGCGCGAATCTAAATCACTAAAGTGATCCGTTGGGCTGCTTTGACTTAGTTGTGTCAGGTTTTGCGAATTTTCATCCTGCGATGGTCAGGCCTCTTACAAACCCCTGACTCTACACAACGGTAGTCCTTGTCTGAATATCTATATTTCATATATAAAATATTTGAATCGGAGTCTACTTAGGCGAGTCATAGCTATATGAAGTTGAACTTCACACAGATCTCCTCGTCCACGCAATGCACCAAGCGCCGGTATATTTACTAATAGACTAATTAACAGTAGGAGATTCGAAATATATCAATAGTATTCCGTTTAAATGCGTTTCCGATAGTCCCAGAATTGGTCCATAAATCACAGATCCACACTACTTATCTTCAGTACCCTGGACCTAAAACCACGTTTCGGGTCCGATTTCGCACTAAAATGCGACCCCACGCGGGCAATATAATGAAAAATAGCTTTCTCTTGAAAGATTCTGAAATACATAAACATACACTTCTCGCTGAGTAAATATCTAAACTTTCCTCGGTGATTATTGTACTCAACAGAAGGGTTAAAGTCTGATCCAGCCATTAACCAGGACATGAATTGGGACCATTAATCAACCAGTGATCGAATACTTTTACTATATTTCGAAATTCCTATACCACTGGTATTCGTACATGGCGTGGTTTAACTTTCCCAGATCTTTATTGCACCGAATCTGGCAGTGAAAGTCTGGTACAGCCATTTCCCAGCCATTAGCCCAGCCTTGACTTCTGATCAAAGAATACTCAACTTTGGGGTCTCAAGACACAAAACTAATACATCTAAGTCTTGGTATTCGACTTCAGAAGTACATTCAATACTCTTTCAAGCCGTTTCATTTGACTATCACGCCTACACACGCTCAAGTTGGGTTACTCCCTACGTACGTCGAGGATATTGGCAATAAGTACACATATATGAAGTGTCTCAGAGTATTTAAATTACATAAATACACTACTGATAAAGTAACATTACCGCGCAAGGCCAGGAACAACAAGTTTTCAGCACTGTCCGGCCTTGTTCACACCTAGGTCTCGTAACTCGCCGAAACCACACGTATTCATGAAATTCGCATCACCTTCTTCCTCTTCTATCATCCCAATACTCTGGATGCTCTCCGATCTACGGCAGCTTGAGTTCATTGGGTATTTATCGACTGCCCTAACAAATATTTCAACGGCGAATATCTCGACAACCCAATACGGCACCACCATGAAAAATCAATGGGATAAGATAGATGTGCCTACGTAGTTTACAATAAATGTGGTATTTGTGAAGTAGGGCATTAGCAATACCACCTAATAACTATAAACGTAAATGAATCATATTTAGTGATTGCCTCTTTATTTTATATTTTTCTAGGTTGTAGCTAGCACCGACAGGTTGACTGGATATAATTTGTTCAAAGTTAGAATTAAAATGGAATGAGTTATAACCGAACATAACCGATCAAAAAAATGGCCAAACCTTGCACGGCTCTCACACATCCAATTTCCCACAGGACATTGCGCCCCAGCCTGAGAATATATATTTCAAACGTAACTACGTATTTATATCTTTAAAAGCAACTAAAATTTGTTGGTCATAGAAATATGGGACAATGAAGGTTAAATTTCTGGTGGGTGCCACAACCCACTTGGGAAGTCTTTCATTTCGTCAAACATAGATACTTATATGAAATGCTTCACCTCGACCTTTTAATTCCGAAAGTCTCCAAACTCAAGAGTTATGATCGAAAATGTGAAATTTTTAAGGTTTTTTTAAGGTTTTGACGAAAAACTGAAGGGGTATACCTTCAGTTTTTGTCAAATTTCGAAAATACTTGGCCGTTTTTTTAAAGGCTCCACTGTGCAATGGGAAAAAACGCCACGAAGCGGTAACTCTGCAAAATGATAGTCCATGTATATAACTATTTTCTCTTGTAAAAATAATTCGATTGCGGCAGTATTGGGTGAGTTACGGCTATGTAGAATTCGGACGTTTCCGCCTTTATTCGTCCGAAGACGAATGCCTCGGGGCCCATACCTCGTGAGCACACTTTTTAAACCTGTAAGAATCTAATTATTATAAAATTATTCAATTTTGAATTCTTGAAAAAATGGCGATATACAAATTCACGACATATCGTCGGGATATTTACTACATATCCTCAGAACCCTGTTCCTAGACCGCCCTTTGGCGGCCCGATTTTCGGTCTAAAATAGCTCCCCAAGAGGCCATTTTGCTGGAAAAGTTCGATAATTTTGATATAATTTTAAATACTTAAACGTGAACTACTCGCCATAAGAATACCTAAGCTGTGCTAGTTGACTAACACCCCGAATCGAAGAGGTGAAGTCTGATCCAGCCATTAGCCGAGCAAGTGGGTCAACATTATCGATGTCAATATTCGAGCCATATGAATGAAATATCGATTAGTTTTGATATATTTAAAACTAGGTAAGCATTTAATACTGCTGGATGTTTTTTTATTTGTTATTGGTGATGTTTATCGCACCGAAATGAGTAGCTAAATACTGATCCAGCCATTACTACTATAGGTCCAGCCATCACTAAGCAACTAACTTGGCACATCCACAAACGAATTCTGCTATTCAGTACTCATACGATCGAGTAGCTAGTGAGTCACATAGCTGTGACTTGCGTAGCACTACTGAACATAAGACATAACATAAGTACAACATAAGTACATAACATGAGTACATAATGAGTGGCGCTGTCCAGCTTGGAAGCATTTCGAGCGCCTACTGCTAGTTCTGAGCCAGAGCAGCTTGTGCATGTCCAGCATCACGCTCAGCTGCCTCGCAACGGCTCCCTTTGTGGTCCCATTGGTAAAATATAACTAGAGGCTGACTGATGTCTTGCCACTAAGCATGCCACTAAGCAGGCCACTAAGCCGGCCACTATAGGTGTGCAATACTAACTAGTAAGATAATAACTAGTAGTATAATGCTAACATTGTAGGCGGTCAAGCAGGCCCAAGACACTTCCTGTGGTTCCTGTCAACCGCATCCTGTGTGGCCTCCCGTAATCACGCAGCATTATCCCTCTCTGTGGTACGCATATTTCTCACCACAATCGGCTCTGCTCTTCTATGGCCACCAACGTCCTCACATACGCCGTCATCGCCACGTCCCGCCGCCTCGTTGCATGCAGCAGCGCCACCTCGGCCTGCAGCTCGCCGCGCAGCTCCTTTGCGCGCTCTGACTCGCCTTGGTTTGCCAAAACGTGCATCACTCTTCGGTAGAGCGCCCTGACCACGTTGAGGCGCTGCTCGACGTGCTGGGCGCCTTCCGCGCGTTGCGGCCGGAACTGCGCGAGCAGCGCCGCCGCGAGGCCGCGCACTTCCTCGCGCTCGTGCTGCGTTCCGGCACACACCGCACGCCCCAGCAACGCCTCCACGGCCACGCGGCTGCGGTCGCAGCTGCTCGGCGGCTCGGCAGGGCCCGCGCGGACGCAGTTCTCCACAAACCGCCGCAGCGTGGCGACGCTGAGCCGCGCGTTCTCGGCCAGCTGCGTTGCGATCCACAGTGGCGTGTCTTCTCCGGTTTCACGCAGGAAGAAGTCGCTGAAGTGGGTTAGTTGCTGTGCTAGGGTGGCTTTGGGTTCTGCTTTGGGTGCTGCATGGGGTACTGGGGCTGACTCCTCCTGGGACGCTTCCTTCTCCTCACTAGCGTCTACTTCATCTCCTACTTCATTCGAACTCGATTCGGTGCTGCTTGCACTTCCCAGGTTATGTACACGCCACGCGTCCAGGTTCTGGAGGATCTGCTGCGTGTGCTGCGCGAAACCCTGCGATGCCTGAGCCTCCATGGCGAGTATCTGCCGTGAGATCTCCTCCATCGTCGGCAGACTCTTCTGGGGGGGGCATTTGGTGGAGTGGTGGTTTACTTAGGGCAGGGTACAAAGTAACGTAAGTACACCACCAAGACACTAAATACACTAAATACACTAAGACACTAATACACTAAGACACTAATACACTAACTACACTAAGCGTAACTGAGTTCACCTGAACCTAACTAGTACAATTAGTATAACTAATTAAGTCTAATTATCGGCTCTAGGTGAGCTCTCTGTTCTGCCTATTGTGCTCTGTTATGGCACTTAGCTCGCGTTGCTCACTAAGTGTTTGCTATTTTGCAGTTAGTTCGCGTTGCTCACTAAGTGCTTTGCTCGCTAAGTGTTTTGCTACTTTGCACTTAGCTCGCGTTGCTCGCTAAGTGCTCGCTAGGTGAGCCGCCTCTCATGCAACACTCGCACCCGTTTAACCAGCTCTGTATGCTCCAGGTTGCGCCGGTACAGCGAGTACAGCGCCTCAACGACCCGCGGCAGCGTTAAACCCCATACTTTGATGCCAGGAATGGCCACGCCGAGCAGCACCACGCAATACCTGAGCCTCCTGCGGATGCCCTCGCGGGTTCGGTCCCGCTGGTGCCTGAGGCCTCTCGTCACGTCATCCAGCCGCTTGTCGCTGTAGACGGCGCGGCCCTGCGCCATGGCGGCCTCCAGCTCGGCCAGCACCGCGAGGTGGCGCTGTTCTTCGGGTAACGGCGGCATCGGCGAGACGTCGCGGGTCGGCGCGTAGAACCGCCGGTAGAGCGTGCCAGCCGAGAGGCGCCCAGACGTGTCGTTAATAGCGTGGGACATGTCGTTAATGGCGTGAGACGCGTCGTTCACAGCCTGCGCGTCTTTTACAGCATTCCAGCGGTTTCGGTGGTATACATTACAGCCGTTTCGCGCGGCGTGCGCGACCTCGGCGACGTTTTTGGCAACCAACCAGCACACCCCGTCGTACCCCTCGGCCTGGAAACCAGCGTCCAAGTGAGGTGCGGGTTGAGTAGATTGAGGTGCGGATTGAGGCTTATAGGGCAGCTCAGAGCTTCCGTGGTCGTTGGCGACCACCTGAGCCTCGTGCGTTCCACTTTGAGCCTCCTCAACCAAGGCTGGCGTTTCTACAGTTTCCGGGATTCCACCGGTGGGCATGCGCTGCACTTCCGGCGCTTCCGAGACGTCCAGCGCCTTGAGCCGCCACTCATTGAGGTCCTGCAGTATATTCTGCGTAGTCAGCGACATTGAAGCGTGCGCGTTGTCCAGCATCGCGCTCAGCATCGTCGCCATGTCTCCGTTCGTCACCATCTGGCGGTTCAAGGGTGAGGAATGCCGAGGTCTAGGGCCTGTCAGTCGGGTGCTGAGTAATGCGATTTATGTGGAAACATAGGTAACTACTAAATGTAGAAACTAGTAAATGTGAAACATAAATAGGTAATAAATAGGTAGCAACTAGTAATAGCAACCAATAAATAGGTAGTCTGGGATGTACCCAGGATGTTCACTAGCACTCTCTTCACTCTATTCTGCAGTCACCCCATGCAGTCCCTCCATATTAAGCACTAAGCGAGTGAAACTTCACTTACTCTATATTTGCACTAAGCGAGCGAAGCGAGCTTAGCGCGTCGCTCGCTTAGCGCGTCGCTCCCTTACTGCGTGCACACGGTTTGTCAGCTCCTCCAAGCGCTGCACACCCCGATATCGCTCGTACATCAACGCCACTACGTCCGTCAGCTCACAGTCACCCACGTTGATGCCCGGGACGGTGACGCCGAGCAGCATGACGCACTTCTTGACGAGCAGGCTGCAGTTCGCGTGGGACTTTTGGCGGGGTTTTCGGAGTAACTTCAGCACCGACTTGAGCTGTGCGTCCACGTTGCCGCCCGCGGCGGCTTCCGCCTCCAGCTCGGCCAGCAGCGCGCGCGCGTGCGTTTCGCAGAGCATAGGCACCAGCTGGCGCGAGTTCTCACGACAGATCGCGCGGAACCGGCGGTAGATGGCGCCAAAATCGAAGGACGCCGACAGTTTCGCGGCGCGCTGGGCATGCGAGACCTTCCGGGCGAGATTGACGACGTCTGTGGCCATCTGCAGGCAGACCCGGTCGTCTGTGTGGCTTCTGTTGCTGACTGGGTTCCGAGGTCTCACGTTCGGCGTATAGAGTGAGGCAGGCTGGTAGTCAGGCTGGTAGTCAGGCTGGGAGTACTCAGGCTGGGAGTAGTTAGCCTGAGAGTAGTCAGGCTGGGTGGGGTGAGACTCGGAGAGTTGAGACGGGGTGGGTATTTCTCTCCATGATACGCTTGTGTCTTGAGGACTCTCGTGGTGCATCTCGCTTTGCGCAATTGCTGTTTCTTCAGTGGTTTTCGGTACTTCGCGCGCAGTTCCGGGTGGGAGCACCTCGGGCGTTTCCGCCCCACCAAGCGCCTGGACCCGCCACTCACTTAGCTCCTGCAATGCTTTCGTCGTGCATTGAGCAAATGTGAACTGCGCGCTGTCCAGCATCACGCTGAGCTGGCGCGCCAAGTCAGCGTTCGACTGCATCTGGTGGACGGGGTGATGAGGGCCGAGATGTGCCACGCGATTAGGTAGCGCATGAGGTCACGAGACTTGACAAAGTGGGATAAACAGTAACTAATAAATAGGTAACTAAGAAAAGTAATAAATAGATAACTAATAAAGTAATATATAGATAACTAATAAACAGTAATAAAAAGGTAATAAATAGGCAGCAGATAATATCTGATGGACTCAGGCGGTTCACTACTCTGGGTTTCACTCAGTCACTCTATACTGCACGCTGCCTTGCTTAGCTGCCTCGCTTGGTGCTTCGCTGGTTTAGTGCTTCGCTTAGTGCTTCACTCTGTGCTTCACTCTGTGCTCTGCACTAAGCTCGCTGCGCTCGCTTAGTGATGCGCTCGCTAGAGCCCCAGCACCCTTAGCCGCTCGTCCACGTGCGCCAGCTGCACAATCCGCCGGTAGTGCGCGTGCAGCCAGGAAATGCCCTCCTGCAGGTCACTGGTCCACGGCTCGACGCCCGGCACGGCGACGCCGAGCAGCACCAGGCACTGCGGGATGTGGTTGTCGACGTACCGCTGGGTGTTCTGCTGCCCCTCCCGGAACGCCTTGACCAAGTCCTTGAGCTTTTTGTTGGCGTGGACGGCACGGCCGGCCGCCACGTCGGCCTCGAGCGCTTCCAGAGCCGCGCGGACCCGCTTTTCGCCGCGCATCGGGTCCATTCGCCGCGGGTGCTGGAGAACGAGCGCGTGGATTTGGCCCCAAAGCGGCCAGGCCCCGTACGGCGCCTTCGCGGAGATCCAGGAGCCGTGCACGTGCCTGGGAGCGTACTTACGGGCGGCTTTGGCGAGGCGTCTGGCGAGCAGCCAGGAGATATGCTTACGTCGGTGGCTCTTGTGGCCAGGAACTTCCCATGGTTTAGCATTCGCTTCCTTCAATGGCTCAGCCAATGGCTCAGCCAATGGCTCAGTCAATGGTTCATCATCCAGTTGAGGCTCATCATCCAGTTGAGGCTCAGTGTGATGCGGCTGGGAGTGAGAAATGTCGGACTGGGTGGGAAAAGACTGGGTGGGTGCGCTTGCATCAGAGCTCTCAGTGACTGGTGTCTCACTCCGAGCAACTGTCGTCACGTCGGTTTTGGCTTCGATGATTTCGAATTCTTCACACTCGATGGGAGCTTCCGCCCCAGGCGCTCGCTGCCACACGTTAAAGAATTGCAGTGCTCTTCTAGCGCATTGGCCGAATGTGAAAGCGCCCGTCATGTTAAGCTGATCTTCGCTCGTCTGATCTTATATATGTTAGGGCAGGAGGGGTGTAGGATATTAAACTTTCGTTAAATTAAGTATATAGTTAGTGAATCAGATCGTAAGTCAGGGCAAGTAACGTTAGAGATCGATCTTGCTGAGGCTGTTACTGCGCAGTCAGTGACTTCCTGAGACTGCTGACTTCCTAAGACTGCTGACTTGCTACTGACTTCCTACGATGACTCTGAGTTGTTGACTTGACTTTGGCTTCGCTGACATCAGCGACTGCGTCACTGATGTCACTCTCAGCGACTGATGTCGCTCAATCGTCATCGCCGTTCTCGATCTTCGGCGCGAAGTAGTACCGCACGTGCCCATACGGCAGCTTGTACTCGACCGACGCCGGCGTGCCCTCAGCCAGCTGCAGAGTCACCGTCGACGACAGGCTCGCGGCCTTCGTGATATTGTTGAAGTACTGCAGGTTGAAGCTCAGCGTCACCGGCTCGGAGATGCTGATGCTCACGCTGGCCTCCGTGTTCGACGCGTCCGTCACGGGCCGCACGTGCACCGCGCCTTTGCCCATGTCGCCCTCGGCCGAAAACACCACTTCCTCCTTGTCGGCCGTGATCACCACGGACTCGCTGAGCTGCTTGAGGTCGCGCAAAATCTTCTGGAGGTCCGCGCTCGGCATCGTGATCAGCGCCGTGTACTCGGTCTCAGGAATGCTCAGGTACTCCTGGTCGATGTCCATGAGACGGATGTTGAACTCGGAGATGCGGTCGTGCTTCGTGTCCTCGAACGTCACGGCCAGCTCGCCGGGCGTGTCTTCGGAGTGCAGCGTCAGCTGGTCGTCGTTGCCGCCGCAGCGCAGCACCGTCGACAGCGACGCGACGTTGACGCCCAGCGTGAGCGCGTGGTCGCAGCGGTACTCGATGAACGCCTCGGGGCCGAGCAGCAGCGACACGAGGACGATGTGCGACTTGTCGAGCGACTGCAGGGCGATGCCGGACTCCGAGCAGTCGAAGTTGCACTCGCCGATCATGTCGCGGATGGCCTCGATGATCTTCTTGAAGCCCGCGGACTCCTCTAGCTTCGCCTCAAACATAGGTAGTGGTAGATTGGAAGGAGACGCGTGAAGACGGGTTGTAGGACGCGTCGGCCCTAGCCTTATATTACTTGCATGACTAACGACAAGACGTAGGCGTACCCGTGCCCAGCCACCCAGTCCCAAACTAGCCAAACTAGCCAAATTAGCCAAACTAGCCAAACTAGCCGATCCAGGAGATCCCGCAGATCAGACCACCCAGTAGATCACACCCAGCAGAGCCCAGCAGATCAGGCTAGACCCACTACTAGGAATGACAGTGTAGCTGTAACTGCTGATCTGTTAACCAGGTGCGTCACACAACAGTTCTCAGGAGTATTCACTGCACTCCTTGGCACTCCCTTACTCCTTACTCCTTCTCATTAGTAAATATAAATATATAAATATAAGTATGCCGTCACTCAAACTGCACCGCCGCATTCGGATGGATCACATACTTCAGCGTGCTGCGCCCGCTCTCCATGTCCTCGGCGCTGCCTCGCAGCTCCATCAGCACGTGGTCCTTGACCATGTGCCGCAGCACCTTGCGCACGAGCAGCTGCTCCTGCTCGTACCGCTCCTCGGAATCGATGTTGTCCTCTTCCGTCAGCAGGTACCAGTTCTCGAGCTCCGCCGCGTCGACGCCTTCCTCCATGTCGTCGCCGTCCTGGCCCGCCGTCAGCGCGCCGATCTGCCCGACCAGCTTGCGCACGATGTCCATGTACTTGTCGTACGACACGCGCGTGCGGCCGCCCACAGCGTCGTCCAGCGAGCGGCTCAGCGAGTCCGCCTGGCCGCTGCGGTCGATGCGCCGCACGGACGTCAGCGGGACGTGCTCGTCGTCCATCTCGACGTCCTCGCGGTCCACGCGCACAATCGACGCCTTCAGCAGGGTGTACGCCTCCGTCACGAACGGCTCGGCGATGTTGTCGACGCAGTGCGAGCGCGCGATCGCCTCGCTCAGCCGGATCAGCGACTCGAGCTGGCGCACAGTGATGCGGTAGCTCGACCTGCCTACGTTGCTTTTGCCCGCGTTGCCCGCCACATTGCTCGCATTGCCGCTGTACAGCACGTCGTCCTCGCGCAGGCTCTTGTAGTAGCTGATGAGCAGCTTCTTCGCGCCGTCCGTGAACCGCGGCTTGAACAGCCGCGCGTACGTGATGTACCGCAGCAGCTGCTTCGTGCTGAACGGCGGGTCGATCGCCGCGTCGCCGTCCATGTGGAGTCCCACGATATGCTCGGCGAGCCGCGCGTCGACGGCCGCGTTGCATTCGTCCAGCACCACAAAAAACAAATCGAAGCGCGACATGATGGGCGCGCTCATGTTCACGTTGGCCCGCAGGCTGAACCGCGGGTTGTACCGGCCCCCGACGGGGTTCGCGGCCGCCAGAATCGACGTGCGCGCGTTTAGCGTCGCGTGGATGCCCGCCTTGGCGATCGAGATCGTCTGCTGCTCCATCGCCTCGTGGATCGCGACCTGGTCGGCCAGATCCATCTTGTCGAACTCGTCGATCGCGCACACGCCGTTGTCCGCGAGCATCAGCGCGCCCGCCTCGATCGTGAACTCGGCCGTTTCCTCGTCTTTGACCACGGCCGCCGTCAGACCAGCCGCCGACGACGCTTTGCCCGAGGTATACACCGAACGGGGCAGGAACCCCGTGACGTACTTCAGGAACTGCGATTTGCTAGTTGACGGATCGCCCACAATGCACACATTGATATCGCCACGCAGCTGGATACCTTCCGGCGTGGTTTTGTGCACGCCGCCGAGCAGCTGCAGCAGGACGCCCTTCTTGATCGTTTCGTGGCCCCAGACGGCCGGCGCGACCGACGAGACCAGCTTTTGGTACAGCGACTCGCTCTGCACCATTTTGCGCAGGTCCTCGATCTCCTCGGCGTCCAGCGACTCGAGGTACGCCTCCTGCTCGGCGTTGGGCCCGCGCGGCTCGCTGCCGGCCTCCGGCGCCGTCCCGAGCGTCTGGAGCACGGCGTTCGTGTCGTCCTCGTCCGGCTGCACCATCGACGCCACAAATGCCAGGCGGTACGTCAGGTCGCGCGCCCCGAGCGCTTTTAGGCCGGTGACGGCGCCGTCCATGCCTTCGCCGCGCCCCTGGCCGCGCCGGTCGCGCATGCCCGTGGCCTTGAACCCCGGGAGACCGAGCTGCGACACATCCGGGACCACAATCAGCGTGCCGGTGAACAGGCAGCGGTCGCCGGCCTTGGCGCGCTCGACGATGTCGCCGCGCAGCACGACGTCGATCGTGCGCGGCATCGAGCCCGTGGGGATGTCGCCCGGGTTTTCTTGGACGCGCACGCGCTGCCAGTCGAGAAACTGCGACTTCGCGGCGACCAGCGTCCACGCCGTGCGGTTCTGGCACGTGGGGTTCGGACACATGTACGGCTCCGTGTACCGGAACGCCTGCTCGACGCCGCCAACCTCCGTGAGGCACGCGTCGCACGTGAACGTCCCGCGGAACAGCTCGGGGCGCACCTCGGACGTCCGCGTGACCGTGCCGGTGAACGCGACGAGGCTGCCGATGGCGTCGGTGCGCAGGTCGCGCAGCTTCGAGCGCAGGGGGAGGTCGTAGAACGCGAGCTGGAAGATCTTCGAGTTCTCGGTGTGGGTCGTGGTGCTGGCCGACGGCACAGTGCTCTGGCTTTGACTGAACTCGCTGTTGCTGCCACTGTTGTTGCTGCCACTGGCACCGCCACTGGCACTGCTGGGGTAGATCAGAGACGGCTCGTACTTCCTCACGACATTCCTAAGTGCTTTCTGCAAAAACGGCAGGAACCGCGAGTACTGGTGCTTGATAGCATGCGCGAGAGCCGAGCCGTCCTCGCCTTGCGCGCTGAGCCGCTCGAGGTGCGTCCAGTCCACAAACAGCGTGGACATGTCGAACTGGCGTAAACCGTGCACGCTCTCGACATAGTACCGCGCGCCGCCTTCCTCCCACGTCTCCAAAAACTGCTCGAACTGCTCCTGGACCTTCACGCCCACCGCATCAACCACGCGCGGAATGCCTTCCACGCCTAAAGTGCGGGCCCGTCGCACGTCGTCTTCCTGCGGGAAGTGCTGCGTGGGCGACGACGGGAGGAAGTTGCTGGCTTCCGAGGCCAGCGACGAGCTCGCCATGTCGCCCGTCTCCAGCGTGGGGGCGCCGGTGTCCAAGCTCAGGCCGCCGGACGTGTCAAGACTGCCGGACGTGCCAAGACTGCCGGGGCCTGATCTGCCGAGGCCTGATCTGCTGTCGGCGCGGCTGGCCACGCTGCCGGCAGACCTGGCGTCCGTGGACCGGGTGTTGCGGCTCACGCTCTGCGAGCCCAGCGTGCTGTTGAGCTCGCTCGGCTCGCTGGGCGGCTCGCTCGGCAGTTCGCTCGGCTCGCTGGGCGGCTCACTCGGGAAGTCGCTCGGCAGCTCACTCGGCAGCTCGCTCGGCGGCTCGCTCGGTGGATCGGAATGCGAGCTCATGAGATTGGGGGGTGGTGTGGATGGTGGTTAAGTCTCAGGTGGGATCGTGGGGTGGTTGTGCGACCTAATCATGGGGCGAACCGACGCGTCCCAGGCGTCCCGTGCCCTGCTAATTTATTCACCTAACCCGTGAACCCCAGGAGTGAACCCCAGGAGTGACCCCTTGATCACCTCTACCAGTGTAGACTAGCGTAGTGGAGTATAGACAAGCGTAGAGTAGCGCTACCAATGTATATAATGTCCTAAATAATGTAATTCTTAGTCTAAACAATTTCTGGCTCCTGCACGGCCATAATCAGGCGGCCTTCGCCCCACTCCAGAAACTTCGACACGATCTCCTCGCCCAAATCGTCCAGATCCGACGCGCCGCCAATGCTGCGCCCGTTCACAAACACGTTGGGCACGGTGCGCCGCCCGGTCAGCTCGCCGAGGTACGCCTGCAGCTCTAAGCCGTGGTCCATGAGGTCGAGCTCGACGACGCGCGGCGCCGGCGTGATGCGGTGAGTCTCCAGCAGCGTCTGCTTCGCGTCCATCGAGTACGGGCAGCGCGATTTCGAGAAAATTACGACGGGCGGGCTGTCGGCGCCGAGCACGAGGCGCTTGAAGGCGGCCTGCGCGTCGAACGCTTTCTCCGTTTCCACGGCGTCCGCGGCGCCGGCCACGTCACCACCCGTTTCTGCGGTGGCTGCCGGCTGTGCAACGTTCGTGGGCGGCTCGGCAGGCGCCGTGGCGATGTGCAATGCGTCGGTGGCAACTGGCGCTGTGTTCTTGTGGATCAGCTTCTCCAGATCGATCGCGCCGCCTTCCGGCCGCGAAATGCGCAGAATCACCATGAACACGGCCAGCACGGCCAGCGCGAGGATCGCTTTGCGCAGAGTGTTGCTGCGCCGCATGGTTGGTTGGGTGGAACAGGTGGCTCGCGGATCAGCGTTGTAGTGTTGTAGGGCCGGACGTAGGGTACGTGGTAGCAGGTGGTAAGGCAGGTTAGGCAGGCGGCACGCCGGTGGGTAATATAAGTGTCATTGTAATTACAGTTAGGTTAATCGGATGTAATTTTGTAATAAATAGTTCATTAGATGGGAAGTAGTATAGGAGCATCAGCATTGGAGCAGAGCGTTATTGCTAGGCACTAATTGTTAGTAGTCATGAGTAGATCACACTAAGTACCAAGTCACAGCTAAGTACCAAGTAGACGAGTAGAGTATCAGTAGATCAGTATCTCAGGCAAGTCGTCAGGCAAGCAGGCTAGCAGGCAAGCAGGCAAGCAGGCAAGCAGGCAAGCAGGCAAGCAGGCAAACAGGCAAGCAGGCAAGCAGGCAAGACCTACATGGTTAAGCCAGAGAGTCCTGCCCCCTGGCCCGTCCCGAGCCGAGATCCATCTTGGCGGAGCGCGCCCCAAACTGGATCGCGCGTTTAGGAGCCGCAGCGGCCACCGGCAGGCCGAGCAGCACTGCTGCCGCGCGCAGAACGCGTTTAGTGGGCCCGCCCGGTTCGTCCGACGCTGCGTTTTTCGCGCCGAGGGGCAGCACAGCCGCCAAGTCCACGACCTCGGCGTCCAGAAAAGGATACCGCACCTCGCGGCCCCACGACGACACTATACGGTCGTCCCTGCCGAGGTTGTGGTGCGCGAGGCGGTGGAAATCCTTCTCCAGCTCCCCGGCCAGGCGCTGCGCGTCGCCGCTCGCCGCCGCCGCCGTGTGGCGCGAGTAGCCGCCGAACAGCTCGTCGGCGCCCAAACCGCTGAAAACGATGCGCCCGTAAGGCGTAGAGTCCTGGGGCGGCTGTGTGGCGAAGTAGAAGGCAATGGCGATGCTGAGGTCCATGACCGTTGCGCTGGGCGCCATGAGCCGCGTGACGCGCGCGCGGTGCGCCAGCGTCGTCTCGTACGGCACGTCGATCTCCACGAGGCGGAAGCGGCCCGGGCGCGCCATGTTCAGCTCGGCAAAGGCGTGGCGCGCGAGCTGGCGGTCGGGCGTGTCGAAGCCCGTTTGCGCGCGCCGCGGGCTCGCGAACGCCACGTTCAGCAGCGAGACAGTCGTGCCTGGGGGCAGAGTCTCGTCGAGCAGAGCGGCAAGGAGCGAGCAGTCGAGGCCGCCGCTATACAGCAGGTCGATGGCTTCGTCGGGTGGCCTCTCACATCGGCGTTTGACGGCACGCCGGAGACGCGCCACCACTTCCAGAGCGTGGCTCTTCATCTCCTCGTCCCCAATACGCAGCGCACTCAACCCCAGACTCAGTGGTTGACTCAAATCAGCCGTGGTCACCTCCTTGGTTCTCAGATCGTAGGTGTACACCACACCGCCGTCACACTCGACGTAGCCGTCGCCGCCCACGGACGACACTACGATTCCACTCCCCAGCCAGTAGCCGAGCGAGCGGCGCCCCACGCGGTCGCGGCCGAAGATCAGCGTGTGGTTAAGCAGATCAAGGTAGGCAAACGCAAACTCGCCTTCAAGAGCGTACGCCGCATGCACCGACTCGCGCAGAGTCTGCAGAAACAGCGCCGTGTCGGCACCCACCTCGGCATTGTCGGTGGCGTAGATCTCGCCGTTGAAACTGAGGACACCCAAGGGGTCGGCTAATGGCTGCGGAGTCAGTGGCCGGCGCAGCGAGAGCACGCTCGACTCGAAATGCACGCCGCCAGCATCGGCGGTGCCGAAGAAGTCGGGGCCGCGTTTTTTGACTTCGTCGCGGAGGTCACCCACGTTGGAAGGCGGGTCTGTGTAGACCAGAATTCCGCACATAGCGCCTGCCTGCCTGCCTTAGGGCCGAAGGCACTAAGGCTGCGATAAGCCGATCACCCAGCCCAGCCTTAAGACCATCGATGCCCAGCCTTAACAGCCCAGGTACCCGACCCACCCGGTCCCTGCCCAGCCGCCGCCTTACAGCACCTACCTACAGCACCGGCCTTATCAGGCCGAACTGGTTGGGCACGGACACAAGATGAGCGAGCGGCCTCAGTTCAATCTGATGCGAGCGTCGGTCGCCAAGCCCGTGACGTCGCTGGCGGCCGCGACGCCCGTTCGCGCGGGCTTCAGCGAGGCCCACAAAGACGCCAGAGACGCCAAAGCCGCGTCGGCCGCCGCGTCTGCGTCCAGCGCGTCTTCTGAGCTTAAAGCCAAACGCGCGAAGGAGGCCGAGTTCCTCGAGGGCGAGGCGCGCACCAGCCAGGACGAGGTCGTTGGGAGCGAGCCGAAACCTAGCGAGATTGAGATGGCTAAGGTAGATAAGGAGATCAAGGCAGATAAGGAGATCAAGGCAGATGACAAGCCTGAGATAACTAAGTCAGAAGAGCCAGTGCCTGAAGAGCCAAAGGCCGAGGAGCCCGAACCAGTGCCTGAAGAGACGAAGCCAGTGTCTGAGGAGACTAAGCCAGTGCCTGAGGAGACTAAGTCTGAGACCAAGTCAGAAACCAAGGCTAAGCCTGAAGAGACTAAGTCTGATGACGAGGCTAAGCCGAAGACTGAAGAGACCAAGTCTGAGCAGCCTGAAGGCTCTAAGTCAGAGACTAAGTCAGAGACTAAGTCAGAGACTAAGTCAGAGACTAAGTCTAACAGTAAGGATGAGACTAAAGACACTAATGCACCTGCTGAATCGCCTGAGACGCTTAATGCACAACCCGTTGAGGGGAGTCCCAGGACACCCAGGAGCCCTCGCTCCCAGAGCCTGAGCCCGAAGCAGCTGCAGGAGGTGCTGCCTGAGCCGGAGGAGGTGGACGCGCTGAGTGGCCAGACGGACGCGTGGGATCTCCCTGAGGCCGAAGAGGCCGGGGCGCCAGCCTTGGCCTCGGAGAGCGCAGTGGGCAAGGCTGTGAGTGGAGTTGCCAAGGCTGGCACCCCCTTAGAGGCCAAGGCTGATGCCAAGGCTGATGCCTCGGACTCTGCTAATGTGGCCTCAGTGCCCGCAGAGGCCTCGGCTGGCGCCTCGGCCCCTGCGGACTTCACGGCCCTCCGACGCCACTCCATCGAAGCCATGCAACAACTCGGCGCGCCCGCCGGCGACGACGAGACCTTCGACTACGCCAAGTTCCTCGAGAGCCTGCGCTCGAAACCCGGCGACCCCATCCTGCGCTACACCAAGTCGTTCCTCCAGGAGTTCGGCCGTGGGACGTGGACGCCGCGCCAGCAGGAAAAGATCGTGGCGGACTTCCTCAAATTCATCGGCTTCCGGTTCAACGAGCACGAGCCGTTCGCGTCGATGGCCAAGGCCGAGCGCCGCAACGCGCTGGAAGGCATGGAGAAGCTCGTGATGACGAAGCTGTACGCGCGCGTCTTCCCGCCGCTCATGCCGCCGCTGCTGCGCACGTCGGGCCACGACGAGGACCTGCTGCGCGACCAGGTGTTCGAGGAGAAGCTCAGGCTGTGGGGCTGGGTCGAGGGCCGCCACCTCGACATCAGCCACGCCTACCTCGAGTCGAATTTCCTGGACCTCGCGAAACGCGAGCTGGGGCGGTTGTACAAGTTCAAGTCGCCGCGCGATAAAATGATCTGCGTGCTGAACTGCTCCAAAGTGATTTTCGCGCTGATCCGGCAGGCACAGCTGGAGCAGAACGCCGATAGCTTCCTGCCGCTGCTCATTTACGTTGTGCTCAAAGCCCACCCAGTGCACCTCGTTTCGACAATCAACTACATCCAGCGCTTCCGGAACCGCGAGTTCCAGCGCGGCGAGACGGCGTACTACCTGTCGACTTTGGCGAGTGCCGTGGCGTTCGTGGAGACGCTGGACAAGTCGAGTCTGACGATCGAGGACGGCGAGTACGAGCGGCGCATGGCGGACGCAGCCGACACCGAGAGCCGGCGCGTCCTCGCAGCGCGCGAGCGCGGCGAGGCGGGCCAGGTAGATAGTGAGGGAGTGAGAGAAAGGGAGAGAGCAAGGGAGCGAGGCGAGGAGAGCTCGGCACTGGCGCAGTCGGCGAATATGCTCGTGGACCGCGTGAAGAAGATGTGGGACGAACACACCGAACGGAGTGAGGTGCGTGAGCAAAGCGGAGGTGAGCAAACCTCAGGAAGCGAGCGAAGTGTGAACACTCGGAGCTCAGGCAGCAGACGCACCCACGCCCACGAACTCGAGGAAGCGGCGGAGGCGTCGCGCCAAGACTTCGCCGTCGAGCAGAGCCAGCGCGAGGAGTTCGCCGAGACGCTCAGCACGCTGCACAGCATGTTCCCGTCGCTCGACGCGGATCTCGTCGCGGACGTCCTGCGGCAGAGCGACGGCAGCGTCAGCGCCGCCGTGGACGTTTGCCTTGCGTTGAGCGAGTAGACATAGTGCAGTAATGAGAGAGTGCAGTGCAGTAGTGAGTAGAGTAGTGCAGTAAGACAGTAAGACAGTAATGGTACTAAAGTAAGGCAGTGGTGCAGTAGTGACTAGAGCAGTAGTGAGTAGAGCAGTGCTGAGTAGAGCAGTAGTGAGTAGAGTAGCTCAGACAGTAGAGGTAGAGAAGTGCAGCAGTGCAGTAAGGCAGTAAGGCAGTAGTACAGTAAGACATCAGCAGAGTAGTACAGTAATAGTATAGTAGTACAGTAGTGCAGTATCACAGTGATGGTACAGTGCGGATGTGAGTAGAGTAGCTCAGTGGTGAGGCAGTAGTGCATTGGTTCAGGCAGTAGACAGTATAGGTAGTGAAGCACTGCAGTCTTCCTTGGTAGTAGTATAGTAGTGTAGTCGGCGTAGAGCTGTGTGATGTACCTATATAGCATTAGAGTCTCTTAGTGTGGGGCAGAATTTGTCACGCTTCAGGCTGTGCTCTGCTTGCTCCAAGCTGGTCAGCTTATCCCCAATCTGTGCTCAAGTTGGTTTTGCGAGTTCGAGCTGTTCTGCTCGAACTCCAAGCTGTGTTGTGCTAGTTGGTGTTGTGCTAAGTTCGAGTTCTGGTCAGACTCCAAGCTGTGCTCTGCTCAGTTCAGCGCTGCGCTCAGTTCAGCGCAAGCGCTTCACTGGCTGCAGCCCTTCACTGAGCAAAGACCGGCTCATCCACCTCACAGTACGTCCCCTCCGGCGGGACCTCGTCCTCCACAAAGTACCGCCGCACCACCTCGTCGAGCTCCCGGCTCCCCTGCGACAGCGACATGTGGCCGTAGCCCGCGCGGCGCACGCTCACGGCGTTCGGGAAGCCGGCCGCGAGGTCGTCCGCGCAGTGGCCCGGCGTCACGGGGTCGAAGTCGTTGCCGATCACCAGCAGCGGCGCGCTCGTGATCGCGTCAAAGCGCCCGCGCCAGCGCTCGGCCGCGCGCACGGGCCACACGCCGGAACACATCACGCCGCTCGGCGCGAACACGTCGCCGAACAGCGGCGAGTCCGCGAGCAGCGGCGCGACGTGCGCGGCGTACTCCGCGGCGCCGAACGCGCGCGGCTCCGCGAGGCTGTCGCTGCACCCAATCGCATAGTACTCCTCGCTCTCCTCGCCGGGGCCGCCGGGGCGCGCCAGGCCGCTGAAGTCGCCGCCGCGCATGGCCAGGTTGAGCCGCTCGGCCAGCGCGGGCCACTTCGCGGGCTCGCGCAGCTCCTCGAACAGCGTGAGCATGACGCTGGCGTAGTCGACGACCTGGGGCGGCGTGACGGCGTCGCGGCCGAACGAATCGACGACCGTGCCGCCGACGGTGAAGCCCGGCGACGTTTTGAGCGTGTCGATCCAGTCGAGGACCTGCTGCATGAGCTGAGCGCCGTCTGCGTTCGGAGCGTTCGTGGCGTCGTTCGCGGCGTCGTTCGCTCCGCTCGTGGCTTCGCCACTCGCTAGAGCGCACTTGTGCTCCTCGCACTCCCTAAAAAAGTGCCGCAACTCCGCGTCAATATCCTTCAACCCCGTGACCCAGCGCCCCGAGTAATAGTCGTCCATCTCGATCACGCCGTCCAGCACGATATGCGCCACGTCGTTGGGAAACATGTCCGCGTACGTCGCGCCGATCACCGTGCCGTAGCTGAAACCCCAGTAGTTCAGCTTGGCGTCGCCCAGCGCGCGGTGCAGCAGCTGCATGTCGCGCGCCACAAACGGCGTCCCCAGGAACCGCAGCAGCTCCGCGTCGGCGCTCTGCGCGCACGTCGCGGCCAGCAGCTGCTTGTGTGCCAGGAACGCGCCGGTTTCCGCGCCGCCGCGTCCCGGAACGCCGGCCGCCGCGAGACCGGCGTAGTACGCCGTTTTGGCCTCGTCCGACGCAAAACACTGCGGATGCGGGTACGCCGCGCCGGTCCCGCGCGGGTCAAAGCCGACGATGTTGTATTTGTGGCCCAGAACGCGGTCGATCCGCTCCGCAAGGCTCTGAACACCCGCAAACCACACGCCGCTCACGCCGGGTCCTCCCGGGTTCAGCACAACGTGGCCACGCACCTCACCGGCTGGCGTTTTCCCGCCTCCGGCAGGGTACGTGATCACGGGAATGTACGCATTGCGCTCGTCGTCGGGCTGCGTGTAGTCGAGCGGCGCGCCGAGCGTGCCGCACACGTACGGCGCCGGGTGGTCGTCGCAGCGGTGCGTGACGAGGACGCCGCGGCGCGGGCGGTCGTGGCGCTGCAGCAGCGGCTCCAATTGCGCGAACGCAGGCGGCGGGAGCAGCTGGCGCGCGAGCAGAATGAGTTCCGGGCGGCCCCAGCTGCCGGAGAGGAAGAACGCGCTCACGGCGAGCGTGGCGGCGAACAGCGCGAGCACGGCGACGCCCAGTGGCGACGGCGACCGCCTCCGCACGTACGAGCGCCCGCGAGATGCTACGGAGGCGCGTTTGGGCGGCATAGGTGGACTGTTCTGCGTACGTCCGTGTGGTTTTGCGGGGTCGTTCGCCGTTGGGCCTTGCCCTGGGCGGGTGGAGGCGGCACGTGATGGACGTTGCTTTTGAATAGCGGAGTAATAACGAAGTGAAATCTACAGCGCCAATAACAGTATGGTGAGCCTTTTCAGGTCGTGCACGGTTCATGAAGGCATGCTGTACAGGATGTGGCTGCGGTGGGTGTCCTACGGGCCTACTAGACGGGCCACCCAGTGTCACTCTCCCACAGCAGGGTGGTTTCCTGATGTTGCGTACATACACAGACGACTTAGTCAAGCACCCCATGGTCAAAAGACCTCCCAGAAAAGTAACAAATGCGGTCCCGGTAGATCCCTTATCTCCAGCCCTACTAATTATAGTCAGCCATTCAACGATCGGCAATCTGTGGCCCTTACCCCGAGTAATTCCGGTTCTCGTATGCACCCTGGCATATTCGCCTATAGAATATAGAAGGGTCTGTAGGGCCTAAAATCCCGGTTTAGCAAGATTGTCGGCACATGAACCACTACGAGATTGTGGTCTCATCGCGCGGCAATATTCACAGTCTGTGCAGTGCTTATCTCGAAGTCGGCTTAGATGCCGAGGAGAGGTGCATATACGGGACCCAAGCGAGGAGCGAGGGTAGTAGCGTGTGGATTAGTGCTAAATGGAAGAAGAGTGGCCATTTATGCCATAAATGCGGACGAATTTGGGACAAACACAGAGGCAAACATAGCATATGGACTTTGGAGACTAGTATAACTGCATTTGTTTCTGACTCTGACGCCGCTAAATCCCGTTTTTGCCAAACGTACCCGTCGTGGATGGACCTTACCCCGCTTTGCGCCGGTTTTGACGTAATCCACACCCACTTACGCGACTCGTCGCCCTATATAAACCCAGCAGGATCGCTCCTCACTCTCCCACCTACCATCATCTCTTTTCGCACATCTACTGCGGATAGAGGCTCATCCCTACTTCTACAACTTCCAACCTCTTCTACACTGCATGCTGATCAATTTGTTTTCGGTTATAACGGCTTCATGCCTCCATTACCGCATCATGCAACATTTCACTGGTTTGGCACATTCTTTCTTGGGCCTCCTGGAAACAGAGCCCATCGCAGCGCCAGCCGCCGCCAACATGGTCACGTCCAGAACGAGTGGGCCAATGTATGATTTGGCCCTACTTATGATCAAGATCGGCTCGTCTCTGGCAGCCTTAGTGGTGACGTTATTGATCGTCGTCTGCACGGTGTTGGCCATCGCGCTGGTGTATTTCGCTTTGGAGTCGTATAAGATTACTCAAAGTAAGCGCAAGGCTGGGGATCAGGACGGGGATCAAGCTGGGGATCGTAAGGCTGAGGCGACTGAGGTGACTGAGGTCCAGGCTGAGGCGGCTGAGACTCAAACTGAGGCGGCTGAGGTCGCTGAGGCAACTGAGGTTCAAACTGAGGTTAAGGCTGACATTCAACCTACGGTTCAGGAGGTCAAGGCTGAGGTCCAGGAGACTCAAATTGCGGTCCAGGAGGTTCAAATCAAGGATTTCAGACAGAGAATGGCCAAGCTGAGGCTTTTCAGGAAGCTGAAGATGGCCAACACAAGCGACTCGGGCAAGCGGGCTCACCTCACGGCAAAGCATTCGCTCATGGCATCGATGATCAACAGTGACGCTGATGGCTGGCTTAAAGTGCCCAGCAGTCCCGTTATTTACGCCTGAATACCCTTGAAAGAGCGTGCGATCGCATTTCTCGCGTTATCCTACCATGTCTGCCTCTTCACGCTACCCCAGCATTATCATATCATCTGCATTAGCATCTTATTAGCATAACATACGACTAACATAGGACTACCATATTATCATACTTTCAGCACTATCCCAACAGCACCCAACCACAGCACCACAGCACCACACCACCACCATAGGACTACACCACCACACAAAACATATGCACTTAAATAACTAATGTACTCCTAATGCTACTACTCCTAAGCTACTCAGAGCTACTCCCAACTCCAACTCCAACTCCAACTCCAACTCCAAAACTACCCATGCAACTCCATGCTAGCCCCACTTCGCAGAGAAAATGGGCGTGCGCCGGTCGGGTTCCGGCTCGGTGCTGTACGCGCCGTTCATCGGAATGCCCTCGAGCTCCGACGGGATGCTGCCCGTGCCCGAGCCGCTGATGCTGAGCCCGTCGACCATGTGGTACGCCATGTCCGAGTGGCCGCGGTACTTGCGCGTGAGGAACGACGAGGCCAGCAGCTGCTCGGCCGTGGGCCGCTCGGCCGGGTCCACTTGTAAACAGCTTTTTATGAAGTTTTTCGCGTCCTGCGTCACGTGCATCCAGAACTTCTCGGGCGCGAACTGGAACTCGCCGCGTTCGATCGCATCGCGTTCTTCTCCCGGCGAGTCACGGTCGAACGGTGTGAACCCGGAAAGCAGCAAGTACGCGATCACGCCGAGCGCCCAGATATCCACGGGCTTGCCATGACCCTTTTTCGTGAAGATCTCGGGCGCCATGTAGGACGGCGTGCCGACGGTTGTGGTGAGCATGCGGTAGTTTTCCTCGTCAATGATGCGGCTGAGGCCGAAGTCGCAGATGAGCAGCTGCGACGCCGTGCTCGACGTCTTGAACAGCAGGTTTTCGGGCTTCAGGTCGCGGTGCACGATGCCGTTCGCGTGCAGATGCGCGACTCCCGACGTCACCTGCCGCATGAGCTGCTGCGCGTCGCTCTCGTAGAACGAGCCGCGCGCGTAGATGCGGTCGAACAGCTCGCCACCCTTCGCCAGCTCCGTCACGAGGTACAGGCTGTCGTCCGTCTCGAAGTAGTCGACGAGGGTCAGGATGTTCGCGTGGCCGGTGCTCACGCGCTTCAGCACCACAATCTCGTTCTTCACGAGGTGCTCGCGCCCGCGCATGAGTTTTTTGTTGATCACTTTCGCGGCGTACCACTTTTTCGAGTCCACGTGGCGCGTTTCTTTCACCACCGAGTACGTGCCCACGCCCAGCTCGCGCCCGATCTTGTACAGGCACGGAACGGGTTCTACCGGCACGGCAGCCTCACTAGCCACGTCATCACTTGGTGGCGCCGTTGGTGGTGCCGTTGGTGGCGCCGTAGACGCCTCGGATATGTCGTTTGATGGGGGGTGGGATGTTGTGTTAGGGCCGGCCGCGAGGGGCGCGGATCGGGCCGGTTGAGGGGCCTCGGCGCTGGCGCTGCGCTCGCGCTCGCTGGCACTGCGCTCGCTGAGCTCGCTCGGCTCGCGCGGCTCCTCGAACCGCACCACACGGCTCGTATCGCCCAGGTCTATTGGTCCGGCGTCCACGTCGACGGCATCTGCCATCTGGAGTCCTTTTCTTCCTCACGCCTGGTGTGTTTCTCTAGTTAGCTGGTAAAATAGAAAAAAAGGGAGAAGAACGCCTTAAATATGGAGCCTAGAGGGAAGGTTGTGAGGGGACGGCTCCTCCTCAAATATACCTAGGTGTGTGTGGGGATCGTGGTTTTTAGCAGAAACCCACGAGCCTATTATGTATGTACTAACGCGTAGGTTTTGTGTGGGGCTGATGGGATAGGCTCTATGGCGTGGAAAACGAAGGAGGGTGCGGCGCAGCTAACAACCAGGGCACGGGCGTGGGTGCTAGCTGTCGTCCCACCGTTGGGCTGCGGCTAGTGATGGGGGGGGGAAGGGAAAAGAGCACGCCAAACGCTATGGTGGGTGGCTGCAGGGCAGGGCAGCGACAGACTAAGCGGAACACAGATTATGCACGGTCCAGCCAACAGGGGCAAGGTGCCTGCTCCGCGCTGATTGGCACCCAAGTGAGACATGGCAAGCAGAAAGAACGTCTTTCGTTGGTACGAGGTTCTGAATGCATTGCAGTAGACTTTCACGGCCTCAAACGGACCCGCTCGCTGCTGAAAGCAACACTCCCTCCGGTCGCCTTCTTGCGGGGCAATCAGAGTATATGAGGTTATCCGGATTAATAGGGCAGAGCACACCACCACCCTAGGCTATCTTTAGCTTCTGAGCAAACGTAATTTGTAGCGATTTTATGAAACCTGAACTAAAGTAAACTAAACAAGGTAAAAATCTACTTCTTGCCAAGCGCCTCCAGAATGTTCGTGGCCTCGCGCTGGCCGGACATGTAGGCGCCGTGCATCATGCCGAAGCCCTCCAGCGAAGTGTGCTCACCCGCGAATCGCAGGCCCCGGTGGCCCTCAACGAACGGCGCGAATGTCTCCATGATATCCTGACCCTTGTCGAGACCACTGTAACTGCCTTGGAAGAAGCGGTTCGTCGTCCAGTCGCTGGTCAGCACGGACTCCGGCTTCGGGACGGGTTTCGACTTGTCGGCGCGCAGCTGCTCGAGCGCAGGAAGCAGCAGCTCGAACGCCTCGCTGGGGTTCGACTCGACGCGCTGGGTCAGCGGCGACGACGTGAGCGCGACCAGCACGGGCTCGTTGTCGAATTTGTGCACGTTTGTGAAGAACACGGGGATATCACCCGGCTTCACGTCCTGAGGCCGGTCGAAGTTCTGGGGCGGATCAGCTTTGCTGAAAACCTCCATACGGTCCGGAAGGTCGTCCCACCAGCGCTTGCTGAAGTGCAGCGCCACCTTACCGAGCGCAGCCATCACCGACTCCTGAATCGATTTGCGCAAGGAAGCCGGCAGCTCCAAATCGAACATGTTCGGCACTTTCAGGGCACCCACGGGGATCGTGCAGATCACAGCCGAGCCCACGTACTTCTGGCCGCCTTCCGTGACCACCTCATACTGCCCATCACTCGATTGCGTGATCTTGTTGACAGGAGAGTTGAGCTTGATGTCGACCTCCGTGTCGTCGATCTCCGAGCGCAGCCACTTCACAATGTTCTCGTTGCCACTCAGGTTGAACGCATCGGGGCTCTCTAAAACGTACGCCGAGCCTTGGGCCGAGGCCTCGTACCACGACTTTCCGGTAAGGTGTTCCATCGTGCGCAAAGTGCGGCGCACGAGCTCACCGCGCTCATCAGGCATGTCTTTCGTGGTCCGCACGGCGTAGTCGTACAGCGACTCTTCCACAGGCGCCTCGGTGATACCGCGAATGAGCTCAAATGCGTCTTTCACGATGTACGGATCAAGCAGCTTGCCTTCGGTGATCCAGAAGAACTGCAGATCCCACGCGAGCTTGAGCTGAAGTTTCTGCGCAACGGGAAACAGAGGGTTGTTCTGGATATCGTGGAGCCACGAGGCGCCCAGATCCATGCCGTTTTTCGTGAGAACACGGCCACCAATACGATCCTGCGCCTCAAGCACAATAGTCGGAACTTTAGCATGGCTGAGGTCACGAGCAGCCGTAAGACCGGCGATTCCGGCACCAATAATGATAACTGACATTGTTTGATCTGTACAGCGGTTTAGCAGGCGACGTGGTGCACATATATATGTCCACCTAGAGACGCCGTATGCAGAGATGTAATCAGGTGACCTAACCCGAGTATGCAGGGCTGCCTGATAGTGGGGCCTTACTAATGGTGCCAAGCACACCCGCCGGCGGCCTTTTTAAGGCTTAAAGATGCATTAAATAATAAGCAAATGACTTAAATGGGGTACATCAAAATACCCTGACTGGTGCTAAGCAGGATCTATGCACCATCACCCGATCGCGGCAGTTCGGGACGTTCGGGCCGTTTGGGCGGGACGTTCGGGCCGTGCTTGGCACCGGGTATCTCTGGGTGCATATATAGGACGGGCGTTCGATAGCCATATGGCTTGAGGAGCGATGAGCTCAGGAAAGGACCTGGGTGCGGGTCGGTCGTTTAGTGACATTTCGCTCAAATAAATAAATAATTAAGAAAAGCGCTCAGCTGCCCTGCATTAGCTGGGGATCAGCTAAGGCACTCCTACAGGGTCCCATTTGTAGGGTCTAAGGAGGCGCCAGTGTGACTAGCTGCCTGTGACTAGCCGCCCGAATGTAACCTTTATAGAACGCTATAAAATACGGTGTAAAACTCGCGCAACAAAGTCGCGCAACCAGCATCCCCCGCAATGAAATACATCAGATGATCCGCACTCAGGTGATGCTCAGGTGATGCTCAGGTGACGGTCGGTGCTCAGGTGACCGCACAAAGTGACGACCGTTGGTTGGCAGCGCGCGGCAAGGTACTACTACCCTTCCCCCAGAATCCCGTGCGGCTCCGTGAGGATTCGGTGACTGGTTCATATCTAGCCCTAGCCCTTGTCCGTTTCCAAAGTCCCAGCCGGCGATTACCACTTGGATCGCCCACTCGACCACCTCCGACCCACCCACGAAGACCGGATCGGCCTTGCACCCCGCCGCATTTCCGACTTCGCGACACCCTTCAAGATCGACGCCACAAACTCCCCGACCGAATTGGCGGTGGACGGAGACGAAGCAGAGTCCAGCCACGAGACCAGCGCGATGGGCCAGGCCAATTCGCTGCTGCGGCGGGGCAATCGTGCGAACGACGCGCCGCCTACCTCGAAGTCCGGCCTGCGTCGCCTGCGCCGCGCGAGCTCGATTTCGGCCACGCGCAACAACAAGCGCGCGCGTCCTGCTCCCCACGCCAGTTCCAGTGAGAGTGAGCAACCACCGCAACCACCGCAACCACAGCAACCGCAACAACCGCAACAACCACAACAACCACAACAGCCACAACAAAGTCAACAAAGTCAACAGCCACAACAAAGTCAAAACTGGTACCCGGAACCTAGAGACTTCCCGTTCAACCATGTTCTGGGAACTGGTCCTGAGGACCCACCTGAAGCCACACCCGAACTGGCCAGCGCACCGGCCAGCGCAACTGCCACCGAGCCGGCGAGCGCTGCGCCACCGCGAACGGCCACCTCGGCTGTGCGATCCACGCTGGGCGGTCTGGTGGCGCCCGCAGAGCCGGACTCGGACGACGAGTCGATGTTTTCGCAAGATACCCAAACGGAGAGCCGCCCGGCGCATGCAGTGAACGCAGCGAACGCAGCGAACACAGCGGCAACACATGCAGCACCACCTGCTCCTCAGGTAGCACCGCCTGCTCCTCAGGCAGCACCCCCCGCACCGCCGCACTCTGCGGGCTCCTTCTGGGCCGGCGACCACGTCGGCAGCCCGTTCGAGGAGCGGCGGCAGCGCAGCAGCGCCAGCGTCAGCAGTAGCAGCGAGAGTGACAGCGACAGCGACGGCGGCGCCACGCGGGCCCGGCGCCGCGCCCTGGCCGAGATCGTGGACGACGACGAGGACCGGTCGGCGAGGCAGCGCCGCGACCGCCG